>CM038217.1:158882907-159482907 GCA_021442155.1 Cymbidium sinense | reverse complement strand
ATCAAACAAACATAATAAATAAATCAAATCAAGTAAAACCCTAATCATGAATAATCAAACTTAATTAGTCAAATATCTAATTAATGCAAATTTAATACATCATCTTAATTAATCAAATTAATTTAAATAAGTTACATTAAAGCTAACTCTAAAATTAAGCTTAAATCAAACCCAAATTAAATTTAATAATATCAAATAAACTATTTAGGTAAATCAAATTAATCATATTAAACCTAAACTTAATCAAACATAATTAAGATGCAATTAAACACTAATCAAAACTTAAATTAAACCTAAATCATTAAGTCATTAATCTCTAATTAAACAAACCTTTAATTAATATAATAATTTTAATTGACCCTTAATCAAACTTAATTAATTAAACATCTAATTAATGCAAACTTAATAAATTAATCCATCACCTTAATAAACCAAATTAACTTTATAAATGAGATTAAAATTAATTCAAATCAAACACTTAATTAATCTACTAATTAATTTAATCACACATATTAAATAAACAAATTAAGCCAATTAAATTAATCATATTAAACTTAAGCTTAATCAAATATAAAATGCAATTAAATTTTAATTAAACCCTAATTTAAACTTTAATCATTAACTCACTAATTATATCATTAACCTAAATAAATATGAAATAAAATTTAAAAAAAAATCAAATCTTGACTTAATTTAATAATTTGATCGCACTTCTTAAACAAACTAATTAAGTTAATCAAATTAATCATATTAAACCTAAGCATAAATGCAATTAAATACTAATCAAACCCTAATTTAAACTTAAATTATTAAATCATTAATTACATCATTAATCTAAACAAAGATGAAGTCAAATTGAAAATTAAATAAACTTTTATAATTAACATAAATGTACTTCTTAATTGAACTAATCACATAATCACATTGAACCTAAGCAAACCCATTGACTAATAAAGCTAATCAAATCAAATTAAATCAAAGTAAATTAAATTAAGAAAGACTCTCATCAATTTAATATGTAATCAAATCAAATCTCATTCAAAGATAAACTAATCAACTATCCAATGTATGAAATCAAATACAAATGAAACTTTGGTGAACATGACAAATGGATGTGATCAAAAATAAAATTATATTTACAAAGAATCAAACCCAATTAAAATCAAAATAAAATCTCAATTAATCTAATCCGATCAAACTACAAATAAATAACCACAATCGAATTAAATAAACATAAAGTTAAATCACATAACCATAATCAAAGAAAAGAGTTAAATATTAATTTAAAAGGATATTGAAGTATCAAGATTTAATTAAATCAAAACATCTAATCTAAAATTAATCAACCAGAAAAAAAACACATGAACTTAAACAAACTTAAATTTCATTAAATACTAAGGATATTGAATTATCAAGATTTAATTAAATCAAAACATCTAATCTAAAATTTATCAATGAGAAAAAAAAAACACATGAACTTAAACTAACTTAAATTTCATTAAATACTAAGGATATTGAATTATTAAGATTTAATTAAATCAAAACATCTAATATAAAATTAATCAACAAAAAAACACATGAACTTAAACAAACTTAAATTTCATTAAATACTAAGGATATTGAATTATCAAGATTTGATTAAATCAAAACATATAATCTAAAATTAATCAACCAAAAACACATGAAGTTAAACAAACTTAAACTTCATTAGATATTAAGGATATTGAATTATCAAGATGCAATTAAACTAAAGCATCTAATCCAAAATCATTCAATTAAATACTTAAACAAATTCAAATTCTAAATTCTAAATCAAGTCAAATGAATCAAATTGAATAAATTACTCAAATTCAAATGGACTAATCAAGATACTTAAGAACTTTAGTTATATTCTTTAGAAACTAGGATGTAGAATAGGGTGAGTTCCATCTACGAGTGGAACTCATTCTACTCTTCATTCTTGAAAACCTAAACATCATCTTAACCAAATAAAAGTGAAATAACAATGAAGAATAAATCATTAAATCATTTAAATTAAAATCACCCAAAGGTAAAATTTAAATAAATTCAAACTTTAAATTGAAACTTAAACTAAAGAAGCCTAGTAAAGTCTTGTTACACAAGCCTTAAGCACACACATTAGAATGCTAAGTCACCACTTTTAGTGCTAAGTTAGAGAATTGTATGTATGATGTTGTGTTTATTTTGTGATGTAATATTTTAGACTGGATATTAGGGTGTTTGTTTCGTAGACTGGATGTTAGGCCGTTATTAGCCTAATCATGTTTTATGTAGGGGGTTGTGCTTAAGGGGCCGCAATAATAAAAATATAAATATTTTTGCTATGCAGGTTGCTTAGCCCCTAAGCGTAATCCATGTTAGGACAAGTGTGCTTGGTTACCCATGTGTGGGGTGCTAAGTCCAAATTATTCATATAATTGTTTGGATTGTATGGTGTGTTTAGCTAACATTTATTTTGCAGGTATAGTTAGATTTAATTTTCCTATTTTTGATGTAATTTTGTATTAGGAATTAGGATTAGTGCTATAGGGGATCAGGATGAGCAGTGGCTAGAAGGATTAGTCCCTCGGGTGCCCTGTGATGCCTTTGGAGAAAATCAAATCAAAATAAAGAGAATGAAGAAATGAAGAAAAGAAGACCCCCGTAGCATGTATTATTATTTTTATAATTCAGGTTGTATAAGGGCAGAGCTTGGCTACCCATATTTTTTTTCTCTTTTCGGGGTGTACGGAGGAACCCGACCGCACTGGCTTTTTATTCTTTTATGATAATCTATAAAATTATTTGATATTATGTTGAGATTGCGCATTAGAACATCATGCTTTGGAACATCATAGTTTCTTTATGATTGATGCTTGAATGTGTGGCCTGGATGCGGTAGGCTCTTAGGATAAAATTAAATTTCTATCCAATTAACAACTCATAACTAAAATTTAAAAATAACTCATAATCTCACATAAAAGCTTAGGAATTAAATCAAGATAATAAAATTTTTAGTAACCCCTTAGCTGGATGGATGAATGTATAATATCATGCATATCATATTATTTTACTCTTGTTAAGAGGGGACTTCCATCTTTGCCAAAGGATCAAGGCTTAACATGTGAGAGCCTTTGGTGGAAGAACATCCCTTTCTCTTTTGATTTGGCCCATAATCGAATTCTCATGCATTTAGGTATACAAAATCCCATAGCCCATGTCAAAATAAAAAGTCCAAAAGAGTAAAATAAATTTGATAAAATTTGCATTAGATTAAGCCATGGATTCATACCACTCATGCTCTAGTCTCTTAGGGAGTGGGATTAAGAATTTAGTTTCCTTTCTAAATGAATAACAGTCTAACCATCTTGCAAAGCATAAGACTTGCCTACATGGATTTAAAGCGTAGGAGGAATTTGCTGGCTGCCACTCCAGGCGATAATAAGTCCAGCAGTCGGGTGGTCTATTTGCTCTTGTGGAGGTAAACCATATACTTATTTTTGCTTTAGATTTAGGTCGTGCCTTTGTTTTGTACCAAGACTCCTTAGTTTAGGAATCTGAGATAGCTATTTCCTTTGGGCTACAGGCATAAATCCTCACCTCTTAGGTATTTTCACAATCTTATATTATTGTGAAATTATAAGCCCTAGCAATCTAATAAAATATTAACTCAGATAATTAACTCTCTTCAAATTTCAAAAAAATATAAAGCCCAATTATATGGTAGATTTGAATGCTCACTAGGCTTCCTAGTATCATGAGCATTTTCTACTTTCCCCCTTTAGATTCCAAAAATAAGTCTTCTCCTCGATCTATTCCATTTGATTTTCTAAAATAGCCAATCCTTTGATAGTCTTAACCTTTAAATCTTTGGAGACCTTAATTTTCTACTTTAATCGAGAGTATTCTTAAGGAATTCCCATTCCTTAGGATGTAATTAAATGTGGAGGCTTGCCTCCATATGGAACTTAACGAACCAGGCATAAAATAAACCCAACTTTACTTTTGTATGTAAAGTGGGGGAAAGATCTCTCGTATATTCAAAGACCCATCATCTCTTAGGAGTCCTTATTTGGTGATTAGGTCCATTATAGGGTGGTAATTTCTATGTTTTAAGATAGTACATCATTCCTTAATGTCATACCCGATCACTTTAATAAGTACCACCTAAGATCTGCGTGGTGTCCCACATCCTGAAAATAAACTCCACAGTTGGGCGTGGATCTTCTTCAGTTCCTAGGTTAATTTCTTTGAGCTCGTCGATAGTTGATCTAATCTCTTCTTCGAACTCTGGCGGTGCATCCTTGACTTCAAAGTCATTTGGATCATCTAAATTTTCTAAACACACCTCCTTATATGAGTTAGCAAGATTCCAAATGGTTAGTGATGACTGAGCAGTAATCATCATCATCAATTGAACCCACTGTACCGAATCCTAATCCCGATCTCGATTATGAATGTCTGCATTTGTTGTCCCATAACCTTTCAAAGTAATCTGATATGTGTTTAGACTAAGCATGTGGAATTAATCCTTTCTTTGCTAAATTAAGAACATAAGGCGAGTACTAATCAAAAGGTAATTCTATTAAATTTTTATATGAATCATCCTCAAGATCTACATCAGCTTCTTGACTTAAGGATGATGCTCCAAGAAAGAACTTCTGCACCTTTACTTTTGTGGAAGACTTCGGGGCTTCCTTAAATACCAAACCCTCAACTTTTTGTGAGGAAAGTGAGGTTAGAGCTAAAGTTCCCAACTGATGCTTCACTGGTACACAAATAGACTTGGATACACTTATGCTTTGCTTAGGAGCCCAGTCTTCATCACTGTCTGGCTCAACTGTCACTCACATGGGGATCTACTGTCTTGAAGTGCATCTAGCATACTAATCATATATGACTCATCCTCTGAACTAGATTCTAAGTATATATATATATAGTAGGTGTAGTCCTAGTAGCAGGGACATAACTCCTATTAGGTGGCCAATAAAGAGGTCTTCCGTCCCTTGGCATATTTCTGGATCTACCTCTTCCTCTGCCTGGTGGAGGTCAAGTCATCCTACCCATATGTTCGAATGGAGTAATGAACTGTGGGTGGAATCTGATGTCAGACTCTACTTTCTCTTCTAAGTCTATCTCTCGCTCCATTTTATTTTCTTTCTCGTTTCCTATTTTCTTTTCTTTTTCTTTTTCTTTTTCTTTTTCTCTTTCCTTTTATTTTTCTTTTATTTTTGAACTTTTTTCAAGTTCATGAGAGTAGACTTGTTGATTTTGAGGGAGATAGTAGGCCGCATCCTCATATATTCTGACCTTATGAACTGTGAATGGCTTAAGATCTCCTTTGACATAGTATTCAATCCCACCCCTCATGAACTTTATACACTAATGTAGAGAGGATGGAACCACGTTGTTCTCATGTATCCATGGTCTCCCAAGCAAAGCATTGAAAGATGTTTTTGAGTCTATAATATGAAACTTGATAGTAGTCTTTCAATCATCTACTTCTAGTGGAAACACTATAGAGCCTAAAACCCTCTCACCTTGTTCATTGAATCCTCTCAAAATCATCCTCTCTTTTGAAAGTTTGGAGATGTCAATCCTCAAGTAAGCGAGGGTTTTATACCACGTCAGAACTCGATATCTTGTATCTTCCAACATCCTGTAATGTAAAAGGCGTTGTCGGGTCATTCCTAGAAGCAATTCTTCATTACTGAATGTAACTCCTAGAGTGTCCTCTGAACTGTGAGCCTCTTCTTCAGTAGAGATTAGTTGGGTTAAGCATATCTCTGGATCAAGAAGAGCCTTGATTAGATATTCTCTCATCTCTTTGGATAAGATAAGGGTCTCATATATGCTTAACTTAGTTGACAACTTTCTAAGATGTGCTAGGACGTTGTAGTCAACCTTAGCTTGATCCTCCACAAGCATATCCATGGGTGGAGCATCTTGTGGAGGGGCTATCTGCTCTTTAGAACTAATGATTTTCTTACCCTTATCCTGAGGTGCTACCCTAGGAGGTAGAACTTTGCCACTGCTGAGGTTGACTTCAGTGACTTCATGAGATGATTTAGTGGAAAGTTATACCTGCTCATCAGATTCACCTATAGCTTCTCCTATGGGATCATCGGAGTCAGATGACTCCAAATCAATCTCAATGGGTAAATTTGAATGATTCATGAATGGAAAATCCATTGCTGAATCAGAAGAGGAATGATCAAAACTAGAGTTATCATTATTATTTTGTAGACTTGGAGAGTTTTCAAGAGGAATAAATTCTAGAGTATCAGAAGTGGACAAGATGTAAGTGAAAGCTTTCTTCATTGATTTCTTCTTAGATGGAGGAGCATGATAAAAAATTAATAAAATAAGCGAGATAAGGGGTATAGTGCCCTTGTCCATTGATAGAACGCTCCCACTGTTAGAAGAGGAGCTAGTGGAGGAAGGAGTACTAGCTATAACGGTGGATGGAGTGCTAGACTTGGATGGTGGTTGTGATGCTATGCTATCCCAGGCACGTAAGGTAGGTTGTTGCTGCTGCTGGGCTAACACCTTCTTCAAGTTATCTTTGGCAACTTGCAAACCTTCCTTATTGTTGGAGGTTTGAGTTACTTCAGGCACCTGTAAAAAAAACTTCTTGATCTTAGAGACCACTTTTTTAGAGGTTCGGGATAAGGTAATATCCCAACCTTCTTTTATCTTAAGAGGATCGCAAGTATCCCCAAGAATTACTCTAATAGAACTGGAGGGTTATTTTAATAAGTATTCTTTGGGGATAACAATAGCTCCTGACTTGTAGCTGCGCTCAAGCTAGTCCTTAAATATGACACAATCCTCCAAGACATGACTAACCATGCGGTGGTAGGGGCAATAGTTTGGATCATTACTCTTGCCCACATCTTCCGGCCTTTTGGGCTCGATAATTGAAAGTTAGGTTTCTTTAAGAGATTCTTAAAGATCTTCCTAACTACCTCCCTCTTGAATGAATATGGTTTATTCAATCTATCGGCAAGAGTAGGTGGGTAATATCTACTTGGCGGTGGATATGAGTACCATTGTTGAGTATATTATGGAGGAGGTGGCGATGGCTGCTGTGGCAGTTGTGGTGGTCGGTATGCTGGCCGAGGTGGTGGTAGAGGAGGTGGCAATAGAGGCTGCTGTGCATGAGATCTCTCATATTGAGCTCTGACTGACTGCTTCCCTTTATCTACTAATACTACTGCCCCTGGCTTCTTTTTGAATACTTTTTATGGCTTAGGCTTGAACGATTGGTCTTGAAAAGGTAAGTGTTTAGCTTCCCCTTGTAGGCTAGCCACCTTGTTGATTAATTTCTCAAAGGTTTTGATTGTAAATCTCTTGAACATGAAAGAAACTGGGCCATGAATATTCTTGAGAAGAATTTCTATATCATACTGTTCGGACAGTTGTTGTTCGCATTTCATACTCAAGTTTCGCCACCTGAGAATATAATCAATAAGGGACTCATTGGGATTTTATTGCATCATAATGAGGTCACCCACAGTTACCCTTTGCTGGGCTCCAACAAACCTCTTGATGAAGAGGTGCTCCAACTCAGCAAAGGTTTTCACTGAATTATTGGGTAGTTCAGCATACCAATCAAATGTAATCCCTGACAAATTGCTAATGAAGAGTCGGAAGAGAAGTGCATCACTACCTCCGGTGTTACAATAGCGAGCTCTAAAGTGTGCTATATGTTGTCGAGGGTTTCCACTGCCATCAAAGATCTTGAAAGATGGTAGCACAAAACCTTTGTGATATTGGACTACATCAAATTCCTCTGGGTAGGGTCTACCCTTTGGAATATATGAGCCACCTCGGGCTTGCGCCAATGCTTCCTTCACTTGCTATTCCATCATATGCTTTATATCTGTTTTGAGCATGGAGGTACTATCTGTGACCTTATTATGTAGACTGCCACTATCCTGGTCTACGAGAGATGTACTCTTGGGCTAATCTAGAACATGCAATAACCCAGGGTGGTCAGCCTCTAAGGGAGTAGGCTGTACTGATGGAGCTTGGTCTTGAAGTGCTAGGACTACTGCTAACAAGTCTTTAACTCTTTTCCCTATCTTACTGATATGCTCATCTCTCTACCTCAATAGCTGATGAAGGTGTTGGGTTGAATGAGCTATGTTTTCTTCCTCAACTATAACACCCTCCTGGCTATGTTGATCCCTAAGGAGGGAACCCCTAGTATTGACCATATAGACTTCCGCTGAGTCCTCCAAGAGATCATCCTTATCTGGATTAAAATTGACCCTAACATCCTCTTCATTAGAGCAATCACTCCTGAAGAGTTCTCTCTTCTCGGCGAAGTACTGAGAGGCGATCTCATCTGAAGAGCGGTCTAATCGTGCAAGGATAAACATTCACTGCTGACCGGTGGAGGGGCTGTGCTCACTAACGGAGATGCACTTAACACCGCCTATCACTGGAGTGCTAGCTCTGGGAGGGTCATGACTGCTAGAAGAGACATGCTCATGGCTGCTCGTGGGTGGAGTGGTGTCCCTGGGGAGATCCACTACCATGGGGACTATAGAACTATCCCCTTTCCCTTCTATGGCTGCTGTAGTGACTACCTCTGATGGTGGTGGTTGTGGTGTTGCGACCACGACACTGCA
The DNA here is from genome assembly GCA_021442155.1 of Cymbidium sinense. Lineage (NCBI taxonomy): Eukaryota > Viridiplantae > Streptophyta > Magnoliopsida > Asparagales > Orchidaceae > Cymbidium > Cymbidium sinense. The sequence goes on along the minus strand of CM038217.1, from coordinate 159,474,268 downwards.
AGGTCACCACTCCTTCTTCACCAAGACTAAAGTATGTGGTTGAGTAGTGGAACTCTCCCTCACCTTAGTCGGTGGAGTAGATGAAGTTAGACTCTTTGGCCATAGCTGGATCACCAATGGGGCTTTCTTCTCCCCAGATGTTGTCTTCTGTGCCTTTTTAGGCATGGTAGATGTCGGGACCTGAACAGGTGATGGTGGATGAGGAGTGGATTGGTGTGGTGGAGGCAACACTAGCTTTCTTTGGGTAGGAGCTCCTCTCCTATGGTGGGTAGTACTCATCAGTAGAATACTATCAGTATGATCAGTGCGGGTAGAACGCCGATCGAGAAAGTCCACTAGGGCTGAGGTCACCAACTGTCTGGCATACCTATGTCTCTCTCTACTAGTAATCTGTCTGGTACTCAGGCCTCCCTAGCCCTCTCTGTCTGATGTGTCTGCCTACACTGCGAGGGATGACATAACGTAAATCAAATTAAGCTCTAGACGTCATCAGAAGCTCGCCAAGTCGGTGCGCAACTGATCACGAGGGCCGACATACGACCTTCTTCTATCACTGATAGGAGCCTCAAAATGAACTACGAGCAGAGGTGAAACTGAGATCCTCCTAATGTTTTCCTCTCCATTGGAACCAGAGCGAGGGTGAAACTTATTCTCTGTGATAAGAGCAGACACAATCCTAGGTAACTCCTCTGCTGCAGATTGGGAAGCTGCCTTTAGCTCCTTGGCTATGCAATCATGATGCCACTTGATCTTGCGGCACTGGTTGTAGTGCTGAGTCCTACTAGGAGGGGCATCACAAGAACTAGACCTAACCTCGTAGGTGGGGGGAGGCTATCCCTGAAGATAGGGTAACCTTCCCCTTTGAAGGTTCCAACGAGTGGGCGCTAGCCTATACTGGGGCAAAAAGGGAAACCATTGAGTGCACTGGCACTGGAACTACAACTACTGTAGAAATTGCCATAGCTTTTCTCTTTAGTGAGGGAAACTATAAGTCAGACGACATCTCAACCTGGATGACCAGCTTCTACCCGGTCACCGCACTTCTGCTGATGGTTGTGAGGATGGTCCCCTCACAAGTGATCTTAGCCCCTTTGAAACCTCGACCAAAATGAATGAGGTGGGAAAGTTTAGTTTGCGGGAGGCTGGCCCGATCCAAGGCCAAATCCATCCCGAAGGAAAATTAAACTCTTACTTCTGAGCTTCCATATGTGAAAATTGAAAAGACTACACTGGCTGATTTGAGCTATATGTCTACATTTATGGAAATATAACTTGTATTAGATTTCTTCCTTGATATTTGTTCCACGCAAGTAATAGAAGTTTGGAGTTTTGAATCCATACTCGATGATTTAAATGTGTTAAATGAAAGCCCCAAATGTGGAACTCCTTGATATTTCTTTGAAGATGGGAGTTCCACATAACAAATTTGATATGTTAAATGAAAGCCCCAAATGTGTTTGAGATATGTTTATTTTTCTTTGAGAATGAGACTCTCACTTAACAAATTTAGTATATTAAGTGAAAGCTCAAGTGTAGTTTGACATAAAAAATTAGATTCTTATTTAACAAATTTGGTTTGTTAAAATAGGGATCAAATGTATGTTGAAAAGAGACCACAACAACAACAGGCCTTTATCCCACTAAGTGGGGTCGGCTACATGAATCCTTCATCTCCATTGTGTCATATTATGTGTCAAATTCTTATTTAATTCAAAAATACTAAGGTCATTTTTTATACATCTTAACCAAGTCTTTTTAGGTCTACCTCTACCTTTCTTAACATAAGGAAAATCTAATGCATATATTCTCCTAACCGGGTCATCGGACAGCCGACGCTTTATGTGGCCAAACCATCTAAGGTGACTCTCTCTAATCTTATCTGCCGCTAAAGCTACTCCAACTTTTTCCTGAACATACTCATTTCACATTTTATCTCTAAGAGTAAAGCCACTCATCCACTTAAGCATCCTCATCTATGTAACACTTAACTTAGTCTTATGCTTCTCTTTTATTGGCCAACATTCTGCACCATAATTCATTGCAGGTCTTACCACCATCTTATAAAATTTTCCCTTAAGTTTAAGTGAAATTTTTCTATCACACAATAGGCCAGATGCATTCCTCCACTTCAACCATTCAACTTGAATTCTACTAATAACATCTCCATCTATTTCACAATTATTTTGAACAATAGAGCCTAAATATCTGAATCACTCACTCTTATTAATGACTTGTTTTCCTAATATCACCACACTACCACTATAACTTCTACAACTAAAATTACACTCCATAGATTCAGTTTTAGATCTACTTAAATGAAAACCTTTAGACTCTAAAGTTGACCTCCATAATTCAAGTTTTTCTTGGACTCCCTCTTTAGACTTATCAACAAGAAGAATGTCATCAGCAAAAAGCATACATCAAGGTACATCTTCCTATAAATTCTTAGTAAGAACATCCATAAATAAATTAAAAAGGTAAGGGCTTAAAGTTGATCATTGATGCAATCCAACTGAAATAGGAAAATATTTTGTCAATCCTCCTTATGTTTGGACACAAGTAACAGCTCTAGTATACATATCCTTAATGACTTGAATATAAACAATATTAACTCCTTTCTATTCTAGAACATCTCTTGAAACTTTATCGTAAGCTTTCTCTAAATCAATAAATATCATATGCAGATCCTCCTTACTTTCTCTATACTTCTCCATCAAACCTCTTAACAAATGTATATCATCCATAGTAGATCAACCTGGCATGAAACCAAACTAATTGTGAGAAAATTTTGTATCACATTGTAACCTATGCTCAATTACTCTCTCCCATAATTTTAATGTATGACACATTAACTTGATTCCTCTATAATTTGCACACTCTCGTGCATCACCTTTATTCTTAAATATAGAAATTAATAAACTCTTTCTCCACTCATCTGACATCTTTTTAGTCTTTAAAATAACATTAAAAAGATTTGTAAGCCAAGAAATTCCTTGATCTCCTAAATATTTCCACACTTCTATTGAAATATTATCAGTTCCTACTATTTTTCCACATTTCATTTTCTTTAAAGCTTCTCTAACTTCAGATTTACTAATACGATGATAAAAATAAAATTCTTTATTTTTGTTTAGGGTATTAGGGCTGCTAAAATCAATCGTACTTTTAGATCCTTCATTAAAATGTTTATCAAAATACCTCATCCACCTATTTTTAATATCCTTTTCTAAGAAAAGCACTTTATTATTTTCATCCTTAATACACCTCACTTGAACTAGGTATTTACTTCTCCTATCTCTTTGGTTGGCTAACTTATACATACATCTTCCACCTTCTTTGGTATCTAATCTATTGTATAAATCACTAAAAGCTAAATGTTTTGTATCATATATTACTTTCTTAGAATCTCTACAAGACACTTTATATTTTTCCCAATTCTCTGAGTTTTTACATTTAAACCAAGTTTTATAACAATCCTTCTTATTTCTTATCTTTTTTTGCACACTCTCACTCCACCACTAACTATTTTTATTAAAAGAAGCTTTTCCTTTTGATTCTCCAAGCACATCTTTAGCAACTTGCTTAATTTCACTTACTACTTTTTCCCACATAACATTGGCTTCCTTAAGAACATCCTAAATTCTAAGCACTTGTAGCTTGCTCTTAAAAATATTTTTATTTGTGTTCTTTAAGTGTCCCCATCTAATCCTAGAATAATAATTTGATTTGTTTTTTCCTCTTACAACCTTTCATCTTAAAATCTAAAACTAAAAATTGATGTTGGGTACTTAAACTTTCACTTAGAATGACCTTACAATCTTTACAATCTAAGCCATCTATTTTTCTTATCAGAAAATAATCAATCTGTGTTTTACTAGATCCATTTTTATAAGTAATAATATGTTCATCTCTTTTATTAAATAAAGTATTAGCAACTATAAAATCATAAGCTAAGGCAAAATCTAATATAGTCCTACCTTCTTCATTAGTCACTCCAAATCCATAACCACCATGAATACTTTTAAAATCTTCTACCACTATACCAACATGTCCATTTAAATCTCCTACAATAAATACTTTTTCTTCAAGAGGTATCTTTTGTATTAATCCCTGTAATTCATTTCAAAATTTTTCTTTTATGCTTACATCCAAACCTACTTGAGTAGCATAAACACTTATAACATTGATAATCTTAGTATCAACAATAATCTTTAAAGCTATAATTTCATCTCCACATCTATTAATATTTATAACATTATTCTTCAAACTTTTATCTATAATCACACCTACACTATTTCTAGTTTGACTTCTACCTGAATACTAAAGTTTAAAACCTAAACAATCAATCTCCTTGGCCTTCTCCCCAACCCATTTGGTTTCTTGAACACATAAAATATTTATCTTTCTATGAACCATAATATCTATTAATTCTATTAATTTACCTGTAAGAGTGCCTATATTCCAAGATCCTAACCTAATTATAGTTTCAAGGACTAACTTATTTGCCCGCATCCATCCATAATGGGAACCCTTTATTTAACACTTGCACCGCAAATGACCCTTGCACATTTTTCACTATATTCAAGCCATACAGCGTGTGGCTTCTAGGGGATGCCCTAGCATTAACACAAAGATTTAAAGGATTCATGTCATGTGTTGAAAAGATACCACTTAAAAAATTTGGTATGTTAAGTGAAAGTTAAATATGTTTATGATTTTGAAAATGAAACTTTCACTTAACAAATTTGGTATGTTAAGCGAAAGTCAAATCTGCCTATGATTTTTGAAAATGAAACTCTTGCTTAACAAATTTGGTATGCTAAGTGAAAGTCAAATGTGTTTATGATTTTGAAAAAGAAACTCTCACTTAACAAATTTGGTATGTTAAGTGAAAGTCAAATGTATTTATGATTTTTGACAATGAAACTCTCACTTAACAAATTTGATATGTTAAGTGAAAGTCACATGTGATTATGAATTTTGAAGATGAAACTCTTACTTAACAAATTTGGTATGTTAAGTGAAAGTCAAATATATTTATGATTTTTTTGAAAATGAAACTCTCACTTAACAAATTTGGTATGTTAAGTGAAAGTCAAATGTGTTTATGATTTTGAAAATGAAACTCTCACTTAACAAATTTGGTATGTTAAGTGAAAGTTAAATGTGTTTATAATTTTTGAAATGAAACTCCCACTTAACATATTTGGTATGTTATGAAAGTCAAGTGTGTTTATGATTTTGAAAATGAAACTCTCACTTAACAAATTTGGTATGTTATGAAAGTCATGTGTTTATGATTTTGAAAATGAAACTCACTTAACAAATTTGGTATGTGAAAGTCAAGTGTGTTTATGATTTTCTTGAAAATGAAACTCTCACTTAACAAATTTGGTATGTTAAGTGAAAGTTAAATGTGTTTATGATTTTTGAAATGAAACTCCCACTTAACATATTTGGTATGTTAAGTGAAAGTCAAGTGTGTTTATGATTTTGAAAATGAAACTCTCACTTAACAAATTTGGTATGTTAAGTGAAAGTCAAATGTGTTTATGATTTTGAAAATGAAACTCTCACTTAACATATTTGGTATGTTAAGTGAAAGTCAAGTGTGTTTATGATTTTTTTGAAAATGAAACTCTCACTTAACAAATTTGGTATGTTAAGTGAAAGTCAATGATGGGTCTTCAAATATACTAGAGATCTTTCCCCTACTTTACATGGAAAAGTAAAGTAAGGTTTATTTTAAGTCGGGTTCATTAAGTTCCCTATGGAGGCAAGCCCCCATAGTTAATTACTTCCTAAGGAATGAAATCCCTTAGAAATACTCTCGATTAAAGTAGAAAATTAGGGTCTCCAAATATTTTAAGGTTAAGACTATCAAAGGATTGGCTATTTTAGAAAATCAAATGGGATAGATCAAGGAGAAGACTTATTTTTGGAATCCAAAGGGAGAAAGTAGAAAATGCTCATGATACTAGGAAGCCTAGTGACCATTCCAATCTACCCTATAATTGAGCTTTATAATTTTTGAAATTTGAAGAGAGTTAATTATTTGAGTTGACATTTTATTAGATTGCTAGGGCTTATAATTCCACAACATAAGATTGTGGAAATGCCTAAGAGGTGAGGATTTATGCTTGTAGCCAAGGAAATAGCTTAGATTCTAAACTAGGGAGCCTTGGTACAAAATAAAGGCATGACCTAAGTCTAAGCAAAAGGTGGATATTTGATTCTCCTCCACAAGAGAGGATGAACCACTCGACTGTTGGACTTACAATTGCCTGGAGTGGCTACCAACTAACTCCACTTACGCTTTAAATCCATGTAAGCAAGTCTTATGCTTTGCAAGATGGCTAGGCTGTTGTTTATTTAGAGAGGAAATTAAGTCTTAAACTCACTCCCTAAGAAATTAGAGCATGAGTGGTATGAAAATATGACTTAATCTAATGCAAATTTTATCAAATTTATTTGATTCTTTTGGACTTTTTGTTTTGACACAAGCTATGGAATTTTGTATGCCTAAATGCATGAGAACTTGATTATGGGCCAAATTAAGAGAGAAAGGGGTGTTGTTCCACCAAAGGCTCTCATAAGTTAAGCCTTCATTCTCTAGCAAACATGGAAGCCCCCTCTTAACAAGAGTGAAATAATATGACATGCATGATATAATACATTCATTCATCCAGCTAAGGGGTTGCTAAAAATTTTATTATCTTGATTTAATTTCTAGGCTTTTATGTGAGGTTATGAGTTATTTTAAAATTTCAGTTATGAGTTGTTAGTGGGATAGAAAATTTAATTTTATCCTAAGAGCCTACCGCATCTAGGCCACACATTCAAGCATCAATCATAAAGAAACTATGATGTTCCAAAGCATGATGTTCTAATGTGCAATCTAAACACAACATCAAATAATTTTATATACTATCATAAAAGAATAAAAGGCTAGTGCGGTCGGGTTCTGCCGTACACCTCGAAAAGAGAAAAAAGGATGGATAGCCGAGCTCTACACTTATACAACCTGAATTATAAAAAAAATAATGCATGCTATGGGGGTCTTCTTATCTTCATTTCTTCATTCTCTTACTTTTGATTTGATTTGCTCCAAAGGCATCACATGGCATCCCATGGACTAAGCCTTCAGGCCACTGCTCATCCTAATCCCCCATAACACTAATCCTAATTCCTAATATAAAATTACATCAAAAATAAGAAAAGTAAATCTAAATACACCTGCAAAACAAATGTTAGCTAAATACACTATACAATCCAAGCAGTTATATGAATAATTTGGACTTAGCACCTCACACATGGGTAACCAAGCCTGCCTGTCCTAATATGAGTTATGCTTAGGGGCTAAGCAACCTGTATAGTAAACACATTTATATTTTATTACAACGGCCCCTTTAAGCACAACCCCCTGCAGAAAATATGATTAGGCTAATAACGGCCTACCATCTAGTCTACGAAATATACACCCTAACATCTAGTATAAAATATTATATCACAAAATAAAATAAAACATCATACATACAATGCCCTAACTTAGCACTAGAAGTAGTGACTTAGTATTCTAATATGCATGCTTAAGGCTTGTGTGGCAAGGCTTTACTAGGTTTCTTTAGTTTAAGTTTCAATTTGGAGTTTGAATTTTTAAATTTTACCTTTGGGTGATTTCAATTTAAATGATTTAATGATTTACTTTTCATTTTTATTTCACTTTTATTTGGCTAAAGTGATGTTTAAGTTTTCAAGAATGAAGAGTAGGATGAATTTCATTTGTAGACAGAACTCACCTTATTCTTCATCCTAACTCCTAAAGAGTCTAACTAAGGCCCTTAAGTAACTTAATTAGCCCAATTGAATTTGTGTAATTCATTTGATTTGATTTAGGATTTAGAATTAGAGTTTGCTTAAGTATTTGATTGATTGATTTCGGATTAGATGTTTTAATTTAATTATATCTTGATAATTTAATATCCTTAATATCTAATGAAGTTTAAGTTTGTTTAAATTCATATGTTTTTGATTGATTAACTTTAGATTATATGTTTTAGTTTAATTAAATCTTGATAATTCAATATCCTTGATCTTTGATGAAGTTTAAGTTTGTTTAAATTCATGTTCTTTTGATTGATTAACTTTAGATTTGATGTTTTTGGTTTAATTAAATCTTGATAATTCAATATCCTTGATCTTTGATGAACTTTGAGTTTGTTTAAGTTCATGTTCTTTTGATTGATTAATTTTAGATTAGATGTTTTGATTTAATTAAATCTTGATAATTCAATATCCTTTTAAATTAATATCTAATTCTTTTTTTTTTATTATGGTTATGTGACTTAACTTTATGTTTATTTAATTTGATTGTGGTTCATTTATTTGTAGTTTGATTGGATTAGATTAATTGAGATCTTATTTTGATTTTAATTGGGTTTGATTCTTTGTAATTATGATTTTATTTTTAATCGCATCCATTTGTCATGCTCATCAAAGTTTGGTTTGTATTTTGATTTCATACATTAGATATTTGATTAGTTTATCTTATTTAAGTAGGTTGAATGAGATTTGATTTGATTACATATTAAATTGATGAGTGTCTTTCTTAATTTAATTTAATTTGATTTAATTTGATTTGATTAGCTTTATTGGTCTATGAGTTTGCTTAGGTTCAATGTGATTATGTGATTAGTTTATTTAAGAAGTGTATTTATGTTAATTATAAAGGTTTATTTAATTTTCAATTTGGTTTCATATTTGTTTAGACTAATGATGTAATTAATGACTTAATAATTTAGGTTTAATTTAGGTTTTGATTAGTATTTAATTGCATTTATATTTGATTAAGCTTAGGTTTAATATGATTAATTTAATTAACTTAATTAATTTATTTAAGAGGTATGATTAATTATTAAATTAAACAAAGATTTGTTTAATTTTTAATTTGATTTCATATTTATTTAATGATGTAAATTAATGAGTTAATGATTTAAGTTTGAATTAGGATTTGATTAGTATTTAATTGCATTTTATGTTTGATTTTAAGTTTAATATGATTAATTTAATAATTTACTTATTTTTAATATGTGATTAAATTAATTAGTAGATTAAGTGTTTGATTTGAATTAATTTTAATGTAATTTATAAAATTAATTTGGTTTTAAGATGATGGATTAATTTATTAAGTTTGCATTAATTAGATGTTTGACCAATTAAGTTTGAGGGTAATTAAAATTTTAAAATTATTAATAATTTGTTTAATTAGAGATTAATGACTTAATGATTTAGGTTAATTTAGGTTTTGATTAGTATTTAATTGCATTTTAATTTTGTTTGATTAAGCTTAGGTTTAATAAGATTAATTTTATTAACTTAATTAGTTTACTTGAGGGGTGTGATTAATTATTAATTTTAATTAGGGGTTTGATTTAAGCTTAATTTTAGAGTTAGTTTTAATGTAACTTATTTAAATTAATTTGATTAAATAAGATGATGGATTAATTCATCAAGTTTACATTAATTAGATGTTTGATTAATTAAGTTTGATTAAGGGTAATTAAAATTTTAAATCATTAGATTAATTAAGGGTTTGTTTAATTAGAGATTAATGACTTAATTTCCCACATGTGAGTGATTTAATTTAGTTAAGTGTTTTTCCTTAAGTTTGATTTGATTAAAGGATTATTATTATTACCATCATTATTATTAAGTGAATTAATTGTTTATTTCATTTCAATTAAGTTTGATTATTTATGGTTAGAATTTTATTGATTTGATTCACCTATTATGTTTGTTTGATTTCATTAACATGTTTAATTTAGTTAAGTTGAAATATTTAATGGTTAATTAATTATCTTATTCCAAATGGATGTGATTTAATCATATGTTAATTAAGTTTACTTTAATTTTATTTGGTTTAATTTGATTAGTATCAAATGATTAAAGTTTCTTAAATTTGTTGAATTTTGAATTTGATTTAAGATTTAATCATTTAATTGAGTTTTATTAACTTAAATAGGTTTAATCATATTTAATTTAATTTCCTCTAAAGATTATATTTTTCTGATTTGATGTTTGATTAACGATTTCTTAAGTGTTATTTCATTTTTTTGATCTTTGATTTAATATTTAAATGTTTTAGATTAGGTTTTAATTAACTCTTTGATTGATTAAACTCTACTCTTAAGTGTTTGTTTGGGGTTCATTAAGATTCAAAAGATCATATTATTTTGTTAAGACTCCTAGATGTCAATTGAAGTGATTTAAGTCATTTTGAAGATTTTTGTAAATTTTTGAATTTTTATTTGATTTATTTTATTAAAATGGACAATCTGAACTTCATAATTTAATTTTTCTCCCAATCTAGAAAGGTTTTTTCACTTGAAATATTTATGGTAAGTGTGTTTTAAAATTGGTTTCAATCCATGTAAATTTCAACTTAATTTGATATATATATTTTTAGTTTAATTAATGAAATTTAATTTTCATTAAAACTTAAAGCAAGCTCAAAATACTTAGTAAAAATTGGATATTTTGGGTTTGTTGGATTCTTCTCAAAAAGACCAATCCAACAAGCCCTTGTTTGCAATTTTTGGTTGAATATTTTATTTTTTATAAATTTTTGAAGTTTCATGTGATTTAAATTAATTTTTTTATAAAAAGAAATATGCGCTCGACGCCGCCATTGGAAGGGAAAATGACCATCTTTTAGACCGTCTGATCATAGATCGGATGGTCCAGACGATCGCGATCCGAGGCCGTGATCGCCGATCTCATCCATCAAAACAACACAATCATATGGTCCAAATCGCATCAGGCAATCCAATGGCTCGGATTGGGCGATCCACACATGATCCGAGCCATCGGATCGCGTAAACCATGTGATCGGACGGTCTAGATCGCATCAAGACCGCGATCACGATCCACATGCGATCCAGCCCCCAATCCGCGGAACTGGAATTGACGCGGCCCGTCGATGATGAATAGTATTTGCAGGCTTTTTTTAAGGAAAAAATAAGATTTTTAAGTGAAAACTTATCTAAATGGACCCGTTTTCACATCGATTCGCACAAAAAAAATTCTATTTTCTAATAGGGATGATTTAAAGTATAAATGATAAATTATCTAGGGGAAATTCCTAAAATTGCAAGAAATTTAATACAAAATGCGCAAAATCTTAAGGTCGGCTACGGTTTGGAAAAATTTACCTCATCAGGGATGGTTTTCGGTGGCCCTGAAGATCCGAGCGAACTCTTAGGTATGTGAGGAAGCTTTAGAGTGATCTTTAACCCTTGCCTCCCTTCGGAATGTCACCTTCTCGGATGTCTACCGTCGCCTTGCCAGAAAAGCAGTTATTTGTATTTTTGAGCTAAAAAATGGCTTAAGGAGGTGGGGCATGGGTTCCTTTTTTTTTGCTTTGGGGAGGTTTTTAGGGCTGAATGATGGTGGGAGGAAGCGATCTAATGCTTTATTTCCCCTTTCTTTTATAATGGCCAAAAATCCATTACTTTTTTTGAATTTTTTGGCTCCAAATTGATTGCCATCTTGCTTGGGGTGGTTGGGATGGATGATGGATTAATTGAGGACATTGGATTTTTTCTCCAAAGGCCTCTCTTGCTGCTAAATGATCAGCTCAATTCAATGCAAATGTTGGGGAAGAGTTAAGTGCATGTGATGGGGGAGAATTAAATGAGGTTGGGTGAAATCCTATGTGGGAGAGAATCCATGAGAGACTTGAATGGGTTTGGTTAGTTTTGGGCTGATCCCAAGTGGGTTTGGTTCGAGTTTGATCAGCCCCCAATGGGTCTTGGCTCAGTTTCAAGGGATTTGGCCTAATTTGGGTCATATGGGTCATATTGGGTCAAATTGACCCATTTGACCAAAATTGGCCAAATTAGCTTAGGTTATGGGTTGATTCATGTTCAATTGGATAATTGAAGATGAATGTGGTCTCAGTTTGAATTAATTTTGATTTTATTTGGATTTAGGCCAAATTGACCCTTTAGGCCAATTTGGGCTAGGTTGGGTCAAGTTGACCAATTGGCCTCAATTGATCAAATTGAGTTTCATTATGGCTTTGGTCAAGTTCAATAATTAATTTAGAATGAACTTTAGCCATTGGTTGCAATCAATTTATGTTAGATCATGATTTGACCTGATTTGATCATTTAGGCCAAATGGGGTCAATTTAGATCAAATGGATAATTGGGCTTGGTTTGGCCCAATTAATTGCAATTGATCATCCTAGGGTGATCAACAATCATGGTGAAAGGTTTTGGTGAGCTTGGCTCAATCCAATTTGGGTTGGATTGAAAGTTAGCTCAAATGGGTCCTTTAGGTCACTTTAGGTCAAGTGGACCTAAGTGGGTCAATTAGTTTGGTTTTGGTTTGATTCAAGTTTAGTTAAAATTATATATGAGCACTATATTAGAATTTAATTCAATGGTAATCAATTTGGAGTCTAAGGAATTTTGGCTCATTTAAAATTTTCAAGTGAAAAGGGCTAGGTTGGGTTTGACTTGGGTTGGCTTCAATTTGGTTTGATGATTGTAGGTTTCATTTATATTTGGGTAGATAATTGAATGAATGATCAATTCAAGAGAAAATTCATTAGTTTTGATTTGATATGGATAGAAATTGGCTAACTCCAAAGAATTGGCTTAACGAATTTAGATTGAGTTTGGATTTGATTTTGATATAGTTTTGGTCATTTGAATTTGGATTTCATTTATATTTATGAATATAAATGAAGGAATAATTTATTTATAAAGAGATCAATAGAGTTTGATTTGATCTAAAAGGGAGTTTTGGCTAAGCTTATGAATGTGGTTCATATGGCTTAGGAAGGGTCTTAGGATTTGAATTAGATTTTGGGTTTCAATCATTTGGAGTCAAATTTAAAATTAGATTTGGAATTTGAGATTTGGTTTGAGAATTAAGTATGGGTTTGATTTGAGAAAGTGTATCTAGATTAGGTTTAGGCTATGGGATAGGTAATTTCCTTAAGCCCTAAGGCATAGCCTGATCTTATGATTAACACTTTTAAGTCTCTAGGCTTAGGTTAAGTGTTCACCTAATCACTAGAAGTGTCTTATGACTAAGGAGTTCTTAGTGTTTAGAAGAGTCCTAAGTCTAAGAAGAGGAGGTTAAGAGCTCACTCCAAAAGTGAGGCCAACATGTATAAAAGAAATGAAATAGAAAAGGAGAATGCAAAAACTTGTATTAATGGATTCATTTTGTTTATGCAATTTAGGTATGCAAGTATTGGTAACCCTTCTTTGGTGATAGCATAGGAATGAATAGGGCATGGAATTAAGTAAGTGTTAGGTTCTTTTCAAATGAATCCTACATCTTACCAAATCCTATTCAAAACTATGTTAACATAAAAGAGAAAAGAAACCTATGCTAATCATACCTTTATAATCTATCACATGCAAACTCATAATTAAAATATAAGTAGCATACTTTCAAATTTGGTATTTGATTTATATGCTTTAAAAATAATTTGGATTTAGTAGTGATAATAGCCATTCATATTTCTACTTTAGCCAACACATGCAAATTTGACATAAAGTAAACAATTTCATTTTAAAATTTGAACTTGAAAAATATGAATGCATGAAACCACATGACAAACAAATTTAATATGTTGGGGAAAGATTCAAAGTAATGAAAGCATGTAAACAAGTTCACTTCACTTAAATCCTAAAGACATTCTCATAGAATAAGAAAGTTTAAAATAAATCAAAGTGAAGTCAAAGTGATTTTTATTTAGTTTGGAGTTTGATTTAATTTTAAAAAGGTGAGATGAGTTTGCTATTCCTAACCCATTCTCACATGTGTTTGATATTTTTGTTTAATTTTTAGATAATTAGATCCATTTTTATGAATTAATTAGGTTAAGGTATGAGTTAAGTAACTTAATTAACCCACATTAGAATAGTTAACCAAATAATTATGAGCCAATAAGATGACATGAAAACTCATAAAGAATTTAAATTTGTAATGCACCTAATAAGAAAAATGCCTTATGCAATTTGGCTTACAATTAAAAGTTAAATAAGCTAAGAGGTTTAGCTTTAGTAATTTCAAAACACCCTTTCATACTTATTAATTGGGTTTTGATTTTCTTAATTGAACTTAGGTTATTAAACACCTAAGCATCTACCCAAAGTAGATTAATTAAGTTCTAAAACTTTTTAGAATTTTTAGAAATTAATTAAGGGGATAATTAATGAATTAGCCTTTAATTAATAAAAGATTAAAGAGAGAAAAAGGGGGTTTAGGGAATAACTTTAGGGAAATGCCTTAAAATTATTCAATAAACCTCCTACTTACTGGATCTAACCTTAATCAACCCTAATCATGGATTAAAATTACTAATCATACCCTAATTATCCTTAAATATATAGGAGGGTGATTAAGAAATCCATATGCAATTCTCCTAATTAAGCCCTCAGTAAATCTCAAGAAAATTAGGGGAGGCAGAAGTCATCCCCTAAATCATACCCAAGAAGTCTGGGATTAATCAGAGACTTAATTAAAAGGTAATTAGCAAAATGAAATTTCCAACAAAACCCGAATTCAAGAAAAAAATAATTCAAAACCCATTAAAATTAATTTTACAATATTTTAGGTTGAATTATCTTTCCATAGGATTTCATTTCATAATTTTTTGAATTTTCTAGAGGGCGTTATGAATTTTAGAAGATCCCTAGATTAATTAGGATTAATTAAAATAATTTAACTAATCCTATAGCTCATGGCGCGATGCGTGGTAGCGATGGTCAGCGTGCTTTACACGCATCATGCCATGAGGGATTACTGAAGTTGTCAAATCCAAAATGGCAATTGATGATCGATGCGGTTTGATCTCTACCGTTCGATCAAAGATCAGACGACCAGAGATCTCTCCATGGTTTTAAAATGGATAAGAGATTTCTAAACGTGGGGAATTAACTCGGCCATCCATCCAAAATGCTTGGATGGATGACTGAGATCTCCCAAGTTCTTCCCCTTGATCAATAGAGACCTTCCATGATCAAGGGAAAGATATGTGCTCGATTGAGCTCATATTCAAACCAAACTCAACCCACACCATCTAAAGCTAAAGATTGGAACATCCAACAGTCAAAAATCCATGAGATTAAATTTTCTTTCATGAAGCTCTACACCACATTGAGTTTAATGGTCAAAAAATCCCATACCTCGCTGGAGGTGATCACTGATGCTCGAGTCCCTTGGAAGCTTAGATGCAGTTGGACGAAGGCTGTTGTATGAGCACTTGAGGTTGAGTGGATTGGTATATGGACCACCTCCTCCTTAGCTAGCTTCTAGCTTTGATCGAGCTAGGTCTCCCTTGCCTTTGGAACTTCAAAGAGAGCTTGGGTGCACTCGACTTGCCTCTCTGATAGAGTATGCAAAAGCAATTGCAATGCAATTGAGTGAAGAGGAAGTTGGCTCTTCAATTGACCTCCCCTATTTTTAAAACTCTAAAAATCGAGAAACAGAGTTTTTAAATTCTCTCTAAGAAGCTTGGAAATACTCTCTGAGGCTTGCTCTGAGTTCCTTAGCTCCAATCGACAAAGGGGAAGTTAGAATTGAAGTGAATTAGGGTAGTATATCTCCCCCTTGAAGGATCAGACGACCTTCCATCCACTTATCATTTTAGATCAATGGAGCTTAGGCAGTGGGTTGTTTGATCAGTTAGAAGTGTGCACATGGTCGGTTTGAGCCAAGGAGTGGATTTCCAACCTCCCATGTGCTTGAATTTGAGTGGGAGATGGGTTTTGAATTTTGAGTTTTGACCCATGGGGTTGGGTTTAGTCTAGGGACCAATTGGGCTGACCCAAACCCATTGGGTTGGGTGCACAACTCTTCACTAGGTCCCCTTAAGCTTTTAGGAAAGCCTCAAGTAAATTTTAAGAGAATATGACCAAATTACCCATGGATTAAACCAAAATTTGTTCTATGGCCTAGAGGTAGAATGGTCATTTTGCTGATTTTTCACTTTGGATATGTTGGGTATGTGGAGAAACTAGGTTTGGAGAGGTTTCATGAGATTTGTAATTTCATTTAATAGGGTTTGGCTCATGTTGACCCATTTAGATCAAAATGGGTCAACTTGGGTCAAGTTGACCAATAGGTCAAATTGGGTCAAACCAAGGATTGGGTCAAGTTTATATGACGATTTGAAATGTTTTAATGGCTTTGGTTTGATTCAGTTTGGTATAATTTTGGGTTTGGCTCATATGACTTCATTTAGGTCAAATGGATTAAGTTGACTTGTTTGACCTATTTGAGGTAGGTCAAGGGTAGCTTTAGATTTGGTTAGTCATATGGAGTGGATTGGTATCTTTATTTCCAATCAATTTTGGTTATGTTCAAATTTGGCTCAACATGACCCCTTTAGGTCATGTTGGGTTTAGGTCAGTGAAATTTAGGTTAGGAGTTGGTCAATTGAGGCTTTGGTCAAGTTCCACAAGTGATTTGGAATGGACTTGACCCATTGGTTTGGATCAATTTGGCTTAGATCAAGTTTTGATACATTTTGACCCTTTAGGTCAAAATGGGTCAACTAGGGTCAAGTGGTCAATTGAGCTAGGTTAGGCTCAAATGTTAGCTTGGTCAAGCTCAAACATAGGTCATGAGTGAACTTAGATCAGTAGTTTCAATCAATTTGGCCTATGGTGGTATTTGGCTATGTAAGGTTTCATTTTGGGCTAAGTGTTGACTTGGTCAACCTTTAGATTTGACTTGGTTTGGCCCAATTTGATTGATTGATCATCCCATGATGAGAGGAATGAATGAGTTTGTTTCAATCTAATTTGATTAGGATTAGAATTTGGCTCATAAAGGGTACTTTAAGTCACTTTGGGTCAAGTGAGCCTAAGTGGGTCAAATGGCTTGGTCAAAGCTTGATTTGAGTTTGATTGACTTATGATTGAAATATCCATTTTGCGGTTTTGAAGTCAAATGGATTATAATCCATTTGACAATTTCATATTCAAAGGAAGAATATGAAAGGGTTTTGGCTTTGATTTTTGACTTAGGTTTTGATTGTTTGATTGAAGTTTGTATTTATATATGGGCTCATAATTGTAGGGTTGATTAAATCATGTGAAAAAAATCAAGAGTTTGGCTTGATTTGAAAATGATTTGGCTAAGTTCAAGATTTTGACTTGAAATACTTAGATTGGATTTTGAGTTGATTTGAGTTTGATTTTTGGAATTGGTTTTGATTGTTTAAATTTATATTTCATTTATATATGTGAATATAAATGAGAATATAAATTGATCATAAGAAAATTTCAAGGATTTGAAGTGGTTTAATCATGATTTAGGCTAAGTCCATTAAGAAGGATTTAAAGGACTTAGGAGAATTTTATAGTTTGAAGTTTGATTTTTTTTTTTGAATTTAGTTTGATTGATTTATATTTATATTTAATTTATATATGTGAATATTAATGAGAATATAAGAGAATTATTAGAAAATCCCATAACTTTGAGATGGTTTGATCAAGATTTAGGTTAAGTCCATTAATGGAGAATTAATGACTTAAGAAAGATTTTAGATTTGGAATTTAATTTGATGATTTGATTTGATTGATTTATATTTATATTTCATTTATATATGTGAATATAAATGAGTTTTGAGAAAATCTCATGAGTTTGAATTGATTTGATCAAGGTTTAAGCTAAGTCTATTAATGGAAAATTAAGGGACTTAGAAAAATTTCATGAATTGATTTGGAATTTTGAGTTTGATTTGATGGGTTTGAATTTATACTTCATTTATATATGTAAATATAAATGAGAATATAAATGTATTATGAGAAAATCTTAAAGATTTGAATTGGTTTTGATCATGATTTTGGCTAAGTTCTTAAGAAAGGATTTAAGACTCAGGAAATTTGAACTTAGGAATTTTGATGGATTTTGATCATGGGTTTCAATCATGGATTTTTAATCATATGGAGTTGACTTGAGTTTGGAGAAAATTAATTAAGATTGATTTGGAGTTTGACTTGGAGGAAGGAAAGTGAGGAATGGTTTAAGCTAAGGATAGGAAGTTTCCTAACACCTCTAAGGCATGACCTATTCCTATGGCTAACTCTTCTAAGTCTCTAAGGCTAGGATGAGTGTCTACCTAATCACTAGATGTATCTTAAAACTAAGGAACTCTCAAAGTCTAAGAGGAGTCTTATGTCTAATATGGAGAGGTTGAGAGCTCATTCTAAAAATGTGGTCAATAAAGGGTGCCCAATAGGTGCGGTGTGACTGACAAGGAACACCACACATATTGGTGTTGACTGAAATGATCAACAACACTGAGGGATCACAAGAACTAATAAAAACAATATGCCCTTAACCCAAGGGTGTAGAAAGAATCTGGAGCTTAGTGTAATGTGGCTCTACTTATGTCCAAGACATAAGAGAGAGGAAAGAATCCACTAAGGGATAGAGTGTGAACCTTCCACTAGGGAAGCAGGTTCAAGTCATCCACAAGGCGATGAAGGTTTGATTTGATTTGAATCTCACTAAGGAGAAAAAGATTTGATTTATTTCAATTTTGTTAAGTTTGAATTTTTATATAAACCCTGTTGGTTTGTGATGGGTTGCACTAAGTAGGAGCCATGGAGGCTAAAACCTAACTCAGATTTACCAATCTGAAGGGGTAGTCTACTAAGCACATAATAGGACTAGTCAACCAAAGGGATGCCTTTCAGGATATAGCAACCGTACTAGGAAGAAAGTGTATTAGACTTACATCCTCCAAGGTAGGGATTAGTTGCTGGGGTGATCTATTGGCAAGACAACAGATTGAACCCAGCCTAAGGTTGACTATTGAGTGAATGTGACTAGGGGACTTAGATCAACTCAAAGATAGTCAAAACTGATTTTATTTTAGATTTGTTTATTTTGATTATGATGGATCCCATAAGTTTGTAATGAACTATACTGAGTTGGGGCTATGGAGGCCTAGACTTAACTGAGATTTACCAATTCAAAGGGAGTAGTCTACCAACCACAAGGTAGGACTATCCAACCAAAGGGGTGCCTTTTGGTTTGCAATGGTCAAGTCTGAAGAAGAAAGTGTGGGGATACACATCTTCCATAACAAAGAATAATTAGGGTGATTGGCTACTTTGGGCAATAAATCGAACCCGACCTAGGGCTGACTATTGAGTGAATGCCACTGGGGGACTTAGGTTAGCTCCAGGATAGTCAAGATTAATTTAATTTTTAAATTTGTTTATGTTGATTGTTATGGATCCCATAGGTTTATGATGAACTACACTTAGTAGAGGCCATGGAGGCCTAGACGTAACTCAGATTTATCAATTCAAAGGGATATGTCTACCCACCACAAAGTAGGACTATCCAACCAAAGGGGAGCTACCGTTTGGTATACAATGGTCAAGTCTTAAGAAGAAATCACAGTGACTCACATCTTTTAGAAGCAAGGAACCACTGGGGTAATTGGCTGCTTTGGGCAACAAATCAAACCTGACCTGAGATTGACTATTGAGTGAATGCCACTAGAAAAATTAAATCAGCTCAAAGATAGTCAAGATTGATTTCATTTTTAGATTTTTTTGTTTGATGGATTCCATTAGTTTGCGATGGATCAAATTGAGAAGGAGCTTATAGAAGCCTAGACCTATCTCAGATTTACTGAACCAAAGGGAGTAGCTTCCCGGCTGATGGGAGAACTATCCGACCAAAGGAGTGCCTTTCGGTTTGCAATGATCAATTGAAGGGAAGAAAGCTCGAGGACTCATATCTTCCACTAGAAAAGACTATTGGGGTGATCGGTTGCTTTGGACAACAAATCGAACCCGACCTAGGGTTGTCCGTCAGTTTATGATAATCATGCTAAAAAGAATGCATCATAGTCTTATATCTTTCAAAGCGGAATGAATGGGTAACCTACGGCGAGATTCGACTAGGGTGACTATGGTGATGACTTGGGATTTATCTCCTGTAGTCGCAATTCTATGGAGTTCAAGACACGCCCTAAAGATAGGATGCCTGCTTAGAAAAAGGGGCACTTTGGGGGCTTGAATTCCTAATCCACAAGCAAATTAATTTTATTTGTTTTGTTTATTTTAGTTTATTGTAGTTTGGACCCTATTAGTTTGCGAGGGATCAAATTAAGAAGGAGCTTATATCAGCCTAAACCTATCTCAGATTTACTGAACTAAGGGGGAATTTGCGCATCTGTTGAACAAATTTTCCAACCATAGGGGTGGCTATTAGGAAAGGGGAACTGTCTAATCCAAAAGTAACCTGGGTAGTATCGAAATGGAGTCACAAAGGACTTGATCCAAATAGAGTGCCCACAGGGGATGAGGTCGCTAAGGGCTTAATCCAACACCCTGGAGAAGATGACATGGCTAGTCATATATCCAATAGGTATTCGATGTCCAACTCAAGAAGAAAGCACGAGGACTCATATTTGCTAAGAGTGGTGTACTCACCGGGTGAGTCGCTATCAGCATAGCAAACAGCAACCAACCAAAAGTGCTCGTCAGTTTACAACAATTAGCATAGGAAGAAAGCTCGGGGACTCATATTCTTCTATTGCGAAATTGATTGCTGGGATAGTCTGTCTTTGGTTCGATAGGTGCTATCCGACCTAGGGCGACTACTGAGTGAATGCCACTGGGTGAAGGAGCCTCTGGGGGACTTACCCTAAACCTCAAAAATATTTGACCTAGTTAGAATATATGGCTAGCTCAAGAAGAAAGCATGAATACTCACATGTTCTTAAACAAAGTTAACACGGGGTAGCTTACTGGCTGGGCAGTGAAGCCTACCATACTAATAAGGCACTCGTTGGTTTGCAATAATCAAGTTAGGAAGAAAGCATGGGGACTCACATCTTCCAATAAATGACCACTAGGGTGACATACTAGTGAGGTAGCATGTAGACCCAACCTAGAGCAGCTAATGAGTGAGTGTTACAGGGGGCTTGCTCTCACATCAAGTAGCTCAAGATAAAAAAATTTGTGTTTGTTGTGTGCATATGTTAAAAGGAATAGGATGCCTCTCGGAGACTCTTACACCTACCTAGAACACACTGGGGGTTTGACGAAATGGTGCCCCAGATGGAAACATGATTCCAACTAAGAAAGGATGTCGCTTGGGTTCTCTCACACCCATCTTAGTTATGCTAATTGAAGTAGGATTCCTCTTGGGTTCTATTACACATATTCTAAAAGCATCAGAAGATTGTGTTTGTTTTATGAAAGAGGGATAGGATGCCACAAGGGGACTCTTGCACCTACCCTAAACACGTCACGGAGAATTAGCAAGACAAATAAACAACACTTCGAAAGAAGAGAAGATTTGATGAATGGAATTAGATTTTTGTTCTTTTTATTAACGATTATTTTCAAACATGATTTATTTCATGGGTAATATTTTCTTAGATAGTGTAAAATAATTGGAAGCATCGGGTATTCCTCTTTACAATCAATAAGCTGATAAGATCCTCCTTGGTAGGCCTTCTCTATGACATAGGGGCCTTCCCAAGTGAGTTCAAACGTGCCTCCCATCTTTCTACGGGCAACAATTGGTATCCTTAGGACTAAGACAAGTACTACTACTTGGAAGAACCTAGTGCGAACCAGCTTGTTGTGAGCTTGAATAATTTTTTTCTTGTACAACTAGAGATTCTGGCACGCCCATAGGCAACTTTTCTCCAAACCTTCGAGCTTTTCTAACTGCAACTTTGCATTCTTCTATGTAGTGATCTTGTTACCCAATGCTATCCTTAGTGATGGGGTAGATTGAGTAAGAGTTCGGTATGTGGTGCGGTAGGCCCACAAGGCTTCAACCAACTGCTCATTCCACTATCATTTGTTATCATCAAGAGTCTTATTCAGTATCCGGATGAGAGTTTTGTTGAATGCTTCTGCTAAGTCATTTGCTCTAGGATAGTAGATGGTGGAGTATCTCCAATCTGTACCGTGTCTTCTGGCAAAGCTATTGATCTGCGTGCTTTTGAATGCAATACCTTTATAGGATATAATTCGTCAAGGTACCTCGAACCTATATAAGATATGGTTCCTGAAAAACTGAAGCACATGGTGAGTTGTGACCTCTTTAAGAAAGATGGCTTTCGCCCACTTGGAAAAGTAGTCAGTGGCAGCTAAGATGAATCGATGCCACTTGGACGAAGGAGGATCGATCAGACTCATAATGTCGGTAGCCCAACACTCAAATGGCCATGAAACCAATGTAGGGTGTAGAATGTTGGGTGGCTGGTGGAGGACCACACTGTGAACCTGACACTGATGGAATCTCTTAGTTACATCCATGCAATCTATGATTATCAAAGGCTAGTAATATCCAAGTCTTTTGATCTTTGTCTTCATCTTTGGACTGGATTGATGAGCTCTGCATAGACTTGAGTGTACCTCAGTTACAATGCCATGAGCTTCTTATTTATCTAAACAATGTAATCACATTTGGTCAAAGGACTGGCGGTGCAAGGTGCCATCAACAAGAGCATTGGAGAGAGCTCTCTGTTTCAACTAATAGGCTTATGAATTTTCTTGAGGTAATTTGCTGGTGTTCAAGTAATCTATGAACAGTTTCTTCCAATCTAGCTCCTTATCCATTTTGGCCGCAAAGACAACCTCCCCTTCAAGAGAAAGTCTCTTGATGAGTTCAGCATCAATAAGGGATAAGACTTGTCTATTTTGAAATGGAAAAATCTTCCGGACATGCCAAATCTTTAGCAAGTTTTGCCAAGGAATCTACTACTGTGTTCTCTGCTCGGGGAACCTTGTAGATGATAACTTCAGGAATTTGGGCCAACAACTTCATGGTATACTTGTAGTAATGACGAAGCTTGGGTTTGAGAACCTGGTAGGACCTGGCAATCTGGTTGATGACCAACTGAGAATCCCCAAAGATGTTGATGCACTTGACACTGATTGTGATGGCTAACTCTAGATCGACAATCAAAGCCTCATACTCAGTTTCATTATCGGTGCAGGGGTTGGATAGATAGTATGAGAATCTCATCACATCGTGGTTTAAAGTTAGAATAATTTTTCCTACCCCTGCCTTTCCTGGGAGAATAGATCGCGGTGCTTCACCTTTAAGAAAAGAAGCAGCACCATCAAAATACATCTCCCATCGGTAGTTACCAGCCTCCCCTAAGTTCATGATTTGTTCATGGGGAGGTCATCACTAAGTGAAGAATCAACAGGAAGTGGGTGTGCTGCTAAGAAATTTGCTAGTGCTTGTCCTTTTACTGCACGGAGGGGTACGAATATGATATCGAGCTGTGAGAGAATCATGGGCCAACATGCCAAACATCCAGAAAGTGTTGGCCGTGCCATGAGATACTGCAGTGGATTGATTCGAGAGATCAAGTTCACCTTATGAGAAAGCATGTAATGCCGTAGCTTCTGAGATGCAAAGATCAAAGCTAGGCAATATTTTTCAATAGGTGGATAGTTTGCTTGACAAAATCAGGATGGCGAGATAGTAGAGTGCTCTCCTTCCCCATTGGCTTGGGCCAAAGAAGAGAGGTCATCCAATACAGTAGGATGAGTGACCTGTACGGGATGGGGGTTGCTAGAACTAGAGGCTTCACCAAGTACTCTTTGATGTTTTCGAAAGCATGCTAGCACTTGTCATCCCACTTGAACTTGGAGTCCTTTTTGATAAGTTCTACGAATGGCTTGCATCTCCTTGATAGGTTTGAGATAAAGTGTCTTACGCCAGCCATCCTTGAAAGGATCTGAGTTGAGTTAAACTCTTAGGAGGTAACATTTCTAAGATAGCTTTAATCTTTTCAAGATTTATTTTTATTCCCCGGTGTCGAATAACAAACCCAAGGAATTTCCCTGAAGTGACTCTAAATGCACACTTCAGGAGATTCATTTTAAGGTTATATTATCTTAATCATTTGAAAACTACTCTCAAGTCAAAGATGTGGTCTTCCTTTTCTCTGCTCTTGACTACTAGATCATCAACATTGCACTTAACTTGATGATGGATGAGCTCATTGAAGATCAGTCAAGGCCAAAAGGCATGACCTATGAAGATTGATCGGGGTTGAAAAGTAGTGTTTCTTTCATCTTGAGACATCTTGATTTGGTTATAACTAGATGACCCATCCATGAAAGAAAAGGCGCATGAAATGAGATGTCCACCATTAATTAGTATAGGAAGGAAACTCATCCTTAGGACATGCCTTGTTTAAGTCCCTAAAATTGACGTAAATACTAATTTGGCCATTCTTCTTCTTAACTAGGATGACACTAGCTAACCAGGTAGGATATTTTTCTTCCCTGATGAAACCAGCATCGATTAATTTCTTGACTTTAGAAATGACCTGTTGTTCAATTTTCAATCGCATACATCTGGGAGCTTTCTTAATAGGGGTAACATTAGGGTCTATTGCTAGCTTGTGGACTATTACGTTAGAAGATAATCTGGGCATTTCTTTATAACTCCATGTGAAGCAGTCTTTAAACTCAATTAATAGCCTAATTAAGTAATTGGTTTCTTCTTCATTTAGCAATGAACTAATGTATGTCAAGCGAGGATTTTCTTCTGCCCCGAGATTGATTTCTTTAAGCTTATCGATTGTTGAATAAATCTCCTCTTTAAATTCTAGCGGTGCCTCTTTGACTTGGAGATCATCTGAATCATCTGAAGAGTTGGGGATGTGTGAGAAGAAATTATTATACTCCAAATGATTAGTAATAATTAGACAATAATCTTCATCATCAACCGAACCCACTGTACCAAATCCTAGTCCTACTCTTGATTATGCATCCCTATGTTACTCCATGGCTTTTTAAAGTATTCTGACTTGTGCTTGGACCATGTGTGAGGAACTAAACCTATATGTATAAGATTTTGAACACAAGATGAGCAAAAGTGAAAAGGTAATTTCATTAATTCTTTAAAAGTATCTTCCTCAAGCTCTACATCAACTTTAGGGCTTGAGGAGGATGATCTCAAAAAGAACTTCTTCTACTTCATGTCATTGGAAGACTTAGGGACTTCCTTAACTACTAAACCTTCAACTTTCTGAGATGTAAGTGAGGTAAGAGCTAAGGTTCCCAACTCGCCTAATAGTTTCACATAAACCGATTCAAATACTTTGCTTGGAGGCCTAGTCTTGTCTCTATCCGGGTCAAAAGTCACCTCCAATGAAACCGTTGAGAGTGGTTGGTGGTATACCATTAGACTCATCCCTGGATTTCCAAGTCTATGTGAATAGTAGGGTACTCCCATGAACTGAACACGACCTCTATTGGAAGGCCAACTAGGGGTCTCACCTATGCCTCTTCTACCTCTGCCTCTGCCTGGTGGAGGTTGAGCCATCCTACCCACATGTCCATATAATGGAATGAATAGTAGGTGGAATGTGATATGCAGATCTATTTCTTCTTCAATTCTTCTTTCTTGTTCACTTGGACTTTTCTTTCATCTTTTACTTTTGCTTCATTTTCATTTTCTTTTGTATTTGCATTTGAATTTTGTCCAAGTTCACGAGAAAGGGTGTTTTGAGGAAAATAGTATGTAGCATCCTCATAAATCTCAACCTCTTTAACTGAAAATAGTTTTTCATCTTCATTGACACGGTATTCAATCCCATCTTTTCTGAACTTGATGCACTGATGAAGGGAGGATGAAACGATCTTGTTCTGATGTATCCAAGGCCTACCAAGCAAAGTAGTGAATGAAGTATTTGAATAAATGATGTAGAACTTGGCTTCAGTCTTCCGATCCGATCTCCAAGGTAACACTATGGAACCTAATCATTGAATCCTCTCAACATCATCCTATCTCCTCAGAGTGTAGAGATGTCGATCTTCAAATAGGAAAGGGTCTTTAGACTCATAATGTTCACTAATGCACCTGAATCCATGAGAACCCTAGCGAGTCTAAACTCCATGTCATTTGATGTAGGGGATGGTTGTGCTCCAAGTCCCCAGAAGAAGGTCTTCATCAGAAGGTGATCCTTTAGGCTTCTTTTACATAATGTGCTTCCTCACCTATAGCGGTCAGCTGAGCTAAGCATATTTCGGGATCAAGAAAAGCCTTAGTTAGTGATTCCCTCATCTCTTTGGATAAGACGAGGGCATCATATATGCTTAGCTTAGATGGAAACTTTCTTAGATGAGAAAGAACATTGTAGTCCAGATTTCTGTCTCCATAGATTTTTGAATTTGAAAATTTGAACCCACATCCAACAACTTGGAAGTGTTAAATTGGAGATTTGAAAGATTGATTGGAGGTGTGAATATGAATTCTCAACAAATTTAGGTATGTTGAAATATGGATTCAAAATTTTGATAAGGATGCTTCCATAGGTTCATTGTTTATTTTGAATTTGAAGAATTTTGATTTGAGGACTCCCTTTGTAGTATGTTAAAGTAAGGGTCAAATGATTTTATTTTTGTTTGATTGTTTTGGAATTTTACTTAACAAATTTTGGTATGCTAAGTGAAGTGTTTGAGAATGATTATTTCTTTTTGTGAATTTTGTTTTGATTTCGAAAGATTTGGAATTCTTACTTAGCAAATTTAGTTATGCTAAGTGAAGAACCCAATTGTGTTTTGTTTGATTTTTGAAAATAGGATTTTAAGCAAATTAAGGTATGCTAGGAAAATCCTAAGTGTTTTATTTTGTTTTGATGTTTTGATTTTTGAAAAGGTAGGATCCTTAACAAATTTGGTATGCGAAAGGAATCCTAAAGTGTTTAATTTTGTTTTTTTGATGTGATTGAAAATGGAGATTTAACTTTAGCAAATTTGGTTTGCTAAAGAGGAAGTCCCATTTGGTTTTGTGAAATGGAAATTTCATTTAGCAAATTTGGGTAAGCTAAATGAAATTCAAATGGTGTTCAAAATTTTGATTTCATTTGGTTTTGAAAAGGAAACTTCTCCTTGGCAAATTGGTATGCTAAGGAAAGAAGTTCAATGGTGTTTAAAGATTTTGTTTTGGCTTTGAAAACTTCAAGCAAATTTGTATGGGTGAGGTTCCAAATGGTGTTTAATTTTGATTTTGGGTTGAAAACTCCTTTAACAAATTTGGTATGTTAAGTGAGGTTCCAAATGTGTTTAGAAAATTTTTGGATTTTGAATTTGGAGACTTCACTTAACAAATTTGGGCATGTTAAATGAAGTTCCAATGTGTTTTGAAAAATATAGAAATATGATTGTTGATTTTTGATTTTGGATTTGGAAACTTCATCAAAAATTTGGATGCTAAATGAAGTTCCAAATGTATGTTTAAAAAATTTTGTTGGATTTTGAATTTGGAGACTTCACTTAACAAATTTGGGTATGTTAAATGAAGTTCCAAATGTGTTTGAAAATTTGTAGATTTTGGATTTGCAGACTTCACTTAACAAATTTGGGTATGTTAAATAAAGTTCCAAATGGTGTTTAAAAATTTTTAGATTTTGGATTTAGAGACTTAACAAATTTGGGTATGTTAAATGAAGTTCCAAAAAATGCTTGAAAACTTTTTAGATTTTGGATTTGGAGACTTCACTTAACAAATTTGGGTATGTTAAATGAAGTTCCAAATGTATTTTGAAAGATTTTGAAATATGATTATTGATTTTTTTTTTTATTTTGGATTTGGAAACATCACTTAGCAAATTTGAATATGCTAAATGAAGTTCCAAAATATGTTTGAAAAGTTTTTTGGATTTTGGATTTGGAGACTTCACTTAACAAATTTGGGTATGTTAAGTGAGGTTCCAAATGTGTTTAAGAAAATGATTGTTGATTTTTTGATTTTGGGTTTGTAAACTTCAATTAGCAAATTTGATTATGCTAAATGAAGTTCAAATGTATGTTTGAAAATTTGTTGGATTTTGAATTTGGAACTTCACAACAAATTTGGGTTTAAACTTTGTATTGGTAAAAGTGAACTAGAAATGGTGTAGGTGTGATTATAGATAAAAGTTTGAAGGATAATGTTATTAGTATTAATAGATGTGGAGATTTATATCTTTAAAGATTTATAAGATTTCATGTTATAATGTCATGCTCCTCATGCTTTGCATGTTTGGAATGTATTAATGCAATCCTCTTGAAGAAAAGTATTTATTGGAGGAGATTTAAATGGACATGTTGGTGTAGTGATTTTAAAAGTATTCATGGTGGTTATGGATTTTTAATGAAGAAGGTAGGGATATTAGATTTGCTTTTAGCTTATGATTTTCAACAATACTTTTTTTAAGAAAAAGAGATGAACTATTATTACTTATAAAATGGATCTAGTAAAATGATTGATTATTTTCGATAAAAAATAGATCTTTAAATTGTAAGATTGTGTCTACAATGAAATAAGTACCAACATCTTATTAGTTTTTTAGATTTTGATGAAGGTTGTAAGAGATCTAAATTATTACCTGATTAGATGGGGTCAATTAAAGAACACATACAAATATTTTTGAGCAAGCCAAGATATTAGAATTTGAATGCATTATAAGATGTTGCTTATGGTGGAAAAAATCAATGAAATTCAGTTACTAAAGATATTGGGAGAATCAAAAGGAAAAGCTTCTAATAAGAATGTTGGTGGTGAGGAGTGTGCAAGGATAAAAAATGCATTTTTATCTTGGTTTAGATGTAAAATTGGAGAATGGGGAGAAAGATATAAAGTGGTGTGAGATGAAGCAATATATATGCAAAAGTTTGCTTTGTGATTTACAATAGATTAGATACCAAAGAGGTGAGATGTATGTATAGTTAGAAACAAAGAATGGAGTGAGACATAGTTCAAGTGGTATTGGGTGATGAAAATAATGATGCTTTTCTTAGAAAAGAAATGAAAATGGGTGAATTGATTGATAAACTTTCAATGAAGGATCTGAGGTACAATTGATTTTACAGCCTAATCCACAATGAGAATTTCATTTATATTGTATTAGTAAATGAAGTTAGTGAAGGTTTGAAAATGAAATGTGGAAAAGGTGAGAGACGGATAATATTCCAATAGATGTGTGGAAATGTTTGGAGATCAAGGAATTTCTTGGCACATCTTTTTTAATGTTATTTTAAAGTAAAAGATGCAGAGTGGAGAAAGAATCATTGGTTCTATATTTAAGAATAAAGGTGATGCACAAGAGTGTGCAAATTATGGAATTAAGTTAATGCCATTCATTAAAATTATGGGAAATGAGTAAGCATGTTACGATGTGATACATTCGACAATGGAGTTTGGTTTCATGCGGGTAGATCATGGATGCTATACATTTGTTAAGAGGGTTGATAGAGAAGCATGAAAGTGAAGGATCTACATATGATATTTATTGATTTGAAGCTGATAAAGTCTCAAGAGATGTTCTTTGGAGAGTTCTAGAACGAAAAAGTTAATATTGGTTATATTCAGTTATTAGGATATGTATACTAGAGGCTTATTGTGTCCAAACACAAGGAGGATTGACAAAATATTTTCCATTTCTGGATTACATCAAGGATCAACAAGTTATCTTTACTAGTTATGGATGTGCTTAGATTTACAAGAAGATGTACTTGGTGTATGCTTTTTGATGACATTTTCTTGTTGATAAGACTGAAGTCCAACAAACTTGGATTTATGGATCAACTTTGATCTAAGGTTTTGAAGTGAATTTGAATATGATCTAATTTTAGTTGTAAGTTTTATGATAGATTTGTGACTTTAGGTGATAAGTGAATTCAAGAGTGATTTTATTTTTTTAAAATGATTGAAATAGATGGAATATTTGAATTTATTTGAAGTAAATTTATTTTATGAAAAGTTTAGGAAAATTTTATAAATATGAAGATGTGACTTATTGAAAATTTGGAAAAAAGAAAGCATAAGCTAAGTTATGTTGAGATGAATGAGGTGTTTTTTATTTTGAGATAGGAATCAAAATGTATGTTGAAAAATCTCATTGTTAAGATTGAATAATGGTTTAATAAAGCGTTTTTGATGAAATTTGGATTATTTTTGTTAAAGAAGGTAGATGAACTAAAAGACTTGGTTAAGATGTATAAATAATGATCTTTAAAATGAGAATTTGCATAATAGGACTAAGAAATTCATGTTAAATGGGATAATTTTGTTTGTTTTGTTGTACTTAACAAATTTGGTATGTTAAATGAAGTTCCAAATGTGTTTGAAAATTTTTTGATTTGATTTGGAAACTTCACTTAACAAATTTGAGTATGTTAAATGAAGTTCCAAAATGTGTTTAAAATTTTTTGATTTTGGATTTGGAGACTTCACTTAACAAATTTGGGCATGTTAAATGAAGTTCCAAAAAGTGTTTGAAAATTTTTGATTTTGGATTTGGAGACTTCACTTAACAAATTTGGGTATGTTAAATGAAGTTCCAAATGTATTTTGAAAGTTTTTGAAATATGATTGTTGATTTTTTTTTTTTTTTGGATTTGGAAACTTCACTTAGAAAATTTGAATATGCTAAATGAAGATCCAAAATGTGTTTGAAAAGTTTTTTTGGATTTTCGATTTGGATAGTTTACTTAACAAATTTGGGTATGTTAAGTGAGGTTCCAAATGTGTTTTGAAAATTTTTGAAATACGATTGTTGATTGTTTTTTATTTTTTATTTTTGATTTTGGGTTTGGAAACTTCACTTAGCAAATTTGATTATGCTAAATGAAGTTCCAAAATGTGTTTGAAAAGTTTTTTTGATTTTGGATTTGGGGACTTCACTTAACAAATTTGGGTATGTTAAATGAAGTTCCAAATATATTTTGAAAGATTTTGAAATATGATTGTTGATTTTTGATTTTGGATTTGAAAACTTCACTTAACAAATTTAAATATACTAAATGAAGTTCCAAAATGTGTTTTGAAAAATTTTGAAATAGGATTGTTTAAGTTTTAATTTTTGAAAAGAGGACTTCCATTCAACAAATTTAGGTATGTAGAATGGAGATCAATTTTATTTTTGAAATGTAACATTTTTGTTTTGTGTATGATTGTTGCTTTTTGAAAGAGAGGAATTCCAACTTAAAATATATGTGAGATATGTTCAAGTGGGATTTCCTAAATGATATTTTATTTTTAGTTGAGAATGAAATCTTCATTTAATAATTTGAGTATATTAAATGAAGATGTTCATGCTTTTGAAAAGTTTAATTTTGTTTACAAATGAAACTTCCATTCAATAAGTGTGAGTGTATTGAATAGAAAAATCATATGTTGAAAACTTTACTTTTGAAATGAACCTTCCATTCAATAAGTGTGAGTGGATTGAATAGAAAAATGTGTGCTTTTTGAAAACTTTATGATTATGATTGTGATTTTTTTTGGAAAAGATGATTGTTCATTTTATTTTGAAAATGAAATCTTCATCAAAGTGAATTGAAAGAAGATGTTCATTTGTGCTTTTGGAAAATGTTGTTAGTTTTATTTTGAAAATCCTATATAATTATGGGAATTGTTAAATGAGGGTGACAAAAGTTTATGGAAAATATTTTATTAAGTGCATTTTTGAAAATGTGCTTTTTGAAAAGCAAAGTTCACATGGAAATTTATTTTTTTCTTTATTATTTTAGAATGAACCTTTCCTTATCATTAAAAAAAGATAAGGAGGAAGTCTTTAAAAAGGTTTTCTATTTATTTTATATCTTTCCATTTTACCCATTGGAGAACCCAACGGGGGTTTTAAGACCAACAAGGAATGCAGTCCTAAAACCTTAAGATGCTGGCTAACTCAACTCAAGAATTAAATGAGGTAAGTACTGATGAAAGAAGGATAGTTTGGATTCATACTAAAGTACAAACCCACTATCGATACTCAAAGATAATGATCATTTATCAAAGATGGAGAGAGGAACCATCCCCAGCGGAGTTGCCAGAAAAATCTTTGGTGAAAACTTTCTATAGAGAGTAGGAGCCGCCTTTAAAATCTGTTGGGAGAAATGAAAGAGACACAAGCACTGTAGAAATTTATCTTTTTATGATGCCACATAGAACTGCAGATGTACTTATTTAGGTGATCGAGTACGTCATCAAGGACATAGTGTACTATCTTGAAAGACAGAAGTCACTACCCTTTAATGGACTAATCACCAATAAGGACTCTAAGGATGATGGGTCTGCATATGAGATTCTTCCCCTACTTTACATGGAAAGTAAAGATTTATTTTAAATTGGGTTCATTAAGTTCCTACAAAGTTAATTACATCCTAAGGAATGGGGATTCCTTAGGAAAACTCTTGATTAAGGTAAATGATCATCGTCTTTGAAGATTTCTATAGGAAGGACTATCAATCGATTGGTTTATTTTTAAAAGATTAAATGGGATTGATCAAAAGAAGGAGTTATTATCGAAGCCAAATATAAGATAAGTAGGAGATGCCCTTGATGCTAGGAAACCTAGAGAGTATCTCAAACTATCATACAGTTAGGCTTTACATTTTTTAAATTGATTTAGTTTATTTGAGTTGAATTTTTCATTATAAATTTAGTACTTATGATTCCTTAACACAAGATTAAGGAAATGCCTAAGAGGTGAGGAATTATGCTTATGGCCCACAAAGGGGTGAAGCAACCTCAAAACCTAAATCCAGGGAGCCTTGGCGAGGGCCGAAAGCATAACCTAAATCTAAGATGAAAATGGGTAATTGGTTTGCCTCCATAAGAGAGGACAAATCACCCGATAGCTTGGACTACAAGGGTGGCGCCAACTAACACCTCCTATGATTTTAAATACATGTAGGCAAGTCTTTATGCTTATGCAAGATAACTAGGGCTTTTATTTATTTAGAAAGAGACTAAGTCCTTAAACTCACTCCTTAAAGAGACTAGATCATGTAAAGGGACATGCTTCAAATGACCTAAATCTAATGCAATTCAAATTTCATTTTTTTATTTTTATTTTGGATAATTATTTTGACTCAGGCTAATAGGATTCATATTACTAATGCATGAGAAAGAAAGTTATTGGCCAAAATCAACGAAAAGGGAGGTGATGAGTTTCCATCATGGCTCTTAAACGTCAAGCCAAGTTTCTCTGGCAAAGGTGAAACAAGATGCATTTGTGCATGATATTATAAAAGAAATACTCATCCAGCTAAGGGGTTGCTAATTCTTTTATTTTAAACCTAAGCTTTAGGTGAGGTTATGAGTTATTTAATTTTTATTTTGAGTTGTTAAGTTGGGTAAAAGATTTATTTTTTCCTAAAGAGCCTAATCTACATCTAGGTCATACATAAAGCAAGGAAGAAACTAAGAAAAGCATGCCACTTAATGCAAAAAGCTAAACAAATCATCAACCAATTTATAAAGCTAATCGTAAAAAGAATAAAAGGCCATTGTGGTCGAGCACCACCGTACAAACCCAAAAATATCAAATGTGGGTAGCCGAGCTCTACCCTTATACAACCCAGATTACAAATGAATTAAATTATAATTAAGCAAGGAATTCATTGTTATGGGGGTCTTTAAGCTTTATTTCTTCTTTCTTCTTTTCTTTTTTCTTCTTTTTTTCTTCTTTTGGTTCCTTCTTTTGGATTGTTGGATGGTGGATGCTCCATGGCTTCACATGGTACATAAGATGAGATCTTATGACCAATGTTCATCCTAATCCCCATAATAATCATTCCAAAATCATAATTGCACAAATTTATATGAAAAAAAAAAGTGGAAATCTAACTAAAACACAAAACAAGGTTAGCTAACAAATACATAAATCCCAAGCATGTATATTGGACTTATCACCCACACATGGGTGACTAAGTCCACTGCCTATTGGATTATGCTTAGGGGTATAAAGCACCTGTAGGCAAAAATATTTATATTTTTATTTATGATAGCGCCCCTTAAGCATAATCCCCTGCAAAAAAGAATAGTTAGACTAAGAGCGTCCTACCATTTATTCTATGAGCATACACCCTAACATCCACTCTAAAACATATATCATAAAATAAAATAAACATCAAACCACACACCAGTCTAACTTAAAGCTAGAAGTGGTGACTTAGGCTAATGTGTGTGCTTTGAAGGCTTCTGTGGTATGCTTAGCTATGGCTTTAGGTTCGAATTTTCTAAGTGTGAAGAACATGTTCAACTGAGAGGAAGGTTTCATTTAAGTGTTAAATTATTTTGGGTTGATTTTATTTCATATTTTGATTTGGTTTAAATGGATCCTACAATTAATTATGTTATGAAGAGAAAAGAAGGAGAACTTCTCTTTTCTTCTAAGTAATTTCTAAAGTAGATTCACATTTTAGTTTTGTTAGGTGAATGTTTTGATTAAATCTTTTAATTAATCATAAGTTTAGATAAACTCTAAACAAACCTATTCAAAAGAAAGGCATTTTAAGATTAAATAAAATGAATCAAAATTCACATAAAACACATTACTTCATTTCTTTCCCAACATATGTAATATGCATATGGATGGACCCCAAGCATATCTATACATACAAATGAGAGTATTAAACACTTTATGATGCATGCTAAGTAATCCATTTTAAGGAAATTTTGAAGTTTAATATGCATGATTTTCTTAAGTAGAAAGGGTTTCCTTATCCAAATTTTCACATACACACATGAAAGTAAGAAAGGCATAAGTGAGTAGCGTCATTGTTAACTGAGGTGGTAAGGAAGACCTACTTAGGGCTACTTAAAACCTCATAACCTCGAGGTTGTCCAGACTAATATACCACTTTGAAATACAAACATGTGTATAAAAAATGAAATAGAAAATAGAATGCAAAAAATTGTATTAATGGATTCATTTTGTTTATGGAATTTATGTATGCAAGTGTAGGTAACCCTTCTTAGGTGATAGTATAGGAATGAATAGGGTATGGAATTAAGTAAGTGTTAGGATCTTTTCAAATGAACCTTACATCTTACCAACTCCTATTCAAAACTATGTTAACATAAAAGAGAAATGAAACCTATGCTAAGCATACCTTTATAATCTATCACATGGAAACTCATAGTTAAACTATAAGTAGCATACTTTTAGATTTGGTATTTGATTTATATGTTTTGAAAATAATTTGGATTTAGTAGTGATAATAGCCATTCATATTTCTACTTTTTCCAACACATGCAAATTTGACATAAAGTAAACAATTTCATTTTAAAATTTGAACTTGAAAAATATGAATGCATGAAATCACATGACATACAAATTTAACATGTTGGGGAAATATTTAAAGCAATGAAAGCATGTAAACAAGTTTACTTCACTTAAATCCTAAAGATATTCTTATAGAATAAGAAAGTTTAAAATAAATCAAGTGAGTTCAAAGTGATTTTTGTTTATTTTGGAGTTTGATTTAATTTTAAAAAGGTGAGATGAGTTTGCTGTTCCTAACCCATTCCCACATATGTTTGATATTTTTTCTTTAATTTTTAGATAATTTGATCTATTTTTATGCATTAATCAGGTTAAGGTATGAATTAAGTAACTTAATTAACCCTTACCTACACCACCTTAGAATAATTAACCAAATAATTATGAGCGAATGAGATGACATAAAAACTCACAAGAAATTTAAATTTCCAATGCACCTAATAAGAAAATGCCTAATATAATTTGGCTCATAATTAAAAGTTAATTAAGCTAAGAGATTTAGCTTAAGTAATTTTAAAACACCCTTTCATACTTATGAATTGGGTTTTGATTTTCTTAATTGAACTTA
Organism: Cymbidium sinense; assembly: GCA_021442155.1. Taxonomy (NCBI): domain Eukaryota; kingdom Viridiplantae; phylum Streptophyta; class Magnoliopsida; order Asparagales; family Orchidaceae; genus Cymbidium; species Cymbidium sinense. Next base: position 159,438,605 of record CM038217.1, on the reverse strand, counting down.
GGTTATTAAACACCTAAGAATCTACCCAAAGTATATTAATTAAGTTCAAGAACCTTTTAGAATTTATAGAAATTAATTAAAAAGATAATTAATGAATTATCCCTTAATTAAGAGAAGATTAAGGAAAGAAAAAAGGGTTTAGGGAATAGCTTAAGGGAAATATCCCAAAATTATTCCATAAACCTCATACTTACTAGATCTAACCTTAATCAACCCTAATCATAGATTAAAACCACTAATCATACCCTAATTATCCTTAATTACATAAAGAGGGTAATTAAGAAATCCATATGCAATTCTCCTAATTAAGCCTTCAATAAATCCCAAGAAAATTAAGGGAGATAGAAGTCATCCCCTAAATCATACCTAAAAAGTCTGGGATTAATCTGAGACTTAACTAAAAGATAATTAACAAAATGAAGTTTCCAACAAAACTAAATTCAGATAAAAATATAATTCAAAACCCATTGAAATTAATTTTAAAATATTATAGGTTAAATTATATTCCATAGGATTTTTATTTCATAATTTCCTGAATTTTCTAGAGGGAGTTATGAATTTTACAAGATGCCTATATTAATTAGGATTAATTAAAATAACTAATCCATAGCTCATGCGTGCATGCGATGGCGTGGCGCTTTACACGTGCGCAGAGGATTAGTTGTCAAATATAAAGCGTGGTTGGTGGAGCGGTTTGATCTCACGTCCGATCGAAGATCTGATCTTTTAAAATGGATAAGGGATTTCAAAATGTGGGGAATTATCTCGGCCGTTTATCCAAAATGCATAGATGGATGGCTGAGATCTCATAAGTTCTTCCCCTTGATCAACAGAGATCATCCATGATCAAGGGGAAGATTCGAGCTCGATTGAGCTCGGATTCAAACCAAACTCAACCCACACCATCTAAAGCCAAAGAGCGGCACATCCAATGGTACAAAATCCACAGGATTAAAATTTCTTTCACAAAGCTCCACACCACATTGAGTTTAATGGTAAAAAAATCCCATACCTCGCTGGAGGTGATCACTAGCTTCCCGAGAAGCTTTGCAGTTGAGATGAAGCTATGTTGATAGTATGAGCACTTGAGGTTGAGTGGATTGGTATATGGACCACCTCCTCCTTAGCTAGCTTCTATCTTTGATCGAGCTAGGTCTTCCCTTACCTTTGGAACTTCAAAGAGAGCTTGGGTGCACTCGACTTGCCTCTTTGATGGAGTACGCAGAAGCAATTATAGTGAAATTGAGTGAAGAGGAAGTTGGCTCTTCAATAGAGCTCCCTTATTTTCAAAACTCTAAAAATCGAGAAATGGAGTTTTTAAATCCTCTCTAAGAAGCTTGGGAATACTCTATAAGGCTTGCTCTGAGTTCCTTAGCTTCAATCGATAAAGGGGAAGTTAGAATTGAAGTGAATTAGGGGGAGTATATCTCCCCCTTGAAGGATCGGACAACCGTCCATCCACTTGCCATTTTTGATCAATGGAGCTTAGGCAGTCGGTTGTTTGATCAGTCAGGAGTGTGCACATGGTTGATTTGAGCCAAGGAGTGGATTTCCAATCTCCCATGTGATTGAATTTGAGTGGGAGATGGGTTTTGAATTTTGAGTTTTGACCCATGAGGTCGGGTTTAGTCTAGGGACCAATTGGGCTGACCTAAACAGAATGAGTTGGGTGCACCACTCTTCACTAGGTCCCCTTAAGCTTTTAGCAAAGCCTTAAGTGAATGTGAAGAGGGTATGGCCAAATTACCCATGGATTAAGCTAAAATTTATTCTATGGCTTAGGGGTAGAATGGTCATTTTATTAATTTTTGACTTTGGATATGTTGAGTATGTGAAGAAACTAGGTTTGGCCAAGTTTCATGAGATTTGAATTTATTTTATAGGGTTTGGCTCATGTTGACCCATGTAGGTCAAAATGGGTCAACTTGGGTCAAGTTGACCAATAGGTCAAATTGGGTCAAACTAAGGGTTAGGTCAAGTTCATATGACCATTTGAAATGTTTTAGTGACCTTGGTTTGATTCAATTTGGTATAGTTTTTGGTTTGGCTCATATGACTTCATTTAGGTCAAATGGGTGAAGTTGACCTATTTGGCTCATTTGACCTATTTGAGGTAGGTCAAGAGTATGTTTGGGTTTGTTTAGTCATATGGAGTGGATTGGTATCTTTGTTTCTAATCAATTTTGGTTATGCTCAAATTTGACTCAACATGGCCCCTTTAGGTCATGTTAGGTTTAAGGTCAATTGGGCTAGGTTAGGTCTAGTTGGCCAATTGAGGCCTTGGTCAAGTTCCACAAGTGATTTGGAATGGACTTGACCCATTGGTTTGGATCAATTTGACTTAGATCAAGTTTTGACACATTTTGACCCTTTAGGTCAAAATGGGTCAACTTTATCAAGTGGCCAATTGGGCTAGGTTAGGTTCAAATGTTGGCTTGGTCAAGTTCAAACATAGGTCATGAGTGAACTTAGATCAATGGTTTCAATCAATTTGGCCTATAGTGGAATTTGGATATGTAAGATTTCATTTTGGGCTTAGTGTTGACTTGGTCAACCCTTAGGTTTGACTTAGTTTGACTCAATTTGATTGATTGATCATCCCATGATGATTGTTGATCATGATGAGAGGCATGAATGAGTTTGGTTCAATCCAATTTGATTAGGATTAGAATTTGGCTCATAAAGGGTAATTTAGGTCACTTTGGGTCAAGTGAGTCTAAGTTGGTCAAATGGCATGGTCAAAGCTTGATTTTAGTTTGATTGATCTTGTATATGGACTTATGATTGAAATATAAATGCATTTACAAGTGGTTTGAAGTCAAATGAATTTTGATCCATTTGATAATTTCATATTCAAAGGAAGAATATGAAAAGGGTTTGGCTTTGATTTTGGACTTAGGTTTTGACTATTTGATTGAAGTTTCTATTTATATATGGGCTCATGATTGTAGGTTTGATTGAATCATGAGAGAAAATTAAGAGTTTGGCTTGATTTAAAAATGATTTGGCTAATTTTGACTTGAAAGACTTAGATTGTATTTTGAGTTGATTTGAGTTTGATTTTTGGAATTGGTTTGATCAAGATTTAGGCTAAGTCTATTAATGGAGAATTAATGACTTAAGAAAGTTTTTAGATTTGGAATTTAATTTGATGATTTGATTTTATTGATTTATATTTATATTTCATTTATATATGTGAATATAATGGAGAATATAAATGAGTTTTGAGAAAATCTCGTGAGTTTGAATTGTTTTGATCATGGTTTAGGCTAAGCCCATTAATGGAAAATTAAGGGACTTAGAAAAGTTTCATGAATTGATTTAGAATTTTGAGTTTGATTTGATGGGTTTGAATTTATACTTCATTTATATATGTAAATATAATTGAGAATATAAAGGATTATGAGAAAATCTCAAAGATTTGAATTGATTTTGATCTTGATTTTGGCTAAGTTCTTAAGAAAGGATTAAAGACTTAGGAAATTTGAACTTAGGAATTTTGATGGATTTTGATCATGGGTTTCAATCATAGATTTCAATCATGGATTTTTAATCATATGGAGTTGACTTGAGTTTGGAGAAAATCAATTAAGATTGATTTAATTAAGATTGATTTGGAGTTTGACTTGGAGGAAGGAAAGTGAGGAATTGTTTAAGCTAAGGATAGGAAGTTTTCTAACACCCCTAAGGCATGAACTAATCCTATGGCTAACTCTTCTAAGTCTTTAGGGCTAGGTTGAGTGTCCACCTAATCACTAGATGTGTCTTAAGACTAAAGAACTCTTAAAGTCTAAGAGAAGTCCTATGTCTAAGATGGAGGGGTTGAGAGCTCATTCTAAAAATGAGGTCAACAATGGACTTAACGTAAATCATGATCAAATCAATTAAAACTCATGAGATTTTCTCATAACTCATTTATATTCTCATTTATATTCACATATATAATTGAAATATAAATATAAATCAAGCAAATCAAATCCAAAAAATTAAGTTCCAAATCTAAAATTTTCTTAAGTCCTTAATTCCTCCCTTAATGGACTTAGCCAAAATCATGATCAAATCAAATCAAACTCATAAGATTTTATGATAACCCATTTATATTCTCATTTATATTCACATATATAAATAAAATATAAATATAAATCAATCAAACCAAATTCAAAAATTCAAGGTCCAAACTCCAAATTTTCTTAAGTCTTTTAAAATCTCTTTTAATGGACTTAGCCTAAATCATGATCAAATCACTTCAAATCCTTGAAATTTTCTCATGATCCATTTATATTCTCATTTATATTCACATATATAAATGAAATATAAATTCAAACAATCAAAACCAATTCCAAAAATCAAACTCAAATCCACTCAAAATCCAACCTAAGCCTTTCAAGTCAAAATCTTGAGCTTAGCCAAATCAACTTCAAATCAAGCCAAACTCTTGATTTTCCATCATGATTCAATCAACTCTATAATCATGAATTCATATATAAATACAAACTTCAATCATCAAATCAAAAATCAAACCCTAAATCCTTTCATATTCTTCCTTTGAATATGAAATTATCAAATGAATCAAAACCCATTTGACTTAAAACCACTTGTAAATGGATTTATATTTCAATCATAAGTCCATATACAAGTTCAATCAAGCTCAAATCAAGGTTTGACCAAGCCATTTGACCCACTTAGGCTCACTTGATCGAAAGTGATCTAAAGTATCATTATGAGCCAAATTCTAATCCTAACCAAATTGGATTGAATCAAACTCAACTATACCTCTCATCATGATCAACAATCATCATGCGATGATCAATCAATCAAATTAGGTCAAATCAAGTCAAACCTAAGGGTTGACCAAGTCAGCACTTAGCCCAAAAATGAAACCTAACATAGCTAAATTCCACGATAGGCCAAACTAATTGAAAATATTGATCTAAGTTCATTCATGACTATGTTTGAACTTGACCAAGTCAACATTTGAGCCTAACCTAGCACAATTGGCCACTTGACCCAAGTTGACCCAACTTGACCTAAAGAGTCAAAATGTGTTAAAACTTGATCTAAGCCAAATTGATTGAAACCAATGGGTCAAGTTCATTCCAAATCACTTGTTGAACTTGACCAAAACCTCAATTGGCCAACTAGACTTAACCTAACCCAATTGACCTTAGACCCAACTTGACCTAAAGGGGTTAAGTTGAGCCAAGTTCAAACTTAACCAAAATTGATTGGAAATAAGGATACCAATCCACTCCATATGACTAACCAAACCTAAATCTACCCTTGAACTAGCTCAACTAGGTCAAATGGGTCAAATAGGTCAACTTGACCCATTTGACCTAAATGAAGTTATATGAGCCAAATTCAAAACTAATCCAAATTGAATCAAACTAAAGCCACCAAAATATTTCAAATGGTTATATGAACTTGACCCAACCCTTGGCTTTGACCCAATTTGACCAATTGGTCAACTTGACCCAAGTTGACCCATTTTGACCTAAATGGGTCAACATGAGCCAAACCTTATCAAATGAATTTCAAATCTCATGAAACTTGGCCAAACCTAGTTTCACCACATACCCAACATATCCAAATTAAAAAATTAGCAAAATGACCATTTTAACTCTAGGCCATAGAACAAATTTTGGCCTTATCCATGGGTAATTTGGTCATGCCCTCTTCATATCAACTTGATGCCTTCCTAATTGCTCAAGTGGACCCAATGGAGAGTGGTGCACCTAACTCAATGGATTTAGGTCAGTCCAAATGGGCCCAACCCGACCCCCTAGCTCAAATTGGCCATTTCAAAATCCTCTCTCCACCCAATTTGATGCACATGAGAGGTTAGCAATCCACTCAAGACCTCAAACCAACCATGTGCCAACTCTAAACATATCAAACAACCCCTCCAATATGGTCAATTGGATCAAAATGATAAGCTAAGGTTCGACCGTCAGATTTCCATAGGGGGAGATATACTCCCCCTAATTCAATTTGAAATCAGCATTCCCACATTCGATTGAAGCCTAGACAGTGTTAGGAAAGGTCAGAGGGCCATCCTAAGCTTTCTGAGAGAGATTTGAAAAGTGCATTTCTCGATTTTCTTAGAAAATAGGGGAGCTGACTTTAATCTTGAACTTCCTCTTCACTAAAATCCATTCCAATTCCTCTTGTACACACCCTCAGGGGATCAAGTTGAGCGCACCCAAGCTCCCATTCAAGTTCCCAAAGCAAGGAGAGTCTCAATTAGATCAAAGTCACAAGCAAGATGAAGTGGTGTTGGTCCATAGGGAGATCCACTCAACCCCAAGGCTTGAAACTTTCAACATTGCTTCGTCTCTACTAGACAAAGCTACCTCATCGAGCTCGTGATCACCAGAGAGGTATGGAATTTTGACCACTTAGTTGATCTTTGTAAATCAATTTTCATGTTATGAGAAATTCACCGTTGAATAGACTTCTCATTAGCTTTAGATGGTGTGGGTAAACTCTCATTCCAATCTGAGCTCAATCGAGCTCGGATCTTCTCTTAGATCATGGATGGTCTCTGTTGAGCCTAAGGGAAGAACTGGGGAGATCCTGGCCATCCATTCGCATATTTTGGATGGACGGCCAAGATTAATCCCACATTTTAGAAATCATTTATCCTTTTAGAAATCACGAGATGATCCTTGGCCATTTGATCCTTGATCAAACAACAGGGAACAAAGCGCGTCCAGCTGCCGTGCCACCATCCTGATGCGACACTTAAGTGAGTAGCTCATGGAGCGATGTGTGTAAAGCGCGTTGACCGCCACCACTGTCACGTGTAACGCTGTGAGCTGAGGGATTAGTTAGGGGATTTAAATAATTTTAATTAATATCTTGATCTTCAAAAATTCATATTTCCCTCAATAAAATTTAGAAAAATATGAAGTAAAATTCTATGGAAAGATAATTCAACCTAGAATATTTTAAAAATAATTTCAATGGATTTTGAATTATCCTTTTCTTTTATTTTGGGTTTTATTAGAAATATCATTTTGCTAATTACTTCTTAATTAATCCTTTGATTAATCCTAAATTTCTTGGGTATGTTTTAGGAGATGACCTCTGCCTCCCATAATTTTCTTGAGATTTATTTAAGACTTAATTGGGGGAATTGCAAATGTGTTTCCTAATTACCCCCTTAACTTAATTAAGGATAATTATGGTTGGATTAGTGTTTAAATCCATTATTAAGGTTGATTAAGGTTAGATACAGTGAATAAGAGGCTTAAGGAATAATTTTGGGGCATTTTCCCTAAGCTATTCCCTAAACCCCTTTTCTTTCCTTAATCCTCTCTTAATTAAGGGTTAATTCATTAATTATCCCCTTAATTAATTTCTAAAAATTCTAAAATCTTCCAGAACTTAATTAATCTACTTTGGGTAGATGCTTAGGTGTTTAAGAGCCTAAGTTTAATTAAGAAAATCATAACCCAATTTATATGTGTGAAAGGATGTTTTGAAATTACTTAAGCTAAACCCCCTTAGCTTAATTAACCATTAATCATGATCCAAATTGCATTAGACCCTTTTCTTCCTAGGTGCATTGCAAGTTTAAATTTCTTGTGAGTTTTTATGTCATCTCATTGGCTCATAATTACTTGGTTAACTATGCTAAGATGGTGTAGGTAAGGGTTAATTAACTTGCTGAATTCATATCTTAACCTAATTAATACATAAAAATGAATCTAATCATCTAAAAATTAAACAAAAATATCAAACATATGTGGGAATGGATTAGGAATAGCAAACTCAACTCACCTTTTCAAAATTAAATCAAACTTAAAACTAAACAAAAATCACATTGAATAAACTTTGATTTATTTTAAGCCTTCTTATTCCATGAGAATGTCTTTAGGATTCAATTAAAGTGAATGTGTTTACATGATTTCATTACTTTGATTCTTTCCACAATATGTTAAATTTGTATGTAATGTGGTTTCATACATTCATATTTTTCAAATTTAAATTTAAAAATGAAATTGTTTACTTTATGCCAAATTTGCATGTGTTGGCTAAAGTAGATATATGAATGGCTATTATCACTACTAAATTCAAATTATTTGCAAAACATATAAATCAATTATAAAATCTGAAAGTGTGTTACTTATACTTTAATTATAAGCTTGCATGTGAAAAAAAATATAAGGATGTGCTTAGAATATGCTTCCCTTCTCTTTTATATTAGCATAGTTTTGAATAGAAGTTGGTAAGATGTATGGTTCATTTAAAAAGAACCTAACACTTAACTAATTCCATATCCTATTCATTCCTATGCTATCACTTAAGAAGGGTTACCTATGCTTGTATACATAAATTGCATAAACAAAATGAATCAACTAATACAACTTTTGCATTCTTTCTTTCCAATTTATTTCTTTTGTACACATGTTTGTATTTAAGGAAAGTGGTATATTAGTCCAACAATCGAGGTGCAGGACTTTAAGTAACCCTAAGTAGGTCTTGTACCTTATACCTCTGGTTAACAATGGTATTGTACTCACTTATGCCTTTCTTACATATATATATATATATATATGAAAAATTGGATAAAGAAATCCTTTTCTACTTAATGAAAAGCATGCATCTTAAACTTCCAAATTTCCTTAAATAAATTACTTAGCATTCATCACAAAGTATGTTAAATATTCTCATTTGTGTGTATATATATATGCTTAGGATTCATTCATATGCATGTTATACATGTTGAGAAAGAAATGAAGTAATGTGTGTTTTGTGAATTTGGTTCATTTTATTTAATCTTAAAATGCCTTTCTTTTTGAATATGTTTGTTTAGGGTTCATCTAAACTTAAGATTAATCAAAACATTTACTAAATAAAACTAAAATGAATATACTTTAGAAATTACTTATGTTAGGAAAGGATAGAGAAGTTCCCTTCTCTTTCTCTCTCTTTACAGCTTAGTAATTAATTGTAGGATTCACTTGAACATAATCAAGACATGAAATAAAATCAATCCAAATCAATTAAATCACTTAAATGAAACCCTCCTCTAAGTTGAATATATTTTCACACTTAGAAAATTCTAACTTAAAGCCATAGCTAAGCATACCACACAAACCTTCAAACCACACATTAGCTTAAGTCACCACTTCTAGCTTTAGGTTAGGGTGGTGCATGGTTTGATGTTTTATTTTATTTTGTGATATATATTTAGAATGGATGTTAGATGTATGCTCATAGAATGAATGGTAGGATGCTTAGTCTAATCATTTTCAAGGGATTGTGCTTACGGGCTTATCATAAATAAAAAAAATATAAATGCTTTTGCTTGCGGTGCTTATACCCCTAAGCATAATCCAATTGGACAGGTGGACTTAATCACCCATGTGTGGGGTGATAAGTCCAATATACATGCTTGGGATTTGTGTGGTTCGCTTTAGCTAATCTCTATTTTACATGTGTTAGTTAGATTTCCATTCTTTTCCTTTTCATGTAAATTTGTGCAATTAGGATTTTGGAATAATTGCTATGGGCATTAGGATGAGTATTGGTCATAAGATCCTATCTTATGCACCATGTGAAGCCTTGGAGCATCTACTTTCCAATCATCCAAAAGAAGGAACCAAAGAAGAAAGAAGAAAAGAAGAAGGAAGAAGAAAAGAAGAAAGAAGAAATGAAGCTTGAAGACCCTCATAATAATGATTTCCTTGCTTAACTGTAATTTAATTCATTTAATCCAGGTTGTATAAGGGTAGAGCTCTGCTAATTATTTTGTTTGTGCGGGTCCCACCATTGGCCTTTATTCTTTGGATTAGCTTATAAATTGATTGATGATTTATTTAGCTTGTGCATTAAGTAACTTCTTTTTCTAGTTTCTTCTTTGCTTTTTGTATGGCTTGGATGTGGATTAGGCTCATTAGGAAAAAAATAAATCTTTTACCAGACTTAACAACTCAAACTAAAAATAAAGAACTCATAACCTCAACTAAAGCTTAGGTTTAAAATCAGGATAAAAGAATTAGCAACCCCTTAGCTAGATGAGTCTTTCTTTTATAATATCATGCACAAATGCATCTTATTTCACTCTTGATTGGAGGGCTTCCACCTTTGTCAGAGAAACTTGGCTTGACCTTTAAGAGACATGGTGGAAACACATCTCCTCCCTTCTTGCTAATTTTGGTCAGTAATTTTATTTCTCATGCATTAGGCATATGTATCCTATTAGCTTGATTCAAAATAATTGTCCAAAAATAAAGATAAAAATGAAATTTAAATTGCATTAGATTTAGGTCATTTGAAGCATGTCTCTACATCATGATGGAAAAATAGCACACGTAACTGAACGAAGCATACTTTCTAAATAAATAACAACCTAGCTATTTTGCATAAGAATAATGACTTGTCTACATATATTTAAAATCATAGGAGGAGTTAGTTGGCGGTCACCCCTAGGCGGTTGTAAGTCCAAGCTGTCGAGTGGTTTATTCTCTCTTGTGGAGACTAACTAAATACCCATTTTTTACCATAGATTTAGGTTGTGCTTTGGGCCTTCGCTAAAGCTCCCTAGATTTAGGTTCTGAGGTTGCTTTTCCCCTTTGTGGGTCATAAGCATAAATCCTCGCCTCTTAGGCATTTCTATAATCTTGTGTTATGGAATCATAAGCCCTAAATTTCTAATGAAAAATTCAACTCAAGTAAAATTAAATCAATTTCAAAAATATAAATCCCAACTATAGGATAGTTTGAGATGCTCGCTAAGTTTCCTAGCATCGTGGGCATCTCCTACTTATCTTCTATTTTGGCTTCGATAATAACTCCCTCCCTTTGATCAATCCCATTTGATCTTCAAAAGTGAACCAATCGATTGATCATCTTTTGTCTATTAAAATATTTGAAGACAACGATCATTTATCTTAATCGAGAGTATTCCTAAGGAATCTCCATTCCTTAGGATGTAATTAATTGTGAGGGCTTGCCCTTGTAGGGAACTTAACGAACCTGATTTACTTTTTTTATGTAAAGTAGGGGAAGAATCTCTAGTACATATGTAAACCCATCGTCCTTGGGAGTCCTTATTGAGGTGATTAGGTCCATTAAAGGGTAGTGACTTTTGTCTCTCGATACTATTCATATTCTTGATGATGAATAAGCACATCTGCAGATCTACATGGCATCCTAAAAAGATGAATTTTTATATTCTTGCCTCTTTCTCACCAACAGATTTGAAAGACGACCATATAGAAATTTTTCACCACATATACAGAAGCCAAATTTCATGTAATCGATGTTGATACATCATTTATAGCTCTTTTAGGTCGACCATGGTTGCATGAGTATGGCATGGTCCCATCAACTATGCATCAGTGTATGAAGTGCCTAAAAGAAGGAGAAGAATTCAGAATTCCTGGTAACCTACAACCATTCTCATCAATGAAGTAAAGATTTATGAAGATGTAAAATATTTTATTCATAAAAATCCTAAGCCAATAGAGCCACTTGAAGCGATAGCATCCACTTTAGGAACTAAAAAGCAATTTCACAAAATGAAAGAGCAAAAGTAAAGAGAAAGAAAGAAGGCAATGCCAACTCTCCCTAAAGCACTTAATTTTGTACCTAAATCAAGAAAACCAATTCCTCATTTGAGAAGTGACATAGAAGAAGGAGAAGATATTCTTGTCAAACCTAAGGGAAATTATAAGCTTTCAAGAAAGGTAGAGTATGAAATAAGTGATTCTTATTCAAACTATGATTTTGAATCTATTTATGGAAATAGAATTCAGATGGTTGCGTTAAAGAGGATAGCTCGCTTTGCAGAGTCAGATGACTCATCAAAATCATACCCATCCCTCAGTAGTGCTTCAAAGAAATCACTCCACTGGAGATTCATAATATTAAAGAATTGACAATATTCTATGTGCCACTGTTGAGGGAGTGGCGGAACAAGATTCTCTATTTTACAAACCTGAAGAGTCCTAGCCTCACAATTTTGATCAACCTACTCAACATGAAAATTATGATGAGATAGTGCCAATAAGAATATCAATATACTATCCATAGAAATTATGAAGAATGATGCATAAGCTTGGAATTCATATTAGAACTACTAAATATTAGACTCAAATCTTTAACAATATGTGGAGCCAAAGAAGTCCTCAGGCATCACGAAGAAGTGATAAGTTTATCACTAAAGGTCTTGGGTTCATCCACAAATCTCATCAAAATAGAGCTTGTTATAATATAATAGAAGCTGAGATCAAGATTAATAGTAATGAAGGAGATGATTCCCATGAAATTCTTCTTAAAAATGATGAAGAAGTAGAAGCCAAGCCTGCACCTTAAGAACTCGAAGATGGTGGACAAATAGCTACTATGGATGAACTTAAAGAAATCAACCTAGGAGCTGAGGATGATCCCCGTCCAACTTTCGTTAGTGCCCTTCTACCTTATGAGAAAGTTGAAGAGCTAAAAATGCTACATTGTGAATTTAGAGATTGCTTTGCGTGGACATATTATGAAATGCCAGGATTATCCCCTGATGTAGTAGTTAAACTAGATGCGATGCCTATTAAGTAAGCTCCTAGGCGAATGAGATTGAAGATTAAAGAATAGGTAATTGTAGAAACTAAGAAGCTGATCGAAGCAGGCTTCATCCGGGAGGAGAAGTATGCAAATTGGATAGCCAATATTGTCCTAGTTAGGAACAAAAATGGTCAAATTCATCTCTATATTAACTTCCGGGACCTAAATAAGGCATGCCCAAAAGATGACTTTCCACTTCCAATATCAGAACTACTAATGGGCAACACTTCCAACTATGACAAGTTCTCATTCATGGACGGATCGTCGAGATACAGCCAAATAAAAATGACACCTGAAGATGAAAAATATACATCGTTCAGAACACTTATTGGCATCTATTGCTGCACGGTCATGCCCTTTGGCTTGAACAAATGCTAGAGCTATAAACCAAAGAGCCATGATGCATATTTTTGATGAGTTGATTCATCAAAAGGTGGAATGTTATGTTGACGATCTGGTGGTGAAGAGCTTAAACCATGAAAACCACTTCGAAGACTTGAGAATTATATTAGAGAGAATTAAAAAATATGATATCAAGATGAATCCTCTAAAATGTACATTCGGGGTATCCTCCAAAAAATTCCTTGGGTATATTGTATGTCATAGAGTAATTGAAATTGATCCCGCTAAAATCAAGGCAATTGTGGAGATGCCTCCTCCGAAGAATTTGTGCTAGCTCCATTCTTTACAAGGACAGCTCGCATTCATCCGTTGATTTATATCGAACTTATTAGAATGATGTCAATCATTTGTAAGGTTGATGAAGAAGGATGCTTCACGCAAGTGGGATAAGGAGTGCTAAGAAGCATTCAATAGCATTAAAAGCTACCTATTAAACCCATCAATCCTTGCAGCGCCTACTCTTGGGAATCCCCTCATTCTATACACAGCTGCATTAGAAGAGTCCCTTGGAACTTTTTTGGACAACATAATGAAGAAAGCAAAGAGAATGCTCTTTATTATATCAATCGAAAGTTGATAGGAGCAGAAATGAGATACTCTCCGATGGAGAGGCACTGTTTGGAATTTATCTTTGCAGTACAAAAACTCTGTCATTATATGTTATCTCATAAGATTACTCTTATCTCAAGGATCGATCCGCTAAGTACTTGAAGATAAGACCAGCATTGACAGGTCGCTTGACAAGATGGGCAATATTGCTTTTATAATTCGTATCACATATATTCCACAGAAAGCAGTGAAGGGACAAGTCTTAGCAGATTTTTTTACTACACATCCCACCCCAGCAGACTCTTCCCTTAACGATGATTTGTCCGATGAGCAAATTATGCTCATCCATGAAAGAGAAAAATCACAAATTTAGGAAATGTATTTTGATGGAGCCTCATCGGTCAAACATGTTAAACCTCTAAATTTCCCAAGGGCAAGAGCATGAATCGACATCGTCTTCATAACACCAGAAGAAGGGATAATGAGATGATCATATGGATTGATCGAGCCAAGAAATAATAATGAAGCTGAGTATGAAGCATCAGTGGCAGATCTTGAAGAAGCTATTTTCATAGGCATTCAAAACTTGCATATTTTTGGTGATTCTCAGCTTGTTATATATCAAGTACTTGGCATATATAGAATCAACAAGTTTGAGTTAGCTTTCTATCACAAGTGAGTTCTCGAGCTTATGAAGTAGATACTAAATATCATACTAACTCAAGTCTCTCAATCCAAAAATAGTAAAGTTGATTGTTTAGCAAAATTAGCTAAAAAATGACAAGTATGAATGGTGATTATGTCATGATTGACATATTTACTCGATGAGTTCTAGAGCCGGTAAAGTATCAATCCTCATAGGTAGAGGAGTTACTAAATTCGACACAGTATGATGTAACTCAGGTTGCTCCTCATACTCCCCAAAATAAACAAAGAGTCATACCAAGAAAAGTTAAGAATGACATTGCTTCAAAAAAGTAGTGTGAAGCCTTTATTGTAGAAGAGCCGCATGATTGGAGGCAACCCTTCTTCGACTACTTTAAAGAAGACAAATTATCAAATAATAAATCACTAACCGCTCAAATCGAGAAGAGAATGCTGCACTATGCTTTCATCAACAACACTTTATTTCATAGATCCTTTGAACAAATGTGGTTAAGATGCCTAGGTGTAGAGGAAGCTAGCAAAGTGATGGTTGAAGTTCATGAAGAACTTTATGGTGCACATCAGTCAGGTCCCAAGATGGCAGTAAAGATCAAAAGGATGGGCTATTTTTTGGCCATCTATGGTGAGAGATTGTATCAATCATGCTAAGAAGTATCATGAATATCAAGTATATGGAAATATAATCCACCAACCTCCAAATCCACTACACCCAATAATAGCATCTTGGCCATTTCAATGTTGGATGCAGATGTAATGGAATTGATCTCGTCACCTCGTTTCATCCTAGCGGCCGATTATTTCTCTAAGTTAAGGAAAGCTGATTATTTAAATAAACCCTAAAGTTACTGGAGTGATCAACTTCTTCACACATAATGTAGTCTATAGATTTGGAGTGTTGTGCCGAATAATTTTTGAAAATGGCACAGCTTTCAAACATGCAAAGATTTATAGATTCGTCGATCGACACAAAATTGATTGGTGATACTCTTCAATATACAATTCAAGAGAAAATTGTTTGGTAGAAGCTTTCAACAAGACATTGGTCAAACTACTCAAGAATATTCTCACCAAAAATAAAAGAAAATAACATACTATGCTAATAGAGGCACACTGGGCATATCAGACCACCTATAAAATGTCAACTAAACCCACTCCTTATTCATTGGTGTTTGGAATTGAAGCAGTTCTTCTGCTCGAAGTTGAGTTGCCTTCACTTCGAATAGCCATCCAATATAATCTAACTGAAGATCAAAATGCTCATCCAAGGATGGAGGAACTCGACGTAGTTGATGAAGTTAGATTACAAGCTCATCAAAATCTAGAGGTTTATCGAGCTAAGATGTCCAGGGCTTTTGACCGTATGGTGCAACCTCGAACATTCCAAAAAGAAGAATTGGTTCTGGTGCTGAGAAGATCAATTATTTCTAATCAAAAATTTGGTGGAAAATTTGAGCCAAATTGGGAAGGCCCTTTTGCCATTAAAAAAGTGTATCAAGGAGGGGCATACCAATTCATTGACTTAAAGGGTGAAAGACTAATGCCTCCAATTAATGGTCATTACTTGAAAAAGTATTGCACATGACGAATACATTCTGGAGATACAATAAAAATTCTCTTATAAGATAGGGGGCATTTTTTTAGTATATCTATTTAGGTTGACATCGTGCTTTATACCGAGATCCCTAAATAATATACCCACCCTAGATGAAAAACTTTTCTGTGAAAATTCCCCTATTACACAGGGGGAATTTTTAGATTTATATACATAGATGAAAGCAATGCTACATGGTAAAACTCTCTTAAGAGCATATAAATTCAAATATTAATGTATTTGCTTAATTTCATCTTGAAAGTTCTTCTAAATGTGCTTTAGAATTCCCCCTGTAAGACAGGGGGCATTTTTAGTTTATGTTAAGTTTATTTGAGTTGACATCATATTATAAGATGAGATCCTTGAATATATTTTGATTCAGGTTGACATTGAGTTTTACACCAAAATCTCTGAATATATCCATAATTATCATTATTAAGTTGCAGATTCTTTCAATAATAAAAAGAATCTATTGCTACGTAGAAAAAGATAACTCTAAATGTCAAAAAAATTTATCTCCCGGATTTGTCAAATTCTAGAGATCAAGTTAGAAAAACTCCCAATTTCAGAAGCTTCAATCAATTGAGTCAGAAAAACATCAACATCTGCATCCTGAAGTCTAGGACACGGATGGGTTCTAAATGTCGAACTCAACAAGCCTACAAATGGTCGAGTTGCTGACGCTCTCTTCATTCAATAAGTCGTAAGAAAATGCCACAGTGAAAGAGCCCCCACTCGTCAGTCTGATGACAAAATCACCAACCCACTACAGCTTAAGTCAAAAAATCGAGTAGGTTCTAAAGGTCAAACTCAACAAGCCCAATTATGGCCGACTTGCTGACGCTCTCCTCACTCAACAAGCCATAAAGTTACGTGAAAGAGCCCGTCGGTCAATGATGAT
Organism: Cymbidium sinense; assembly: GCA_021442155.1. Classification (NCBI taxonomy): domain Eukaryota; kingdom Viridiplantae; phylum Streptophyta; class Magnoliopsida; order Asparagales; family Orchidaceae; genus Cymbidium; species Cymbidium sinense. The sequence goes on along the minus strand of CM038217.1, from coordinate 159,421,929 downwards.
ATTCTCAAACCAGATCTAGCTTAGTGATTACAAGCAACCAGGATCCAGGAGATCTTTCTACTTGATCAATAGATCAAGATAATTTGAGAAAACTCTCAATTCAGGGCTGCCTCAAATCAATCTTTATATTATCTGCAAGGTGATATTTCAATTTATTCTTAAATGATCTGATCAAGCTCAAAGTACAGATCAAAGCCAATCTCCTCATCAATTCCATCAAAGAAGAAAGCATAGGACTGAGGAGCAATTCTATAGTTCATACAAAGCCGATGGCTGAACTAAAGAAATTTTATGGTTATTCGATCATAAAGCACATTGCTATAACTCAAACAACGACCTATATAAGCGAAGGAGTCATCTATATGTACCCTTCAATGAATCTGTCAAAATAGCAAGCACAGGATTCATGGCATACATACACTTTCTGATAAGTCAATAAGGACAAATCAGGTCAGTCCTTCATCAAGTCCGTCAAGCTTAAAGTTATGACAAAAGAAATTTCAAATCTGACCAAGCATGGATAAACCAATTCCCCAATGGAACTCTTCATCAAGATAAATAAACTAATTCCTCAATCAAACCCAACCAAGCATGAAGCTAGGGTTGGAGGAGGCTCAAATCTGTAAGGATATAAAAGAAAGAGATATTTAGCAAAGTCATTGAAACAGAGAGTAGATGGTGTAAGAACTCTTATCTATCCGACAAGTCGATTCTGATAAATTGGTCAATTTCTTCATTTAGCATGTCCTAAATAAGGCATCATACTAATGATAAATCTTATTAAAAGCTTCGTAAGCTAGTGCAATTGATGCTAAAATGATCCAAGTTCTATGGGCAGCCCAAAAGGTCAACTAGTTTTCAACAAACGTGACTCGCTCCATGCGTAAATCACAATTGTTGGGGGGGGGCATTTATTGACCTCCTCATATGTGTCATAAATCAAGACAAGCCCACAAGTTTAATTTGACAGACTTCGGAGGTAACAATACGTAAATCATAGCTCAAAATACACTGGATGTCACCAAAAATGGTTGAAATGATTTTTGATCGATGAACGAATTTCACCATCGTGTTCAGAATATCGAAACTGATCAGAATATAAATATTACATAATCTGATGATCAACTGAGCAAATGATTGAGCTATCAATATTCTGATGCACATATTGAGGAAGGAAAGCTGGGACGATGTCCAAATGATCTCCGTTCATAAAATTTATTATGTCGTTAGCTTTGAAATATTGAAAACTATTAAATAAGACTATCCATGCTTAATTCGGATGTTCTGAGAAAATGTCAAATGATTTGAAGTGACAGCACGCAAATTGAGACTGAAATGCACTAGATGTCACCAAAATTAACCCAAATGACCTTCGATCGATGAACGGACTTCGCTGCCATATTTAGAACATCAAAATTGGTCAGAATATAAATATTACACAACTTGATGATCAACTGATCAAGCGATCGAATTGTCAATGTGCCTGCACACATATCGAGTTCAGGAGGCACCGACATAAACCAAATAACCTCTATTCATGAAATTGATTGTACCGTTAGCTTTAAAATATCAAAATCTATCAATTAAGACTGTTCGCACTTGATTCAGATGAATCTGTATGAAATTCAAGCGATCAAAAGTAGCGACATCTATTTTGAGCTGAAATTGATCCAATTTGACACCGACTTGAACCAAACGGCCTCCGATTACGAAATGAACTATGCCGTTGCGTTCAGAATATTAGAATAACCTTGAATTGATATATATATTGATTATCTAATTATGTCAACATAAAATTTAATTTAAAGTCAATTAAAAAAATCAATTTAAAGCCCTAATCTAAACCTAAATCCCTGAATCACTCTAACCCATGCTGCTTCCTAATTTCTAAACCCAGCACTTTCCCTCCATGCAGGTGGCTCATTTCTCTTCACGAGAGCTCGTCCCTCCCTTCCGTTCGTTATTCACAGCGCTCCACGGACAGCAACCGTTCCCTCCTCCCATGTGAGTCCTTTGCCAATCGTTCCCTCCTCCTTTTCTTCTTCATCATCCAAACCGCAAAGGGATCCTTCTTCCTCCCCTCATCCGAAAATCCAAAAGCCCTTCCTTCGTCCTCTTCCTTCTTCTTCCTCTCTTCTTCATCTTCTTTCTTTTCCTCTCAAAAGCCAAATCATTTCTTTTCCTTTAATTTTCTTTAGAAAATCACTTCCTATTTTTCCTCCTTCCCTCATTCTTCTTGGCTGAGAATCACTTTCCCAAAATCGAAAATCCCAATTTTTCAAAATCGAAAATCTCCTCATTTTCCCCCAATCCAAATTTCCCTTTTCTCTTCTCCTTGTTGCAACCGGAGAAGAACACCATCATTAGGCGGGTTCTTCCCTCGGTTTCCGCATCCTCCCTTTCCATTAGGGGTGTGCATTATTTGGTTTTAACCAAAAACTAAAATCGAACCAAAATTTTTGAGTAATTTGGTTCAGTTTTGAACATAGCAATTTGGATTTTGGTTTTAATTAATGAAAACTTTGGTTTTTGGTTTTCAGATTGGTTTGCAAAATAAAATTTTGGATGGAACCAAATAAACTAAAATAATTATATGTAATACGGTATTATTAATTTATGTATAATAGGCTTATCTATTATACACTTATTTTTATTTAGTTTTTGAATACTTGGTAGGTATTTTTTTGCAGGATCATTATCCAATTTTTCAAAATATTTTGGTCTCATAATATGGTAATACGGTTCCATCAACTTCTAAGTTCAAAATATCATTCACATAAGTAAAAATTAGATTTAAATATTTTTAGCACATAAAATAGTTAATTGCATTTTTTATTATATTTATATTATTTTGCTTATTGCTTGTTCATTATACAATAAAAAATTATGCAAATATTTTTTAAATGTAGCCAACTTCGATTTATCCAAAACCAAATCAAAATAATTGAACCAAATTATTATTTGGTTTGTTTGGTTTTGCATTTTATTTAGTCAATTTGGTTCAATATTTTTAGAATCTAAAACCAATCAGTTTTAAAATTTTATCATCCAATCCATCCAAATCAACCAAACTCACACCCCTACTTTCCACCGCCCTTTCCAAATCTGTTTTGCCACAACCGGAGTGGAACACCATCATTAAGCAGGCTCCTCTCCTAGTTTCTGGCATTACCCATATCTACCTCCCTTTTTGACCTTTCCCCTCGCTGCAGCCAAAGAGGAACATCATCATGAGGCGGGTTCCTCTCTTGGTCTCTAGCATCTCCAACTCCATCTCTTTTTTGATCATTACAGTGCGCAGAAAAAATGAGTCAGAATATGTGGGATCAATGTGTGATTGGATATATATGCTTATGTTTCTTTGTAGGTTTGAAAGCCTCATCGTGCTCATTAGGATGCGATGAGATAAAAAATTAGTTGCGGTGTTGCAAGACACCTCTCACTATGCTCATTATGTGCAGTAAAAACATCCATTAGATGTCGCTTAGTCAATCTTTGTGAAATTTTAACAAATTTCTAGACTTAGAAAAAAATGAATATATATGCATTGTATTTCTCTTTTTACAGGCTTCAAGATCCCGCTAAGGCCCCATTAGGTGTAGTGGGTGTGAAGAAGGTTGTGGTATTGCAAGACACCACTCGCTACGCTCATTAGGGCATACCGAAAAAGCCAAAACACTCCTAATGCAACCCCCAACATGGGGATGATGCTGGGAGGCTGCCAAAATTGCGTAAATATTTTGACTTAGAAAAAAATGGGAGAACCAAATGAACCGACTTAGGAATATTAGGCAAGAAAACCTAAAGTTAAATTCAAATTAAAAAATAACAAACACTAAATCAAAGGATATGCTTAAAGGAAGTTTGAAAGTATAAAACACTTACTTTGAATGTAATGAGATCCTTCTCCCCTTTCAAACTCTAAAGCACCTTAAGCTAAGTATATGAAATAGAAGGCCCTCCATTAGCTCTATTTATAGAAAAGGAAATCTATCTTTGTGGGACCCACTTATAATTAAACTAATAACATATGTAAAACATATCATAACAGCCTTGTTCCATGTTTGTCATCAAAATAAATGCAAGTGAAACTTAAGGAAGTTAATACTAAACTCATAACAAACTTATAATAAATTTAAAGTTTAATTTTCAAATAAATAGGAAATTTGATATGAAGTTAAAAATGAATCTAAAGTGGGTCTAATAACTCTTGTTGTAGAAAATACGAATAGTCCTTAAATGATAAAATTAGAGAGGCTTGAAGCTTTCTTTTAGGTGAACTTCGTACATATAAGCTTGTATGAATATAACTACATGAAGTATGCCCTCGCACATATCTTATAGCAGTCACTCCTTTGGGTAAAATATTTCAAAATACATGTAAATGATTGAATGAAAATAAATTCATTACACATATCTAAAATGAATATATTCTTATTCAAAGCTTGTGCAAACTTTCAAATAGTCGGGCCTTGCATTCTTATATTCGCATGGGCAGACATGTTTAAATTCAAGTGTTTGAGAATGATGTGTGAGTTGTTACCCGGTTTAGTCTTAAGACTGGGTTCGGATTAACAAAACCTAAAAATCTATTATAAAAATTTCAAATCAGTGAAATATCTGAGAAACTGATTATGTCAGGTGACAGTAGATCTAATCCTCTATTAGCAGCTAAACAGAGTTGACATGATCAAAAGCTCTTAAACATATTCAAATTAATCAATTTTTTAAACCAAATCAACTCAAATTAAATTTTAATCTAAAAACTATTTAAATGAAACTCTATCATTAAAAGCTTAAAACAAAACTCAATCTATTCACCTTCCACAACTGTTTGTTAGGGGTGAAAAATTAAGAAAACTCTAGCTCACAAAGGAGTCAATGTCAAATGAAGTGTTCTACTATGTTCACTCTCAATCAATCTCTTGTCGATGGGGCGTGGCTCATATCCTCCGCAACGGTAATAGGCTCCACAGATGCATGATTATGGAGAGTCCTCCGATTAAGTGGTTTTGGCTAGTCGATTATATATTACGATCATAGCGTATGCTCCACGCTCTTTGAGTTGTGAATCATAGGATATATTTGATAGGGCAAACAACCCTCTGTCAGTTAAGGTAGACTTAAGACTATCTCCTTAGACAAACACCACCCTATGTCCACAAGGATTTCTTGGACGACATAACCCATGAGTTGCTGATAAGGATCCTTCGGTCGAGGTTGTCTACCTCCTAAGTAGGCCAAGACCGGCGGCGGGATGATGAAACCATAGGATCTAGATCGGACACGTCATCATTCTCCCAACCATCTAGTTTAAGCTGAAATGATGAATTTCATAATCTTGAATTCTAAAACTCCATATGCTACTGTTATATGCTACGCATTAAGCGACCTAATGATTAACCTTAATTGAAAGTTCTCTCTCACTTATTGGGAGGGGTAATCAGCTATAGGGGCGTGCGCCTATAGGAAACCTGGAACCAGATCTAAAGTCCTCGCAAAATGAGGGCGAAATTCCTGGGTAATGTTTTATCTACTATTTCACCTTCCTTCTGAAAATTACACCGACACTTAAATCATACTCTCTTCAATTCATATTTATTGAGAGATCGGTGGCAAATTTTTGAAGCCCACAAATAATAATAATAATAATAATAATAATAATAATAATAATAAAAATAATAATAAATAGTTGAATTGTCTTAACTCGATTTTTGAAATATCAAACCTCAGAAAATGAAGATAACATCATTTTAAAATGGAGGTTTTCAACCAACAATTAATTTTTATATTTTCTCTTTATTTAACTTTTTTTTCTTCTATGTATGGGATATAGACAAAGGAGCTAATTTTGAAGAGAACTGATTATAAACTAGGCAAAATTTTAAAAATAGGCATATTTTTAATCGTAATTAGCAATTTAGGCATCAAAAAAAAATTTTATGAAAAAAGGTCTAGTCGATTCTGACGACGTGAACGCGAAACGTCGGCCAGATTTTTTTTGCTTTTTTTATTATCTGTTTTTGGTAGCAGGCACAGAGAGAGAGAGAGAGAGAGAGAGGGCACTGGCGGTTTTTTTTTTTATTTTGTTTTTGGTAGCAGGCAGAGAGAGAGAGAGAGAGAGAGAGAGAGTTTTATTTTTTTTTATTTGCGTGTTTCAGAGAGAGAAGAGAGAGACTAAAGATATATATATATATATATATATATATATATATATATATATAATTAATTAATTAATTATATATGCATTAATAATTAAATAAATAAATAAATAAATATGTTTTAATAAATAAATAAATAAGTATATATATATAATAATTTTAATATATATATATATATATATATATATATATATATATATATATATATATATATGTATAATAATAATAATAATTTTTAATGCATATATATTTCAAGATTAAAGATAAATTATTATTTATTTTTTTATATATTTATATATTTTTATATTTTTTTTATTATTATTATTATTTTAGACTTTTTTCTTTTTTCTTTCTTTTTTTAATTTATAAATCTTGTAATTTTTAATAACTTTATATATTATTTTCTTAATTTATAATATCAAAGTTATTAAAATTATGAAAAATTAAAAAAAAGAAATAAGTCTAAATAATAATAATAACAAAAAAATAAAAAATATAAATATATAAAAATAAATAATAATTCATCTTTAGTCACGTGAAATATATATATTAAATATATATATATATATATTAAAAATTATATATATATAATTATTTATTTATTTATTAAAAATTATTTATTTATTTATTTATTTAATTATTAATGCAAATAAAAAACACGCAAATAAAAAAAATTTATTTATTTATTTATTTATATATATATATATTTAATTATTAATGCATATATAATTATTTATTTATTTATATATTTATATATATCTTTAATCTCTCTCTTTTCTCCCTAAAAAAATAAAACTCTCTCTCTCTCTCTCTGCTTGTTACCAAAAATAAAAAAGAAAAAAAAATCCGTCAGCGCCCTCTCTCTCTCTCTCTGTGCCTGCTACCAAAAACAGAAAAATAAATAAATAAATCCGCGACGGATAACCGTCGGCGTGGCTCCGTGTTGGCCGTTCATGTCAGAACAATTAAACATTTTTAAAAAAAAAATTTTGATACCTAAATTATTAATTATGATTAAAAATATACCAATTTTTAAAATTTTGCCTTATAAACTACTAAGCATCTAACACAGAGATAGATAAATATCTTGCTCACCAGTTAAAAATAGTATTCCAGTCAGAATTTCAACTGATTCAATTAGTCAACTCAAGGAATTCTTTGACATGACGTTTTCTATTACGTAAATTTCATGCATTTTTTTAATCGGTACAGCAACCCTTTTCATAGGTATCAGCTTTTCATTTGAAGCTGTCTTCTTATGGGTAAAAAAAAAAAAGGATATAGGAGGGAAGGTGGTCAGAGGTTCAATGATAGATTTTCTTGATTCTCGAGAGCTGCGTGGGGCTCATTACTGTATTTACTGAACTGGGTTAAATTCTTTGGTACGTAGCCACAGTAAATATACAGAAGCCACATAAATGTAAACTAGAAGGAACAAGATCTACATGTCTCCTTTGAAACTTGCAAAGCCTCTAAGTTGGGGACTCCTCAAATCCCTTCACGTGAGATTTGAACGACCCTATCCCCACTCCTTTATTATTATTTTTTAGTTTTTTTGTCTTCACTTGTAACCTTTGATTTCAGTTTAAGCTGATGCAGTCCATGGGCTCCATGTATAATTTTGATTTCAGAGCGAGTTGATTAAGAGATGTGGAGATTAAAATCTCAAAACCAATCAATTTAAACATGAAGATATCCATTGTAAAAGTATTAGAAATCCTTATAAAAAATTTGTATTATATATTAAATACAAACTAGTATCTCCTCCATGTATCGCCACTGCAAACACATATGCATAGAAAAATTAATCCGATGCAAAGCATTGTTGCCTCTGTCACAATCAATGATAAATCTACCACTGGAATTTGCCCAATAATGAATACGTCATTTAGCTTTGCTCTTTCTAATGTGTTCATTTAATATGCAGTTCATCAGGAAAGGCCAAGTCTTTTCAGAATTGCTATGCCTCATATGCTACACTATTTTGCAAGCCATCCATCTCTAAACTTTTTCATGATGGGTTTGAGGTGATCCATGTAAAAATGCAAGAAACATTTTAGCCTATATTTTGTTGAAATTTTTTAAAAACAACAAATCTTCTTATATAGTATACATGCATATATATCAAAACTCCAAATTGTTAATACCAATATGCTTATGGCATCGTTACATACAGTTTGGTATTCACATGCAAGTCTTTCAATAAAGGTTTTAGATCTTCTTTAGTCCTATCTTAAAGATTTTTTATTTGCAAGAGTTTATCAAATGTTTATTCAAACTAAATTTTTTGGGGGCCTTTACAAACATAGCTTTTAATTTGTATATATTTACATATATAACACTTAAACTTTCATATTTACATGAATATCACTCTAATTTTTAATATTACATCAAAAATAGCATGATCATTCATTTTTTTAGACTGAAATGCACTTTTTGATAAATAAAAAAGTGCTATATCAAAATTTAGGTGTTTCATATGTTAAATGCATAAGAACTGTGTGCTATATATCTGCAAAATTTCCTTAATTTTGATCTTACTTCTTTTTCACTTGAGTATTATTTATCTAGTTACATAACAAAGAATTTTTAAGTTCGACAATAGTTAGTGTGCAGAGTTTCCTATTTTAATATGGTTTTTTTTTAGGGAACCCCATATATGAGAATTTTATTACTCAAATGAAAAAGGTTACAAGATCCTTAAAGAGGGGTTAAACTCTGAGTCTACAATCAACCTAAAGAGTAAAACTCCTATCTAAGTACAAAACTCACACAACAAAAATAAATACAAAACCCAATTACAAAGAAACAAACCTATGCACGCAGCAATGTACCGCCACCATCCTAATGGGATGAGTAGAAGAGCTTTTGATCCAACGACAATTGTCTGTTGGAACCTGCATTAAGAGAAGAAACCTGCAAACCATCTAGGATGCCAGTTAGTACCCGTAAAAAAGAAAATAATTATACTGGGAAACCATAAGACAGAGAAAAAAGGGGTGCAACAAAAAATCCACACTAATTTGGGGCTGCCACATACATTTGCATCCCACTAGGGGTACCACACATATGCTACTACCATCAAAATTAGCGGATTAATTTGTCACCCGTCAGAACAACCAAACCTGAGACGATCGTCCATCTGAAATAAAATTATAAAGCTCAACAATATGATATAATCACTAAAGAGAAAATTATTTCTATCCACTGAATGGAGCCAAATCACCTTTCAACTCTGAACCATCAATTATGATTAGAGAGCATAGCATAACAGAATTAAGAAAAAAGAAAGGCGAGATGACAATAAACAGCCGATACCTACCATATAACAAACCCAGGATAAGCATATAGAGATCTCCGATGAATATGCAATTTGTAATTTTACCATCAACCCACTTATCCGAAAAATGCAACATGCAGCCAACTGCCTAAAATTCCCAATCTAAAGGGAAACGAAAACAATACCAAAAAGCCAAGTAAGTCCAACCTGAGAAAAAAAAACTAAGTGGATCCAACGCACCATAAGAATGAATAGGAGATGGAAAATCTCCACCAATCAGCACAATATCCAACTGCCAAACATAAAAGCTTACATTTTTCCTAACATAAGGTAGACTAGTTCTATCTAAATTTAAAAATCCCCTTAATAAAGGGGGACTATTATCATAAAAAAATATCTTAACCATAGAGGACTTTGCACCCAGATTAGCCAAAAAATCCGCACAAGGATTCCCTTCTTGATAAATATGAGAGATGTGATAATCAAGAGAAGCATGAAGCCTTCTAGTATGATTGAGAGTATAGTAGACTTCAGCATTACCATGAGCTCCGGAGTTTAATAAATCCAGGAGCAGTAAAGCATCAGTTTCAAACCAGATTTTTTTAAAGCCTTCCTGAATGCATAGTAATATCTCATAGTGAAGGCCATAAAGTTCAGCAAAAAGAACATAACAAGGTCTTAAAGGAATAGCAAAAGCAGCAATCATCTTACCTCTAAAATCCCTTAAGATACCCCCACACCCATAGAACCCGTTAGCATAACCATCCAGATTAACCTTAATAGTATGGTTTTGAGGTTTAGTCCAATAAATAGTCTTACATATATAATCAAATTCAGTAGACAGTAGAAAAATCCCAAAATAGTGAGCCAAATGTTTAATATCTTTGAAACTCGACGGATGAAGAAGTTTAGCTTTGTAAAGGGAGGAAATTTTAACTTTAGCTTTAGCAATGATGCGGTGAAAATTCATGGGAATGTCATTATGTTTAGCCTCATTTCTTTCCATCCAAATGTACCACAATAGAGTAATAACCAGCACACATTTGACATGACCTTTCGGAGCATAGGATAGTAAGTTATTTAATAGGTGTACGATAGAAAGGGATACATCAAATAGTAAAGTATTCAACAGGCTATCATACCAATGCCAAACTTTAGCCACAATGGGGCCATTAACAAAAACATGATCCAAAGTTTCTATGTGAAAGCAACATTGACACTTAGAAGGAAAGTGAAATCCTTTTTTTTTTTGGAGAATGGTATCCACAGGAATGTAATATTTAAGAATACGCCATGTGAGAATCGAAAATAAAGTAGGAATAGCGTTACTCCAGATTTTGGAAAATATTGGTGAGTCTTGATTGTTAGATCTAATAGTTTGCCACACATCCTTAAAAATAAAGTCTCCGATAGACTTGTTGAATAGAATTTGATCCATTTTATTAGTTGTAGGGGTGATATTCAAGATTTTGTTAATGATAGTATTAGGGACATAAGCACCTAGTTGAGCTATATTCCAAGAATTCTGAGTAATGAAATAACTTACTTTGATCATTTCTATCGAATGGGTGTTTAGTAAGGCGTCTATAGAACCTGCACCCAACCAATTATCTTGCCAAAAAAATGATGAACCGGAATTAACACCCCAAGTTATAAGCTCTTCAGCTTCCCACTTAATGTTACAAAGTCTTTTCCACACATGCGAGTCTCCCATTTTGAAGCTGCAAATTAGGGGATGGTTACCCTTACAATATTTAGCAAGGATAAAATTCGACCATAGGGTGTGATTACTTCTAAGGTTCCACCACATTTTATAGGAAAAGCATTTGATAGAATCTTGAAGTTTTACAACCCAGACCACCTTCATTCAAAGGGCCACAACACTTGTACCAGCTAGCCCAATGCATTTTTTTTTGATGATGAGTTTGAGCCCCAGAAGAATTTATTAAAAATTGGTTAATTTTATTAATAATAGCTATGGTAGGGACAATAGTGGAAAGAAGATAGAAGGGTAAGGAGCAGAGAATACTTTTAATAAGGACTCATTTGGCTCCAAAAGAAAGAAGGTGGAACTCCTAGGAGGAAATTTTCTTATAGATTTTTTGAATTACTTCATCAAAAAAGAAAGATCTTTTAGCACCACGATATAAAGGCATACCCAGGTATTTGATAGGGAGAGTATAATGGGCAAAGCCCGTGATATTCTTAATATTATTAATCCTAGGGATAGGGATCAAATTATTACCAATGAAGCCATTTTTGTCAGGATTAATTTTAAGTCCACTCTCCCTCTCAAAATGAATAAGAAATTTATATAATTTCTTAATGTAATGGATAGACCCATTGCAGAAGATAATGAAATCATCTGCAAAGCAAATGTAAGAAATAGGAAAAGCGCCCCTAGTCTTATAGCACATGTTGGACATTTTGAGAAACATAAATTTAAGATTTCGAGAAAAATATTCCACTGCAATAATGAAAAGGGCTGGAGAAAGGTGGTCCCCCTGCCTGATACCATGCGATGAAGAAAAGAAGTCGTGCATCTTGCAGTTAATAAGTAAAGAAAACCCAGAATTTTCAATATCATTTTTTATTAAATTAATGAATGAATCGGAGAAGCCGAATAAAGATAAAATTTTGTAGATGAATGACCAACTAATGTTATCATAGGCTTTAGATATGTCTAACTTAAGGACAAGGTTCCCACCTCGAAATTTAGTGTTTAGATCGTGGACAATTTCTTGAGCAAATAATACATTTTTTTGGATAATCCTAACATCTTTTGAGTTAAAATATTTTTGGCCTGTTGTGGAAATTTTCTTATATAGCGATTTAATAGTTTTCTTACTTACCATATTTTATCAGAAATAGAACAACCTTTAACAAAGCCAGTTTGATTAGGAGAAATGATTTTGGGAAGTGGCATACCTAATCTTTTGGCTAGGATCTTCGATATGAGCTTATTGAAAAAAGTACAAAGACTTATGGGCCTAATTTGATTTCAATGTTTGGGGTTTTTGATTTTAGGAATTAGTACAATGGAAGTACTAGAGAAGAATTTGGGGAGGGTGGTCCCTCTAAAAAAAATCAAGAACAACTTTAACCACATCGTCTTTGATAATATTCCAACATTTTTAAAAAAGAGAGGAGTCCATCGGGGCCACGATCAATTCATATTCAAGGGTCATGTAATTTCACTTGGAGGGTAAGGATGTAAGTATTGTGTTGTCATCTTCGGTGATGATTTTTGGGATAACCTTAAGACTTGCCAATTCCTCATACATCACATGATTATTAAGCATGTTATTGAAGTAAGAAACACCCGAATCAACAAGTTCATTTTCATTAGAAATTCAACTTTTATCAGAATTTTTAATTTTCTTAATGTGATTTAAGGCATTTCTCTTATTGAATAACGCATGAAAATATTTGGTGTTCCTATCTCCCACCGATAGTTTTTTAGTAGAAGCTTTTTTCCTACAGTAAGTTTTCTCCATATCTTGATAGTTGGTTATTTTATCTTTGGCTTGGTTTAATAAAATAATTTTAGAAGTATCCAGGATAACCTCTTCCTCTAACGATTTGACCTCTTGTTCTAATTCTTTTAAGTTAGTGAAAATATTTTTGAAGCAGTTTTTGTTCCACCATTTTAGCAACTGTTTAAGCCTTTTTAATTTCAACTAAAGTCTCTTCATCCCCGAAATAGAATCATCAGTATAAAGAGGGTCTCCCCAATTATTAGCCACCACCTCCGCAAATCTGGTATCTAGCAACCACATATTTTGAAAATGAAAAGGAGTACAGAGGGATGGGGACTCCGTATTAACCTTAACAGAAATAAGCAAAGGAGAGTGATCGGATAGGGTTCTACTAAAATGTTCAACTGATGTATTCGGAAAGGATTTTATCCATAGATCATTAAACAGGATCCTAACAAGTCTTTGCCACATGCTATGGTTATTCTAGGTGAATTGGGAGCCACTGAAGCCCAGATCAGTCAAGTGACAATCAAGAGCCATATTATTAAATTCCTCCATAGATAAAGGGCTGGGAGGATTTCCACCCCTTCATTCTGTCGAGGAAGAAATAATATTAAAATCCCCACCCACAAACCAGGGGGCATTAATCGAGGTCGAGAAATTAATCAGATCATCCCACAGGTTCCTTCTACCATACCTGTTGCATGAAGCATAGACAAAAGATCCAAAGCAGGACCAATTGCCAAGGGATATTTTAGTATTCACGACCTGGTGAAGGTCCTAAATAATATGGAATGCAAAAGAATTTTTCCAAAAGATCCAAATTTTATTACTTGAGTTTGCAAAAAAAACTACCAAAGCCAATCATTCTAGCAATAGATTGGATGCTAGAAGGAAGGATAAAGGGTTCCAAAATTGCCAGAAAAGAAATGTTATGAATGCAAACTAAATTGCTATGTCTATTACGAACAGAGAGGGAGCTTATCTCTCTCGCATTCCAAATCAAGAAAGAGACCATTACTTAGGACGAGAAGAGCCAGATCTAGTAATTCTAGCATATATAGGATATTTAAATTTATGTAATTTATTTTTCCTTTTTGAGACAATGCGAAAATCATTTTTCAAACCAACAGCCTCACCATCCGATAAGGAAATTCCAATTAATTATTTATTACCTGTAGATGCCTGAAGATTAACTATCAGTTCTCCTTCTTCCAACTTATTGTTCATCTCTTAATGCATCTTAAGTTCTATATTTTGGTCCACGTTAGCAGAAAATTGGATGCTGGGTTAGAATGAGGCAGAACACAAACCCCTAGATCCGGGGTGGAAGTTATCTCTAAATATTGCACCTCCTCCAAATCAACCTTATCATTCAACTGATCTTGGGCTATTGGAGATGACATATCAATACAATTAGCATTATTAAGAGTATCAGTAACAAGTGGAGATCATGAATCGGAATTGAAACATTAATATCGCTATTTTTGGATTTGAGACTTGGATCCACCATGAGGAAATTGATCCTCATTAGATTTGTGCCTATGAGGGATTGGTCAGCCATATTCAGCTTGGGATCAGTTTTATGCCTAAGAGTTTGGGGCTCATTTTTATCAGTTATTTGGGTGGCCATCTCCTTTAATGTTTCATTCAAAATGTCCTTAGTACCAAGCGTAGATTTGGAGACCAAATAATTTTTTTTTAAATGCGGATGAGCTACAAAACACTCAGCAAAGCCATGTCCATGAATTTTGCAATGTGAACAAAATATAGGAAAATTTTTAAATTTTACTTTTTGCAAATATCCATATTTTTTTGATTCTATCCAAATTTTCTTAGGATATTTTTTAGTAATATCCACTTCCACAAGAACACGAAACGAAGGTCTAGAGCTAGAAGCGTGCTGATCCAATTGAGAGGTTGGCCAACAAGGGCCATATATAGGAATTCGAGGTTAAAGAAATGCACACGAAGGTTAGGGATAGACAACAAACTGGAACAATAGGAGATTCTTCTTTAATGTCGAAAAAGGGTGTCCATTTCAATAAACGTATTTGGCAGTTGAACACATAATAAGAACGTCTTGCAAAAATATGAGAGTAATCCAAATCGTTAGCCAATTGAATCAAAACATGTCGAGAATCAATTAAACCAACCGAAAAAACACTTGTGAATTTCAGCGAATGAAAAAACTTCGGATATTCTTCATAGCCGGGCGACGAAGAGCAAATTTACCAACCAAAGCAAACTCATAAGGCTTAGCCAATTTTTCCACCACAACATCAAAACACATAATAGCAGGTACACCCCGAAATATAGTAGAAACGAAATCAAAAGACTCACTGGCGTTATTCGCTTTACCAGCAAGAACATCCCTAAATGATTTAGAAGCTATGATAGGATTAGTACTATTTTTCCCTGTCGAGTCCTTATCTGTCGTAGCCGAACGAGATAGGGCTGGATTCCCCCACAGGGGAGCCACAGTTGAATCCATAGTTAAAAGTATGGCATACCAGCGCAAGCACTAGCACTCTATTTTTCGTGCAACAGAAGCGAGCGAAATCGAGGAGGGCAAAAAAGTCAAATAGCGACAGAAGAAGCAAGAGAGAAAGGAGAAGAAGTGAAACCCTTAGCTTGAGAGAAATGTAGCCGGACGATCGCCGATAATGGCGGAGAGATCGCCGAGGAGGGACGGCGGCTAGGGCACTCGGCGAGGGGGGGAGGAATTGTTCAGCTTGAATTCTTTTTTTTTTTTTTTTTAAATATGGTTAAGTTTCATTATGTATAACTATTTTATTTTAGGGTTTAGTTTTATTTTATTCTTACTCTTTGATTGTAAGAGGTTCCTTCTTATATACCTACTGTTGTCCTATCTAGACCATGATGATCATATACTGCTAGAGTTATCGTTGAAGTAGATGCAATTTAAAGTAGTAATCTGTTAGTAGTTCCTCCTACGGCAACGATAGCCAATGATTCAATATTGGTGAATATTGTACTGTGTAGCTGCACATGCTTCTATCGTTGGACTATAAGACTTGTTAAGTACATTATTAATGCATATTCAACCACTGCATTAAAATATTCAAATATAATTTGTATCAAAACAGAAATATAATTACCTGAAAGAATAAGAGTGCAACGGCTTAAGTTACAGAAAATTTAGCTCAAAATCATATGACATTCTAAATTTTCTTTAATATAATGATCTTTGCTGTTATTATCTTGTGGCATGGCCATATGTTTCTATTTAAATATCATGCAATTTTTAAGTAATATTTCATTTTAATTTTGTCATTTTGTAAAGATGCATTTTTTTGACCATTCAACAAATAGATGTACGTATTAATTATCATTAAATGAATGGACTTTTGAGAACATTATGATGACAACCACCATTTAAATATGCCATTTTCACCAAAATGTTTACATGCAAGAATTTGAATCCTTATAAAAGGAGAGGTCTGGAGTAATATCTTGAATATCTACGACTATTTCTTGGAAATCTTAATTTTTGTGGCAAAATAGTGTACCATTGGATGATACCAAATTAGTTGAGATAATTGTACACTCATTAAATGTTGAGTTTAACTACTTCTTGATGGCCTCTTGAGAATCTGAAGATATAGGACCCATCACTATTTATTAAGTTGTGGGTCTCTTACACGCTTATGAATAAGGGCAAATAAAAAACCAAAAGCATTATATAGTAAATTCTATGATATGGAGTATCATTTAAATATGCTTCACATTTTTGAAGAAATAAATGAAAAGAATGTCAAAAATGTACATATCATAAATGTTGACAAGAGAAATAAAAAAATTATATCAAAATGAATGGAAAGAATGTCAAAATGTACATATCATTTATTATATTCTGAGTCTAATTAAGGCGAGAGTATAAATGTTGATAAGAAAAGTGAGTTAGTGATAATAATGATAAAAATATTAGAAAAAGGATATGTATATGAAAAAATTATTAAGTACGAAAAGTCAAAGATCTTATAAGGAATTGAAGCTTTATAGCTAGTAAGTGATTGTTAATGCTTCTCTTTGGTTGGCCACCATATAAACGTACTATACCCTTGATGAGAGGTTATTATTATAGCAAAATAGATTAGAGGCCTTATTATTATGGAGGCTTGTTAGGTAGTACGAGTCGATCAAGAGACCAAGGACTTTACTAACCCTTCACACTTATACTAATATTAGGAAACTATGAATCATAGAAATAAGGTCTTCTTGTGCTTTTGTTGATTGATTTTCTAGTCATTATCACTTTGATGAATTATATGCTTATAAATAATTAGTCTGAATTCATTTTATTCTCTTCTTATTATGAAAAAAAATTGATATTAGTGTTAATATGCATGGATACATGATTTTTATTATTAATATGAAATTGCATGGAAGGAATGCAAGTACGAACATTTGGCGCCTTAGCAATATAAGAAATGACTTGAACTTAAATATGAGTGTGAAGATTTGTTTATCCATATGAGTTGATGAAGTAACTGAGGATTTCACTAACTTTTCATGTCTATAATAAGATTCAAAACCAATGAATCATATAGGAAAGGACTTAATTCCTATGCTTCCATTGACTAGTTTTTTTGATATTTCTCTTTGTTGAATAGTATGCATTATATGAATTTGAATTCTTCTCATTCTCCTTCCAACAAGAAGGAAAATACATGAATGATAATATGCATGAATAAATTATAAAAATGAGATTGTATGAAAGGAATGCTTGTATGAACATTGAAAAAGTATTATGCATGCAATTCAGACTATCTAGATTAAGGTGTACACGCTGTACATATGCACACAATTTCTTAGCAATATAAGAAATTACTTAAATACCACAATGGTTTGAAGAGTTTGAATGAATAAAATATGGAATCATCATGCTGCAATAATGCTTATCACAACAATTTAAAGCTCAAAATTAATAGTAAGTTTAATAAACAAAATTTCTCTTTATTTTATTACATATTACAACATAATATCACAAAATAAGATAGCATTGATAAACATGACCTAAATCTCTAAAGCACAAGTGTTTTTATATTAAATAGCATATTTTAGAAAATATTATATTTGCTTGATTTTATATATTGTTAAATGGAACTAGAAATTATTATAACTTTTAATTTAAAAATTGTAAAGTTCTTCAAAAATTGCAAAGATTTAATTTTTTTCACACTCTAAATTTGTGAAAAAATACAGTAAAATTTTTTGTAACATATTTATCTATCAAAGCAAGAAAATGAGCCCAAAATACTAATATCAAGATTGGTTTTTGTTGATTGCAATTAAATTGTTTTATCTAAGATAAAGTATAGCTTTCTCATATTTGGTGACTGGCATTGAAGACAAAATATTTAGTTAATACATGAAAAATCAACAATAGATAGAGAGATAAGTGGTAGAAATAAAATAAGTAGACGTCTAAATCACATTCTCTCTTATAAAAATATTAAATTATCAAAAGCTCTTAACACCAAAATGCATATGGAGTACACTGCACCAACACATTTAATCAATACACCAACACTCTAAAAAGCTTATATAAAAAATATAAGATAAATTTTTGTACTATAAAAACATTCAAAACTATTATTTTTCTTACAACAATGTTTATCTATCTTATAATCTTTATAAAATATCATATTAATTTTTTGAATAGATGTCATAATATTTTTAAAAATAGTTTAAAGATATCTAAACTTAAATTTATATGGCCAGAAATTTCATTTTAAGAGGAATATAATATAATTTTTAATATATTTATCTAAAAACAAAAAAGAAAAAATAATAGTTGTAATATCCGACTAAATCTAGCTCCAAAAGTTCCTCTCATGCATTGTCATGAAAGTTGGCACGAAGTTAACGTGAAAGTCATTTGCTGCGAAATTCCGACAAAACAGACCATATCTTGTTTGCAGATTTGTATGAATAATAAGTACGCTATGTTTCCATAGTTGTTTCCACTGCAATGATGCGAAGACACATAAATGAATGAACAGCGAAGAAGAACTTGTCTGGAGAGTCTCCTTCACGAGCCTTCTATCTGTGGACCCCCATGAAATCTACTCAGGTGAGATTTGATGGTACAGTTTGATTCAGATTTAATTTAATGCACAGTTTGGGTTTATGCAGAGATTTATGCTAAGTGATACTCAATTAGGGTTTTTTTTTATACAATTTAAGTGAAAAAAAAACTAGAGATTAATACTTATTTTGCATGAGAGGTTTGGTGTTGAAAGATTTCATCTTGAATGTGACCAGATGGAGTTAATTGTCTTAGTTCTTGTAGAGTTTAAATTTTGTAATATAAAAGGCATGGTTTTATAATACAAGCACGAAAATATTTGTATATGATGTGCGATACGTGATACTTTTAACTGACCAATTAGCCTTGTTATGATGTTTTCTCCATGTCCTTTTTCTGATGTTATCTTTGTTATTCTTGCCGTTTTGTTTTTCATTTATTATTGTTATCTTATTATATTTGTGATTTCTCTAACATGTTTCTTCCCTCTTACCTAGTTGGAGTGCTGGAGGCAACTTCAGCTTCGTCCCAAATCGCCTCCTTTCTTGTCAGATGAGTCTTGGACGAGTGCATTAGACATAAGCTAAGCAGGTTGAAGCCGGGCAAAGTATTCAATGGAAGTACTTTTTGTTCCGTCGGTGCTCAGACTAGAGTTACTAAGACAAAACAGCTCGGCTGAGTATTCTGATCAGGTTACATTGGGTCATCCCTCAATTCAATATAAACTATTTGATCAATTTTGAATTATGGCAGATTGATATTAGAGATTAGTTAGGCCTTGGATTCTTGGACGATAGCCTTTGATCTATAGGCGGATAGTGTACGACTGCTAAATGAGTTGTCATAAATTTATATGGTGATATTAGCCAGAGATTAGAAGTAAATAGGGTTTATTTTCCTTACAAATAGTATGGCTGGCGATGATGGGAATGACTTGCCAAAAGCTGAGGCTTACCCAGTTCAGGAGAGCGACAAATCCTTTAAAAGCTGAAGTTTGCTTTATGCAATTACTGAAGGTATTTGAGAGCATATGACTTGTGCATGCAGTTCAGTAGGTGAATTTATAATGAAGTGCCTGAAGCAATATATTCTTTGATTAACTAACATAAAGGTTTTAGATATTATATTTGATGAAGACCCAGCTATACATGGTGAATTTTTGCATATATAATATTCTTAATTGACTTTAAAGTTTAAATGTGACTGACTGTGGCGTTGGTTAATTGCTACGCAATAGTAATTTCGAGTGAACTGCTATGCAAGATATATATATAAACACACTCACATTACATTAAGCTTGAACGTTCTAATGAAAGTATAAGATAAATTCTATCATATATTAGAGACTAGCTTCATAAGTATTATGTGGCTACAGCACTCACCTGAGACACGAAACAACAACAACAACAACAACAAGCCTTAATCCCACTAGGTGGGATTGGCTACATGAATCCTTCGTCTCCATTATATCCTATTATGTGTCAAATTCTCATTTAAATAAAGTATACTAAGATCATTTTTTATACATCTTAACCAAATCATTTTAGGTCTACCTCTACCTTTCTTAACATAAGAAATCTAATGCATCTACTCTCTGTCAGTCATGACGGCCGACGCTTTATGTGGCCAAACCATCGAAGGTGACTCTCCCTAATCTTATCTACCACTGGAGCAACTCCAAATTTTTCCCGAATATACTCATTTTGCATTCTATCTTTAAGAGTAAAGCCAAACCTAAGCATCCCTCTCTCTACACTTAACTTAGTCTTATGCTTTATCTTTTATTAGCCAACATCCTGCACCATAAGACATTGCAGGTCTTACCACCATCTTATAAAATTTTCCCTTTCAATTTTAGCAATTGTGATTATAGCTTATTGTAACAAAGTTATAGTATTATACTATAGCTATTTCAATCACATTTTGATATTTGAAAGTTATAGTTTGCCATATTAAGATGATTTTTGTTGCACTTTACTATGTTATACTTTATTCAAATCCTATTTGAATTATATTTAAATAAGGTTAAAATATTATTCAAATAAAGTTCAACATGGGTACATGAATCAAACAGAGTTAAGAAATTATTCATAGTGGCTCAAGAAAGATTTGATTTAGGTTCTTACATTTTTAAAATCTTGAATGAAGATGGGTCAATCAAGAACATCAAGAAGCACAAAAATGTTAAAGAGCTTAAATATTTTGAAGTTTAACAGAAATAAAAGACTATCACAATGGCAAATATCATAGCATAAAATGGAATCAATCACTAGTATAATATATATTATATGAATTAAAAACACTTATATACATATTAAATAAAGTCATTAATAAAATTATATCAACACTTAATTATAATATAACAATAATTAGTTCATAGATAATTGAGGTGGCTGTAGGGATCATCAAATGAACAAAAGGTTATCAATCGATCTACATGATTTTGTTTATATATACAAGGATTTAAAAGCACAGAGGCATTGATTTGAACCATGCTTGAATGAGATTTGAACCTCATTCAAACAATATTCAAATATAATTTGAAACTCATTTATGTGATTTAAACCTTATTTCAAGACTGCTTTGAACCTAGATTTACACTTATTGACTAAGCTCTAGATTTGAAACAAATGTTTGTCGACATTATTTGAATAATGATCATACACAAAATATACATAGTATGACTCCGCACTGCATCACCGCCACCACCCCAAACAGAGGTTAAAACCGTTGGAATTTAAGAGGAAAAAACTTGTAAGATCAAAAGAAATTTTAATTTTAAAAAAATCACAAGACAAACTTACATCTGCATTTCATTCCCAACACAAAAGTCTAATGCTTTACCTAAGTCACTAGTTCATTATAAATAGCAAGTTGATTTTTCCCATTCCAATAAGAACTATTTAAGATGCATTGAATATTCTCAAAATTATTCTAATATTCTCCCATTGAAATTTTGATTAGTCGATGCCATTGCCCTTAAAATAATTTCTCTTATTGATATATTTAGATTTCTAACAAGAAGTATAATGGGCGGACAAAAAAGCTTATTATTCAAGAACAGCTTATGTTCGAATCGTTCGTTAAGAAAATAAATCAAACAGAAACAGTTTTTTTGATCGTGTTCATCTCGTTTTAGCTTGAAATAAAAAAATTATATATATATTCAATACAATAAATATGGCATAATGGCTCTGTAAAGTGAAGTTGAAAGTATTGAAATAACACAGGTTTGAATATTGCTTTAAACATTTTATAGGTCATTTTGGTTAATTTTATTCTACAAATTGAGCCGAACACAAGCTAATTTCGAATACCAACTAATATAAACGAGCCGAACACAAACAGAGCTTTAGCTCGCTCAAACTCGGCTTGTTTAAACCCTCAGAAGCATTGTTAGTAATGATTACTGATAACTACTATTTATTCACTCAGCCTCTTGGGCCAACCCGTGATTAACCAAGTTAGTTGATTATTGAAAAGGCTGCCATTCAAATCCATCCCTCCACCTTATAAACAAGATTAGCATGAGTTAATATTCATAATCAATATTCTATATCATGTTTTAAAAAAATCATATAAAATTTATAAATAAGAGTCCTCTGTAATTCAATGGGTTAAGATTTAAAGTGCCATAGAGAAATTCCTCATCCAACATATGTGGATTAAATAGCATTTTATGAGTTCCTAGGATGACCATGGCATTTTTCTTTAGCACTATGAGGGTTTTTCAATTATATGTGCCAATGAATCTCCTCATCATAACGATTGATGATGAATGTATAACTCAATGTAGTCTCTAGAAAACAAATGATGCTCATTATGCTCCTATTAACGGTCATCTTGCTCAACATAATATTTATATCAAACATATCATATAAGATGACAATAATTATGCCACTCATCACCCAATAAAGTCAAAACGATGTTCAAGATCGAAGAAAGAGACACCATATTCTGCATTGAGGGTACAAGAAAATAATGGTATTCATATTATTTGGAGGTATTGGAGTTTACATAGTTTTTGCTCATCTCATTGAACTTTTATAATAGTTTTAAATAAATCCTCTCCAGTCGCAAATATAAAAGCTCTACTAAAAATAACAGTTATTCTCTAATTATGCATGATTGACCTTGTAATACACAATTGATGAGAGAAATCAGATGCCAAACCTATACATCATCACCAGAAATCACGACATGAGCAAACTCCACTCTTAAAATGGTGGAACCTCAAGCTATCTCTAATAATAATCTCCCTTTCAATAACCCCAGATGCCATCTTCATCACCAGGTGGCAGTCCTCACAGATTCTGATATTTTTCATGATTCTTATTACACCTCCAGCAACAGTTGTTAGCACGCCAAAGGCCAATGCAAGCTTCTCGCTATGACCCTTCAGAATCCTCTCCTTTTCGTTATCACTCATATCATAAACAATTGAGCTCAATACAGGCACATATCCAGCCAACCTCAAGCTCTGCAGCAGATGCTCCCATACTTCTTTTATCTCCTTTGATCTCGGGTGCAAATGATCACCTGCAAAGAATTCATGGATAACACCATCACCAGATTCCATCCAACTAGATGCTGGGTTCTTCCTCAGTCCCCTTTCTCTTATCATTTTTCTTATATTGGACACTTCATTCAACATCCCAGCAGAAGCATAAATGTTCGAGAGAACTATGTAGTTTCCAATACAATCAGGTTCGAGTTTGAAGAGATGTCCCGAAGCTATCTTAGCTATTTCAGGCTTGACATGGATCCTACAAGCACCAAGCAATGCACCCCAAACCGCTCCACTTGGTTCAACAAGCATGGACTGAACTAGCTTAAGTGCTTCCTCCACAAGCCCTGCGCGGCCAAGCAAGTCAACCATGCAAGTATAATGGTCGGGATCTGGAGTGATTCTGTAATCATTTATCATTAGAGAAAAGTAGTGGCGGCCCTTCTCAACCAAACCAGCATGACTGCAAGCTGTGAGCACCCCAACAAAGGTGACCCGATTGGGCCGCACATCTGTGCTTCTCACCATCACATCAAACAAGCCAATTGCCTCTTCAGCCCTACCATGTGCTGCAAGACCCCAAATCATCGCACTGTAAGAATAGACATCCTTCTCAGACATTTCAGCAAACACCTTCTGCGCATCATCAATAAGTCCACACTTTGCATACATATCAACCATTGCAGACCCAACAAACAAATTTAATGGAATTCCGGCATGATCAACAAGCTGACGAATCCACAACGCATAGTTACATGTACCCAGCTGGGCACACGCATTGATCACACTAACCAAAGAGATATCATCAAAGGCCACGCCAGCTGCCTGCATTTTCTTGAAAACAACCAAAGCCTCCCTTGGCTGGGCATTTTGGGAATACCCGCTAACCATTGCAGTCCAAGAGACCACGTCCTTCACTGGAGAACGATGAAAGAGTCCAGCAGCAGAATCCATATCTCCATTTCTACTGTACGCTACAATAAGCGAAGTCCAGGACAGTACATCTGTAACAAGCATTTCATCGAACACCTGGCGGGCATAATTTAGATGGCCAGAACGAATGTACATGTCAATGAGGGTATTGAGGACGAAAAGGTCACTGTCGAATCCGCCGATGGAGATGGTTTGAGCGTGAATTTGGATGCCTTCGGATAAAGATTGGGAAGACTTGAGAAGAGCAGAGAAAGTGAAGGAGAGGGGAGGAGGCGGTGGGGATTGGCGCCGCATGAGAGAGTAGACTGAGAGGGGAGAGTCAGCATCGGCAGAAGCAGAGGAAAGAAGGGGAGAGTGGGAACGGATGAAGGCAGTCCAGAGAAAAGAATTGGGAGAAGGGACTTGAGAGAAGATCAGAGAGGGGTAGGGGTTAGGGGGAAGAATGCCGAGGTCGGTGAAGCGGCGTAAAAGCTTGGCGACGAGGTAACTGCTGGAATGGAGCTCGAAGCGGTGTAGGAGGGCGTGGATCTGACGGAGTTGGAGAACTGAGGAGGAGGAAGCAATGGCGGAGAAAATAAGGGAGTCGAGGGCACGGCGGCGAGGTAAAGGAGGGAGAGGAGGCGGGAGGGAGAAGAAAGAAGAGTCCGATTTCGTCGACATAAGAAGCCGTTAGTTGACGTGTCAATTTAACACAAGTACATTTTTTTGCATTTACATACATATTTTTTTATATATTTACATATAAATAATTAAAATTTAATATATTCATAAATAATATATACTTTAAAAATATATAAAAATAACATTATTATTTATTTTTTAAAATGAAATATATTTTTTTACACATAAATAAGTGTTATATATAAATATCAAACTTTAGATATTAAATATATAAATACATAAAAATTATATACTATACATATAAATCTCTCTTTCTTTTTATCAAGAATTCTCTTTTATTTTTGTTGTAGAATGTCATAATTATGACCTTTCATTTTTAATAATTTATTAAGCTATTAAATGATAAAGCCCAAATCAGCCTCAAGATGAAGAATAAATGTGTTTCCTTTAAATGATATAATGAAAATTTTACACTATTTTTTGGATCATTGTGTCCATTATTTATTATTAATGTATGTATGATTGTGTCATGATTTATTTATGTTCAACTTTCAGGTCTTATTTAAATTTTGAAAGTTTCAAATTTTATTCATTGGCATGTTTAGGGTTTAGGGAATTAAATGTTAGTACTAAAAAGAAAAAAAATATCAAAAATGCCTTGAGAAACAATTTAATTCATGCCTAAATAGGTGAGAGCTTCTTGTTGGAGTTGATCATTTCTTGTAATGCTTATTAGAAATTTATCACAATTCCAAATACATAACTCTCTATAAAATATAATACTTAAACTCGCACAATAAATATGTTAGAAACTTTATTCTTTTTTCTCCTTTCTTATATTTTAAAAACTTTACTTATCATTTAATACAAAAATCTTAAATGGAGAAAAGAATTTGCATATATTGAGACATATTATTCAACATCAAAGTAATCTTAATCATTTATTATTCACCTATCAAAATCTTAAGTTGTGAGGATGGTTATTTCTTCCATGTTGCGAGAAGGAAATTTCTATCATAAGCAGATACAAATCAAACTTAAGCTTTTTTATCATTGATATTTTTACTCTAATCATTATCATTATTGCGCTTAAAAAAATAGTACGGTAGAGTAAAGTTCTTTAACCTTGTATGAAATCCAAAGACACAATGCAGTATTTAAAGAGAATAAAGAAAACTCCATAATTTTACGTGAAAAATCTCAAAAGAGGAAACCATGGGGCTAGCCCAAGAAAGCTTCCACTATATATTTGTTTTGGAGTACAAAGTTTTCCGATAACGATTATATAATTATGTGAGAAGGCCGACAATGAGAATCTCAAAATCGACAACAATATATATAATCATGCTCAGTTGCAGGTGATGATGAAATGAACAAACCATCATCGACGATGAAGGTAGTCATGATGGAGACCGACGAGATTGACGACCAAGAAGGATCATACGACAATGGCCGGTGGTTGATAACCATAACAATGGACGAGTGAGTGGTGGAACGATTATGCCGGAGGATTTTCGCTTTAGAGCTCTCTCGCCGCTCGGCCTCCTCATATGAGGAATGAGATTTATAGAGGAGACGCCTCGCAAATATATGCAAAATCTGAACCACTCCACTTCATCGAATGACTCAAAATGATTCCTTTGATCATTTGATATATTATAAGTATTTGAATGCTCAAATGAAGTCAGAATTATGAGATCTTGGGCTTGTTATATTCGGTTCGTCAAGATGCTCGATTTGACTATAAATATTTCATGCATAAGAGCTATTTATGGATTTAACTGATATTCCAAAGTTTCTAAGGATATTTTAAGCGCTTGATCTCAACTAGTTTCAACTGAGGATCAACTTGCTTTTGACATCAAGATTCGTGCTTCGACTGGTAGAATATTCAAGATTATATCGCCGCCTCCCATTTTTTGGATGATTATTTCAATCATCAAAAATATATACATCA
Organism: Cymbidium sinense; assembly: GCA_021442155.1. Taxonomy (NCBI): domain Eukaryota; kingdom Viridiplantae; phylum Streptophyta; class Magnoliopsida; order Asparagales; family Orchidaceae; genus Cymbidium; species Cymbidium sinense. The sequence continues at coordinate 159,394,936 of CM038217.1, read as the reverse complement.
AATTGAAAATAACACATTCTTCAATGAAATCTCCATCAACCATATATTTTGAGAGAATTTTCATGGAGCACAAAATTATGATACGAGGTCAAATATATGGATATGAAAATTCTGAGTTATGGACCATCTTCTGTAGTTATTCCCATGGAGTCATCGCCAGGCCATGGCGAGCAATGAAGGAAAGGTGGGCGAGCAGCGTGGTAGCGGCGAAGCTGGGCGAGCAGGCGGGCGAGCGAAGCCGGCAGTGCGCTGGGCGGAGGCACGGCGGCACGCGATAGCCCGGGCCGCAAAAGAGATGAGGGTATTTTCGTGCTTTTGTCTGCGTTTTCTATGGTTTTGAGCAGCTTTAAGTCGTTTTTGATTTTGACCTTTGCCCCTATGAGGTCTATAAAACCCCAGGGCTGGAGAAGGCACACTCCTCATATGATGAGTGTTCCTCTTCTTCTTAAGAGGAGGTCGTTCGGATGTGATCAAGACCCGTAGTTCATACGACAAGACTCCAGTTTTCTCTCGAAAGGGGTGTCAATTGACCTCGTCGGACCGACCGGGTTCGGAGGCGATCAAGACCTGTAGTTCATACGACAAGGCTCCAGTTTTCCCTCGAAAGAGGTGTCAATCGACCGTGACCGACCGGTTGAGGCGATCAAAACCCGTAGTTCATACAACAAGCGCTCCGCTTTAGAATGAGGTGTCAATGACGACCTGATCGGATCGCCGGAGTTAAGGATCGGGCGACGATAACGGAGATGGGGTTACGCGATGCCCGACGATGCGCGGTGACCAACGGTGGTTGGCCGACGGTATCGGCCGAATCGGGCGACGGTAGTACGGCGATCGGCGCTTGAGGGAGGACCGACGACAATGGTGGTGACCGGCAGAGATTGCCGATAGCGCGCGATGACGATGATGGCGGCCGACGGGTGGTCGGTAATGGCAAGGCATTAGCCGAGAATGGCCGGGGATGACCGACGATGGTGTGACCATGAGATTGCGATGGTCGGCCGGTGGCAATCGGTTGGCCAAGCTCGGCAAATGCAGAATCGATGATGACGGCAATCGAGGCGACGGCGGCGACGGCCGACGGGTGGTCAGAATCGGTGACGGTCCATATTTCCTACTTCTTCTTGTAAGAAATTGGAATTTCTTGAAACTTCAATGGATGGTTTAATAGTTGATAACTGCCAAGATGACGGTGAAGCATTAATTAGGAACCGTCATTCGAGCAACTCAGAAAGTCTGATAGATAATTTCAAAGTATCATTCTCCATGATGTTACTTATTAACTTGTGTGAGGGTAGATCGAATCACCGAGAATTTTGACCCATCCGAGGTTGTTTGTCTAAGTGTTCTTAACATTAACCTGTAAGAGGCGAATTGAACCGCTAAGATTTTGACCCATTCGGTTGTTTGTGTTTCACGACGCAACTTATATGGAAGAGGTTGAATTATATCCGCTGAGAATTTTTGACCTATTCGAGATTTTTTGTCGAAAGTGTTTTCGCGAATCGGCTGAGGATCTTTGACCCATCCGAGGTTTGTCAAAATATTACGACGTTAACGTATGAGGTCAATTAAAGCCGCTAGGATTTTGACCTATCCAGGTTGTTTGTCGAGTGTTACTGGAGATCGTATGGAAGATGAATTGAATTGCTAGATTTTGACCTATCCGGGTTGTTGTCGGTGTTACCCGGCGATATTAACCTATATGGATGGGTGAATCAATTCCGGGATTTTGACCCATCCGAGATTGTTTGTCGAGTGTTACCCGGCGACGCTAACCCGTGAAGAGGAAGTCCACGGACCTTTATCATAGGTTGTTTGTTAGAGTGCAAATGACATTAACCCGTATGGAAGAGTCAATTGATTGGCGATGTTCCTATCCGAGTGTCTTCGCCGGCGACATTAACGTGGAAGTCAAATCAAAATATTCGTTTGAGCTTGCAAAGCTCCTTGACCTTTGTCTTTCTATTGCATTGACTTGCTTCTAACCGATAATCATAGATATCCAAAATATTGATTTAGATAATCTTTTGAGATTAAGAGTTGCTCGCCGATTTCGCCCGAAAATCTGAAAGAACGCAGTTTGATGAATCTTCATTCTTCACTTGCCTCTTAAAAGCTTGAAATGCTCCACCTCGATGGTGATTTTGATCTTGTTGGAAACTCGCCACGCAAGATGAATAATGAATCGCTTCCAACAAACTATGCGAAAAAACCGACTGAGAGTAAAAGTTTTAGCCCATGAAATCCAAAGACACATCGTATTTAAAGAGTAACAAGAAAACCTGAATTTTTTACGGAAAACCTCAAAAAAGAGGGAAAACCACTATATATTTGTTTTGAGTACAAGTTTTCCGATAACGGATTACATAATTGTATATGAGAAAGATGATGAATCCCAAAATCGACAACAACAAATTATATAGTGCTCAGTCAGAATACAGCTAGTGAAGAATGATAAGAACAATGGAACAACCACGGCGATGAAGGTCGTCATGAGAGAGGCCTGAGATTGACGACGAGGATCGGGATGGCCGACGGCAGGCGCGGGTTGGTAACAACGAGGTGATCGTCGAGTGGTGGCACGATTATGCTGGAGGATTTTAAGCTTTCTTCCGCTTCGCCCTCCCTCATATGAGGAACGGGCTATTTATACGGGGAGGACGCCTCAGAAATACATGCAAAATCCAACTACTCCACTTCATCTGACGAATGATTCCTTTGATCATTTGATGTATTTTAAGTATTTGAATGCTCAAGCCAATTATGAGATCTTGGGCTTAGATTCGACCAAGACGCCGATGATTATAAACACTCCATGCTTAAGAGCTATTTATGGATTTAACTGATATCCCAAAGTTTCAAGGATATTTTAAGTGCTTGACCTCGACTAGTTTCAACTGAGGATCAACTTGCTTTTGACATCAAGATTCGTGCTTCGACTAGTAGAATTTTCAGTATCATATCAATTATATACAACAAACTTATGATCTTTAAGAAATAAATTAAATGAGTGGTTTTTGGATTTTCTATATAAAGGTTAAGGAGTCTACCAACATAGAGAATATTAGGCCTTATGCATGTCAAGTATCACAAACTCTCAATCAAATTGAAAAAAATATAATTTTTTCATTATAAATTTTTCAAAATATGACCAAAATATTATTTCTAAATGATAATAGAGTATGTTTTCACATCGCATTGCTACCCAAATTATGCTTCTCACTTAATGTATAAATATTATGGGGAGGAGCTTATTTATTCATATTGAGAATTTATTGACATTATACATTATTCACCTACAAAAATAATCTGAGTTATTTATTCTCCACCTAATACACACATATTTCTCATGAGCACCATCTAATACTTAAATTTTCAGTAAAATTATCTTTCAATAATGCTTAGGTTGTCAGTAACAGCCATAGTAACCTAGTTATGAAAGTTTTTTAAGCATGAGAAAGATGAACTAAAGGAGGTTTGTGAGCACTTAAAGATTCATTCATTTGAAGGAAAGCATTTAAATAAATAATCTGGCCTCTGAATTTTGTACACAAAACACAGTTAATTAAGTGTTACTAAGATTAATGGGGTGCAATAATGAGAGAAATTAATTAATTAATACTGAAGAACCTTCTCAGAAACAATATTGGTGCTCCTAGTTCAACTGAACTGGAATTTTATTTACTGTAATGTTTCACTTTTAACATTATAAATACCCCATGCCTACTCACATTTACAGGTTTGCAAACAGAAAGGGACATCCATCTGCTCATTATAACAAAATAAACTAGAGAAACATCTATTACAAAGTATCAGAACTAACAAAGGTATATATCATCAAAAATCATCATCATGTTCTTCTTCCCTCTGCCCTATAAATCTTCTGATTACGGTGGTGATGGCTCCCAACACTAAGATGGCCGCGAAAAACTCGAAGCCTCCGCCAATTCCAACTGCGATGCTTGGCCCCGGCACGAAGAATGTGAAAGGAGACCATCCCCACCCGCCGTAGAACGGAGAGCCGTAGCCATAACCTCCTACTAGAGGTGGTGCAACTGGTGGGTTGATGAAGATGTTGGTCCTGCTTACAATTCAAGTCCTTAGTCATAAACCATAATTTTCTTCTCACACTTTTAACTCTCAATCAATGAAAAAAGAAAACATATTTTTTTCATTCTTTTCCATTTGCTAAAATCTTTTTTTTCTTCTCTCTTCTTCCAATTGGAGTGTGGGAGTTGTTTAAATTGAAACCAGATCATAGTTTAATGTTCGATTACTTTAAGTTAAAAACTATATGTTAAAAAAAAATAATAACAATTGGCTAGGTGCAAAATTATTGTAACTCAATTAAAAACTATATTTTGTTAATAATTTCTTCTTTTTCACATACATGAATTTATTTTACAATAATTTCTCCTACCACTAACCTTCATAAACAGAAGTAATTTTCTTCAATTACTATGTTTGGCTCCTTGTGTGATCCAGTCCTCACCAGGATGATGCAGCTCTTTCATAATAAGATGAGGTTTAATGATTTTGATAGTTCCATCAGGGTGATTTGGCTTAAGTGGGACTCTTCCAGAATATCTGTCACTCCCATTTCTTCTACCTCCCAGGTGATGCATGGTGAAGCTATATTTTCAGGTTCTGTTAAGTTTCCAGGTGCCTTTTTGTTTATGCTTATCAATGACGCCAATGATAGAAAATCTCCATGGTAATCTCTCCTAAATATTTGAGCTTCTGTGGCTGAAGAGCGGATGATGGTGAGGAATTTCAACTGTATTCATTCCAATTCCGAAACATTCAGGGGTAAAATGCCTTGGTAACTCAAAGAATTCATTCAACTATGCAATTTTTTTAAACTAGTCTGGTTGGTGTCGAATGGGAATCTCTCGTAAGCTCTATAAGATCTAGAATTGATAGAGACGTGCGATACACTAGATGGTTAGTGATGCAGCGGTTAGATCGAAATGGCAAACGAGAGATTGAGAGGGTTAGAGACGGAGAAAATGTGAAAGAACGGTTTCACTACAGGAAAAATAACTGGTAATCCAATATACAATACTCTCAAGTTCTGAAAATCATCTTGTTATTTCGCTTTCTTATTTCCGAATGAGTGTTGGCACCACATACATGTTATAACCATGACGGATCAACTACTTATGCAAAAGATCACTCATAAACTCTTGAAGAATTTTGTATCCCTTTAGAATCAACTTGCAATGTTTACCATCAAAAAGACAAATATAAAAATTTAGTGGCCGTTCAGAGGTCTCTTATTTTTCACACTAGCTTTAACACTGAGACAGATGCCTTTTTGTCTCATCTTCTCAAACAACTCCAATCCTGTCTCAACACCATCATTGTTGCACTGTGTCTTTATCAGTCTGTTAAAGTTGATAGCACCCATTGAGCAACCATGTAACACCATATCATTGGTAAGATTCAAAGATTCCTGCAGCACTCCCTTATTCAGCAATGCTTTTATTAATGTGTAGTATGTCACACTACTAAACTCCCTCCAATAATAGGTTTCCATAAACATTAAAGGCTTCCTCCAATTAAACTTTGCATATGCCATGCATTATAGAATTAAAAGTAAATATATCAGGTTTACAATCTTTTACTTTCACAAACCTACCTACAGTGACATATCTATTGATCATAGTATTAAACAAAATCTGCATTTGGCAAGGCCAAGCTGATAAAGTCCTTTCCTCGGAGAAGTTGATATTCTATTTTATGGGTGAGAGTGCTGTGGGATCCGAAAATTCGCCACCGACATCTTTCGATAAAAAAGGAAAGAAAGAGTTGTTTAAGTGTCGGTGATAATTTCAGAAGGCAGATGAATAGTAGATAAGACACTACCCAGAGATTTCGTTCTCATTTGGTGAGAACTTTTTATACCTGGATTCAGGTTTCCTATAGGCGCAAGCCCCTATAGTTAATTACCCCAATCTTGAGAGCACTTTCGATTAAGGCTAGTCAATGAATCGTTAATAAGTATATAATTGCAGTGAGTGGAGTTTAGAACTTATGAAATTTATTATTTTAACTTAAAACTTTTGTGGGGAGCGATGACGCCGATCAAGATCCCATGGTTAGTCATCCGTCGCGATCCACAGTGCTTAGTCGGAGGAGGTAACGGCCGAAGGATCCTTGTCGGGACACATGGGTTACGTCGTCAAGGTGTCCTTGTAGACACGGGGTGGAGTTTGTCTAAGGGGACAAATATAAGTCAACCTTTAACATAGGGCTTTTGCCAACTAAATACATTCTACATTTCGACTCAAAAGCAAAGCCGTTGGGAACATCTGTGCGGGTGTAATTTAGTGGTGCCATATGTGAACCACAGGAGAGGCTTCGTGTGCCATTTATGTGGTGCCATATCGCGGCTCCAGAGACAGAGGACACGGGCCACGTCCTTACGGGCTTTAGGAATATTTGAGTGTGAAGGTAGTTATGTATTTAATTTGACATTAGCTCTTTGTGAGCAAAAGTTTTCTTAATTTGTCAGAAGACAACAATTGCGGAGGGTGAATTAATTTTTTATTTTTTATTTTTTTTTTTTAATAATTAATTTCATTTATTTTATTTTTTTTTGTTTCTTTGAATTTTGATCATTTTATGATTGATTTTCGATTTGAATATATATGATCATTTATCATTGAAATCTTAATTATAATTACCCTTCTCGATCATAGTTAATATCGATTGATAGACCTTGTCTACTCTGTCCGGTTTTCTACAGAGGATCGGGTCTAAATTCATTATCTCAAAAAGTATAATCCTTCAAAACCTTGTCCACTCTAGTTTGAACATAGAGGATCGGGTTTGGGACTTTTCTTCAGAATTTGAATTTTAGAAGTATGTTAGTTGGTTCATATCTTGTATTATATGTGAGTTAGCTTCTCGAGATATTATTAATTTGAAATCTTATAATATCAAATTTTTAGGTTTTGTTAACGGACGGTCGAAGACCAAACCGGGATTATGTAGTATTTGTTCTTTTATATTTGACTTAGTAATTACTCCAACATGCATATGAATATCTGTTCTTTGAAAATTGTATGGACATTAAGATGTCTAATGTTGAAGTTTTGATGTCAAATTTTGATTTTTGAGTTTTGTTAACCCGGACCCGGTCCGAAGACCAAACCGGGATGATATAGCATCTATTCTTTTGTATTTGACCTTTTACTCAACATGCATATGGATATCATTCTTTGAAAATTGCATGGACATTAAGATGTCATGTTGAAGTTTTGATGTCAAATTTTGATTTTTAGTTTTGTTAACGGGACCGGTCAAGACAAGAAGTATAGCATCATCTTTTTTGTATTTTGTCTTACACAGTCAATGTTTGAACATTCAACATACATGAGATCTCTTTTAAAATATTGTAGGGACATGTAAATGTCAAGTTGAAATATATGTTCAATATGCAAGCTTAGATTTTAATATGATATTTTTAGGTTTTGTTAACCCGGACCCGGTCCGAAGACCAAACCGGGATGATATAGCATGTGTTCTTTTGTATTTTGTTTTACTTACACATGTCCCAATGTTTGAACATTTCAACATACAAGTATCATTCTTTTAGAATGTTGTATATTGAATGTAAGTTGAAATGTAAGTGATTTGCAAGTTTGGATTTAATATGACATTTTTTGGGTTTGTTAAGACCGGTCAGACCGAAGGGATGATATAGCATCTTGTACAAAATCAAAAGCGTAAGGGGTGAAAATAATTGATTTAGAGGCCCATATGTCATAAGTAAGGTAATGGGCCCAAAATGGGCTTAGGCATTTGATTTGAGCTAATAGCCCTCTCTTTATGTTACAAATCAACATAAAGGGCTGAAAATAATGATTTAATATGATCATAAGTAAAATGGCAAATGAGCAAATGATTTGATTTGTAATAGCCTCTCTTTATATTTACAAATCAAGCATAAATGGTGAAAATAATTGATTTAGAGCTATATGATCATAAGTAAAGTAATGGGCAAAATGAAACTTAAAGATTTGATTTGGCTAATAGCACTCTCTTTATTATAAAATCAGCAAGTATAAATGGGCAATTGCTTTGGAAGCTATAATATATATGGCCATTTATTCTCTTGAAAAGGAAAGGGGAATAAAAAATATGGTAGTTGTCATATTTCATTTAAGAGAGGAAGTGGATTAATTAAAATCCACCTCCCTCACATGCAAACTCATGGCAAGTGGGGACACAAACTCATTAAATTTATTAAAGAGGAATGGAAACTTTCTTTCCTTTTCAAAGAGGGATAAGGATCACAAGGGCATGCCACATGTCTATGCATGTCGCGACAAAATGCATCACCTTAGATAGTTCCCTTGCACAATTTATGACAAATACATGTTTCCATAAGAGTAGATGGCAAAGGAAGGGGCAGAAAGCCTATAAATAGGATTCCTTTCAATCTTACATTTCATTTCTCCTCTCTTCTCCCTTAAGCCACAAGTTTAAGTTCTTTCAACCTTGAGGAGGATTAAGGTGTGCCACACATACTTGTGAGTTTCTTTTCTAACTCACAACAATTTTTATCTTCTTGATATATGTCAAGTTATATGATTTAGTTTATTTCATATGTATTTTGCTTCAAGTCTTTCTATATCTCATTTATGTATGTAAATCACTGATTATGAATGACAGTAAAGTGAGGTATAGTATATATAACCAAAGAAGATTTAAGCCAACATGTGAATAAGCATTTCATCCTTTCTTTTCTATCTTCTTTTTTTTTTTTTTTTAAGAAAATTTTACCTCCGTCATCCCGTAGGCTACTTGAGACTAGCCTTCCACCAAAGGCGTGCATGGTAGGTGTCGTGAGACACCTCGAGTTGTTACCCACGCCAAAGAAGGCGTGCATGATTAACATAATATAGCGGCTTTACGAATCCTTATCTCGTGCTTATCAAAGTTTTACCTCGCTCTCCGCAGGGGTTGCCATGAGAGGCGCACGTGCGCCAAGAAAGTGCATGGGTGTGTGAGACACCATTTTGCTTTGATAGCATTTCCCTGTTAATATGATCACATATGCAAGTATGCAAGAATGAAGCTCATAGATAATAGCAAATGGTATAACCAAATCCCTTTCTGTTTAATTTCAGATTTCAACTTGCATATGAAAGAGGCATGATATACATATAATTCCCTTTATATGAAATAAATTGAATCAAAGTAGAAGCGAATTCATGAGAATAGCATCATATCTCATCTACAAGCTAATTGATTTTTCCCTTAGATAAGAAAGTTTAGCAAGCCTCATGCCTCTGATAACAAGCTAATAGTTCTCCCTTTCATAAAATACTTTCGATGCTTATGCCCATTAAATAATCGATTTAGTTTCCCTTGTAAAAAAAAATTTTGCACATACCCATTACAACAAATTAATTCATTTTCCTTTAGGTAAAAGAAAATTTCAGCAAGAGAAATGTTGCGAATTTTCAACAAATATTGCATCATGCCTTTTGACAACAAAATGATCTAATTTCCTCTTTAGCTAAAACCAATTTCAACAATTTCCCATATCAGAAATTTTTCAAGCAACATACTTACTAACTAATGAAACAATACAACTTCCACTTGATTTCAGCAAGATAAATGCATAGATAACAAATTAATAGCTTTCCCCATCTTGTAGACATGAATTCCACAATTTCCCCCTTTGCAAACACCACATTTCAGCAAATGACACAGAAACAACAAATTAATTATTTCTCTCATGAAATGATTTCAGCAAACACATTTAGGAAAGCAATCGATTTGGTTTAGGTATAATCAATTTCAGCAAAAAAATAGCATTTAATATCCCAAGGTAGCATGCAACATGACATTGGGCCATACATCATCCCAAAGCAATTTTAGTAGGCTAAGCATCACATAATCAGTGAATAAAGACAATAAGAAATGAGATTTGGGCCATACATCATCCCAAATCCCTAAAGGAAACTCTTAGCATAATCCCAAGCATAAGACATAGCATGTTTAGCAAAAGCCCTAATTTCAAAAGCTCAATCTCAAAACAAGTTAAGAAACGAGGCGTCGATTACTAAAGAGGAAAGGAGAGTTCAACGAAAGGGCCGTCACGTCAGGAGTTGAAGGAGAAGAGGAGCTCGTCGTTCTGAGAACAGTCGTCGCTCTGAGAAAGAACGAATCGAGAATCAAAGGAGCGTTCTGGAGAAGGAAGGAACGAATCGTCAAGAGAATCGAAAGGAGCGTTCTGGGGGAGGAATCTGCTTCGTAAGCCAAGTCGAAGGAGCGTTCAACAGAGAGCGAAGAAGAGAACAATGAGAGGATCAGAAGTATCAGTCGTCGAGCTTCATCAGAAGAAAGGGCTCTGAGGAGTCGTTCGAGATCATGAAGAGATCTTGAAAAGAACGTCGTGTGCTTGAGCAGAGAGGAACAAAGGAAGGATCAAGTAAAAGGAATCTGAAACGAAGGAGCGAGAGAAAAGAGAAGGATCGTGAAGGAGCTTAGAGGTCAGCAATGAGGAGGGAAGGCAAAAGGAAACGAAGGATCCGAAAATGTGAGGTCAACGTCGTTTGTAGGCCACGTGAATGAAAACTCTTTTCCTTTTTGGTTTTAGAGCTTGTTGCGATCTCGATTGGTTGAGTTGGCGGATTAAAACGTGATTAAAGATAATTAGCGGATTATAATTAATCATTTTAATTGCAATTTTATTACTTTGACAAACCCAGCAATATAGTGTCAATTTAAGTTGTTTCAATTGTCGACATAATGGCCTTGATCAATTTGATCGAGTCGTTTAAATAATGTCGGCGGTCGAAGTAAATTATCTAAATTGCGCGTCGCGCTTAAATTAATCGACCCTCGCATACTTTTGATTCGACCGCGGAAGGTGTCGTTTGATAGATTCGTTCGGCGACGGCTCGATTTATTTGCGAGCGGAGGTGGTTTAGGCGTCGTCGAGGCTTCGACCGATATCGCACAATTTCATGATAATTTGATTTTAATTATCCGATCGATCCTAATTGATTCAAAATTTTTTGATTAATTCATTTTAATATTTTCGAGCGTTGTCGAATCGTCAGTTAAAAGCAATTTGATCGGTTGGATCGATTTAAGGGATTTTAAAATCCACCTTTATTTAATTTAATGTGGCACATAGTTGTAGGTCAACAAATGCCCCAACAAACATGATCGCATGCCCGTGTTTGTTGTCTGAATTTTTCTTTTCTTTTTCTTGTCATGCACTCTTTGCCATTCGTTATTTGAAGAAGCATCTTATCAAATTTGCCTTTGATCCATGCTTATTCACGCGAATGCGGATTATTCTTTAAATATTCATTTGTTGTATAACCCTTTACAGGAAAATGTTCCGGAGGAGATCATCGGGTTTGGCTTACGAGCCAGAGGATGTCATTTGGTCTATGATTGATTCATGACCCAACAACAATGTGGACATTCTAGATGAACAGAAGCGACGACATCTTTGCAGGGCCGATCATTCAAAACTTCTTCTTTCGCTCTCCGTTCTTTCGAGAACGTGATTGACAATCCTCAGTGGGTGACTACTATCAAGTTAAAATGCGGCGAATACAATCCGTTGGATAGCACTGTTGATCAGGTGAGTCATGGGCTATGTGAAATTCTTGAACCCGGCGAGATGTTATTGAGCGGCACTTACTCGACGCCGTCATTACAATCGGCTCATTAGAGTGGCCCCAAAACTCATCCATAGGAAGGATTCATATCATGAAGGGTATGTTATGGGCCCGATATATCCTCCAAGCTCATAAGGATATCCTAAAGCGGTGGAGTATATAAGGCGGTTTATGCTTCCATGTTTGATTTCAAAATATCCCTCGTCATGGATAAGGGGTTTGATTGAGTTACGGGACATTGAAAGTAACACTTGTTGGGTGGTCGAAGAATTGACCATTACTTTGGCGACTTGCGCAATATCGGACTTCTATCTATGGCAATCACTTTGAGTGCATTCCTCCGAGACATGAGCTCTTTAGTAGCGACCTTCCAGGACAAAATAGACAAGGTGGCGATTTTACCCTTCTATCCCTTGCTCATTATCAAAGACCTACATAGGCTTCCTTCACGCTCAGTAAATATACTGGACATCGGATTAGCGCGGAGACGCTTATTACCCGTCTCTTTACATTCGATCCTTTTGAAGCTATACCGTTTGGTGGTCATTTATCGAGGAAATTGCTGAGCCATGCTTGCCACATGAACATTTTCCCCCCTCTCACTCTGGTATGGATGAAGATTTATGTTTAGGTTTTTAGTTACTTGGTTATGCACTTTTGTCTTGCCCACCAAAGAGGGTTTGTTGCTCCGGCACTATTATGCAAGTAAAATCTCTCAAGGTGAGCGCCTTTCCTTGGCTCCTCGTTCTTGCTAGAATGTTTAGAATTTTAAGAAGCATTCGAAGTACAGGTCACGATTTGATTTTGCCTTGGCAATACGTTCATGCTTGGGTTCATTCACGCGTTCAGGGGCTTTGCTTGTTTAGAATGTCCTTATTTCTTAGAAGGGCTATCATAGTTATGCAATCCTCAAGCCTCTTCTACCTTGGAGCGAAAGAATCGTTTATTTTTCTTTGCCCCACATCTCGATAGATTTGATTCATCAACTCGAGGTTGCCGGTTGCCTCCCAGCTTAAGGAAGTTGATATACTAGGCGGTATTGACCAGAGTAACCCCACTTTGATTCATACTAGTCGATTTACGTCGGTGAATATTTCATTAGCATCGTCTGGTGGCTATCTTGTCGATCGTCTTAGTTATCCTAGAGGATATCAACCGTCAGTGGCCAGTTGATTCATAGCGGCATAATGGGACCTTTCATTCTGGCGTTGTTAATGCGCGTCGATGGATCTGATCCTATCGAGACTTCGGTTGTTTTTCGCTTCAATTATGGCTTCACTTACCGGGCTCTGCAATTCAGTTTCGTCGGCTCTTTGATTTACAGTGAGCTATACGCTTAACTTGTGCGCTTATCCTTTGCGGATCTTGGGCGTGGGGCCCAAATCTGAACAGTCGCGAGACTTGGAGCCCTCGAGCAACAAGCTCGTCGTGGCAGCTTCTAGCAGGTATGATCTTTATGTCTTTTTATTTAAACCATTATTTAATTCTCTAAACCTTTTATTCTAACACATGTATGTTTATATTTTCTGTGTGATAGGTGAGAGAGGGTGTGTCAAATCAACGGCGGGAATAGGTTCACTTCCCTGAGTGCGGACTCGAGAACCTTCAGTTAGTCATGCGGAGGTACCATCTTCATCTCATCGACGAGACGTCCTCGTTATGAAGATCCCCAAGAGCTTCAAGCGATTGGTCTAGCCCATTCCACGGCCTCTTAACTCAGAAGAAGCAAATCTTGGGCCAGAATGTCTGTTAGCATGGAGCCGTTTCCTTTGGGGATTTTGGAGTGACTTTCTAGTCTGGCGGGTTGCTCTGCTATTCGATTCCATTTGAAGATTTTGAGCCGATCTTCACGAAACAAGTGAGAACCTTTCGTTCCCACCACTTCGCTCCTTTTTGGGACTAGTTCCTTACAGTTTCTTTTAAGCTTCTACTCGGTGAAACATCGGGGATGAGAGACCAAGATTATGGTGAGGCTTACGCCATACTCTACGATGAAACGGTAGTAGGTGTCATGCCATGTAGCCCGTCATTTGAAGGAGTACACCTCATGTTGGGGCTTTTAATTCGGGTATGACGATAACTCCCTCTCTTTTTCTTTAACATGTTACTACCTTTCCTTATCTTCCTCCGTTTTCTAGAGCTTGAAGGGGCCGATTACTCTTCAGAAATTCATTGGAGGCATCACATGGGACCCACGCAATGAGCGTATTTATGAAGAGAATGTGACTTTCTTACGTGAGCTGATCTCTCGGTTGGACCACAGCAGATATCATTCGACCGCTTTTCAAGAGGCAACATAGTCTAGACTTCGGCTCACTTTGGATTGGGTGAAGAGGCGAATTTGCTATTGGGAGGCTTTATGTCGGGAGAATTTCTAGTGACGGATGAAAAACCTTGCATAGTTAGTCAAAGAGTTTCATTGTGAAGGCGTTAGACTTGGCGGTGACTTTGCTCACGATGAATTGAAAAGATCTGCGCTTTAAGGGGTCTCGTGGTGAGTCTGACATTGGGGCCCAAATTGAAAGCGTCCTGCCAAAATTGAAGCCTCAGGGAGCTCAAGCATGGTGTCATGCAAGACAGACACGCAAGCGAGCATGATAAAGCAACTTCGACGACAGAGAACAGCGATTTGACATCGTGCCATTAGATCTTTGAGCGACTCGAGTCGGTTGTAGAGGATTTACAAAGCCGAGGCGGAAAGTGAGGCTCTTATTATTGTATCTCGACTTAGAGATCTACTCGTCACCTTGATGTATTTTCTCTTTACTTTGTGTCATCTTGTATGTACTTGTGCAATTTTCATGAATAAAATCTAGACCAACAATCATGTTGTCCCATGATTTCTCTTCAAGGTTTAATGATCTATTGAAAAGATGAAAATCCCATTGGTTTTATGCTTTGTGCCTTGGTGGACTTAGTGAGATGAGAATATCTTGGTCCGTGCTTTTTGCTTTGGAACTTGTTGAAGATTTCATCTCAAAATTTGGATTTGTATTTTCCTCCTGTCCTGGCTTTGTGCCCTAACGGACTTGATGGAGTTGATGAGATAGAAATGTCTTCGGTCCTGTGCTTTGTGCTTTGACGGACTTGTTGAAGATTTCATCTCGATGATTCGTATCTTGTGCCTCCTTTATCACGGCTTCATGCGAATTTGATGGGTAAAATCACGAATTATCGAGCGTCTGAAATTACATACCACTACGCTTTTGCGGGCTTGTAGAAGGATAAATGCGGCGACCGCTCTCGAGCTTGTGTTGGATCAATGGCAAGAGTCATCGGTCTGTGCTTTGCACATGTAATGAACATCTTGATGACAAAACTCCCAGTTGATTTAGCTTATCGAACATTGGGATAGCTTTCTCCTTTGCTTTGTGGACTTGAAGAATTTCCTTCGGTCTTTGCTTTACGCTTTGATAGACTTCTTGAAGGAGTTGAGATTTCATTTGTATTTGATTCCAAACTCGGCTTAGTGCCTTCTCGAGTAAGGATATCTTTATTTGTTGTAGAATTTTGAGAAATGACCTTACGACTAATAGGGATAATTTCCAGTCTGGGTCACTTGAACTCACCAAGTTGGAGAGATTTGGGGATTTGGATGCTCTTGTCTTTGACTTGCAGTAGGAGGATCCCTACGGCCTTTGTGGCGTGTTGAGTAGCAGATCAGTGGCGACTCGACCATATTTTGGCGTGTTGAATCACCTTATACCTACTTGAGTTGTGGACTTGAGCAATTGATGAAGGATTTTATCCTCGCTAAGATGGGGATCTCTTACTACGGCCTTTGTGGCGTGTTGAGTAAGCAGACTGTCGACTTCATTTTGGCGTGTTGAGTCCCCCACACCAACTCGAGCCTTTAGATTTGAAGTGGGATGATAAATGTATATCCAACTTGGTTTGTTGAAGTTTGTAGACTTGATAATTTTCGCCTTTGGTCAATAAGACTTTTAAATTTGAGAATTTAAATACATAACTTTGAGTACGCATGTGGGGATCTCGACAGACGCGATGTCAACCCAAAGAAAGAAAGGCCCTGTCTTACCGAGCGCAGATACTTTACTATAAAACTTTAAAAAAATGCCTATCTAACGGGGATTTTTATTTTATTTTAAATGCATTCTTGTGTTCTGAGAATTTCCAATGAAAATTTTCATAAGTGTTTGACAATAAGATTTTCAAATGCGAGATTTATCCAATCACACTTTCATGTGTAATATTTCTTTAAATGCCGACCGTTGATTGGCGGCATTGGTCTTTCACCTTTGAAGTCCACGGGCTGATAGGCTCCTCCTTGATATACCTTTTCGATAACAAAAGGTCCTTCCCAATTAGGTTCAAATTTCTGCACCAATTCGCGATGAGGGATGATTGGTCTTCTCCAGGACCAATTCTCCTTCACGAAAAGCTTCGAGTCTTGTATGATCGAATGCTCACGGACATTCGGCCCGATATACTTCTAGATTTTCTGAGCTTGGGCGACCTCAGCGCGCAAGCTCTTCCATCCGTGACGAGCATTCTCATCTTGGGTAAGATTTTGTTGAATGGCTACTTCGGGCGAAGGTAGTTCAACTGGTAAAAGCCCAAACACTAGTGCATAGGGGGGTAGACTTTGTAGGAGTTTTTTGTAAGTGGTGCGGTAAGCCATACGCTTCCAGAGTTTGGTATGCCACTCCTTTTATTTCTTGTGAGAATTTTTCCAATTTGACTAGTGTTTTATTAAATGCCTCGAAACCATTTGCTCTCGGATTATAAATTGATGAATATCGTGATCAATCTTATGTTGGTCACAAATTTATAAACTTTAGTACTTTTGAAGGTGAACCGTTATCGAAATGATTGGTGGTACAATATAAACAATATTGTGGGTAAAGAAGTTGGTCACTTGTTGGTGTAACTTCTTTAAATGTGCGGACCACTTGGAGAAATAATCGTGCTAAGATGAAGCGGTGACCGGCTGATGATGGCGGATCGATTGGTCCAATTACATCTGTCCCCCAGCTCTCAAGCGGCCAAGATGCTATCGTTGGATGCATTTGGAGGCGATGAATTATGTTAGTGGACACGGCATTCATGGCATTTCTTGGCATGATTGATACAATCTTTTACCATAGGCCAATAATATCCAATTCTTTTAATTTTGAAAGCCATTTTAGGACACGATTGGTGTGCACCCAAAAGCGATGGATTTCAACAATTACTGTTGGCTTCTTCTATTCCCAAACATCGCCACATCTGTTGAAGGATCTACGATCTGAGTATTGCCAACATAAGCATATAATTGAAGCCTTTTCTCAAGTTGTTATCGACTTATTACTTGGCAATTTGCCTTCCTTGAAGTAGTCGACGAAGAGGCTCCGGTCTTCCTTCTCTTACTATAAGGATTTCATTGTGGTTTTAGCACTTCCTCGGGTTGAAGTCTTTCATCGAATGGTTTGAAGCTTGTCTTGTTGACTTTGAGAAGTAATTTGTAAGGGAGTGTAAGGAGCAACATGAGCTGCACCCTGTTGATTTATGTTTGATGACCCCTCTTCCAGCGGGGATCTTAAACTTATTGGCTCTAGGACTCGACGAGTGCACACACTAATTAGTATGTAGTCGTCGTCATCCATACTCGCCATTTCTTTAGCTAATTTATTTAGCTAAGCGGTCACTTTCTTTGTTCAGCTGGAGACTCAGTCATAATGACATTTGGAATTTGCTTCATAAGCTCGAGAACTTCGTTTGTGATAGTAGGCCAATTCAAGCTTGTTGATTTTGTAAGGCCCAACACTTGATTAATGTGAGTTGAGAATCACCATAAATTTGCAAATTCGGACTCCCATGGAAATGGCTTCCTCTAAACACGCCACCAAGTATTACGCGTTGTTGGTTAGGGTTGAGTTAATTTATAAGAATGTCTCGATATGCCACCGGTGTGATCGAATGAGGCCGTCTGAGCCTTTGGAAGATTTGAGGGTTGAGTGTATCTAATGATGAAGCTCCATCAAAATACAATTCCACATTTGTTGCTTTTCTTTTCATATATGTGCATGATTTGCTCATCGGAAGATCATCGTTAAGCAAGTCTGCGGATGGGATGAAGCGATCTGCCGAATTTGCCCTTCAGCTTTACGGGGAACATATGTAATATCAAAGTGCGAAGGAAACATTATCGTGCCGACACATCGGCGTTGGTCTTGTCATCAAGAACTTCAAGCGGATCGATCCTTGAGATAAGGGTAATTTTATGAGATAGCATGTAATGGCGTAGCTTTTGGGCGTAAAATTAACGTCAAACAATGCTTCTCAATTGGAGAATAACGCTTCCTCTATTAGTCTTATAATATATAGAGCATTCTCCTTTCCTTCCTCATTATCTTTGCAACAAAGCACTAGATTCTTCTAGTCTTTGTGTACAATATGAGAGGCTTTCCTGGGATTGGGGCTGCAAGAATGGGTGGGTTCAACAAATATTTCTTGATACTGTCGAAAGCCTCTTGACATTCTTCATCCCACTTGAAAGGAGTATCCTTCTTCATTAATTTTGCAAAGGGTCGACATCACGAGATTTGATATAAATCTTCTAATGAATGCGAGATGTCCTGTATGGAGGCGAAGTTGACGAAGACTCCTTGGAGGAGGCATTTGACAATCGCTTTGATTTTGTTGGGATCGATTTCAATCCCTCCACGGCCTGACATATCGAACTTTCAGAAGAGAGACTCAAAGCGCGCGAGGATTCATCTTGAGATCATATTTTCTGATTCTTTCAAAGACGATCCTTAAATCATCGAGATGATCTTTGCGATCTATACTCTTGACAACGAGGTCATCAACATAGCACTCTACTTTTTGATGAATCAACTCGTCAAAGATTCGCGTCATAGCTCTTTGGTATGTAGCTCCAGCATTCTTGGCCGAAGGGCATGGCAGCAATATATGCCAATTGGCGTCTGAATGAGGTATGTTTCTCATCTTGAGCCATCTTGATTTGATTGTAACGGCGATCCGTCCATAAATGAGAACATGTTGGTTTGAAGTGTTATCCACTAACGTCGATACGAGCGGAAAGTCATCCTTTGGACATGCTTTATTTAAATCCCTGAAGTCGATACAGATACGAATCTGACCATTCTTCTTTTTCACGGGGACAATATTAGCTATCCAGTCAGCGTATTTTTCTTCTCGAATAAAACCAGCTTCAATGAGCTTCTTGGTTTCTGCAATTACCTGTTCTTCAACCTCCAATCTCATTCGCCTAGAGGCTTGCTTGATTGGTGTGCATCTGGCTTAATTGCTGGTTTGTGAGCTATCGGGGATAAGCACGGCATTTCAGCATATGTCCAAAGCAATCACAATTCCGAGCAAGATTTTTAATTCTTCCACTTTATCTTGAGAAGTGACGATGAGCGTTGGCGAGGATCCTCTCGGTTCCCAAATTAATTTCTTTAAGTTCATCCATAGTATGCCTCCCCACCATCTTCAAGCTCTTGGTGGCTTCTACTTCTTCATTATTTGTGAGACTAATTAAAATGACATTCTCATCTTCATCATCACTCTCACTTATTCTGTTATAACGTAGCGGTATATCCTGTGGACCGTTGTCTTGGATGAAACCAAGGCCTTTGGTAGTGTGTTTATTTCTCTTACCAATGGTTTGAGAACCTTTTGGGTACCACATCATTTCAAAGAGCTTAGTCCTTTGCTTACTGCTCCTGGACCCCATGTTTGCGCATTAGGTTTTGCATCTTTGGAGAGTAATATTTTGGCATCCTTGTGGGCATAGCTTCTTCTTCTTCAGATAGTTGCATTACCCAATCAGGATCTTCTTCTTGACACCCCTCGGATTTATAAAACAGGCTTCATGGCCCGTGTTTTCCAGGGAGAGGAGGTACATAGAAGGTCACCAATTCCTCGACTTTGTGAGTTTCTCGAGGGGTGATTTCTTTAAAATGTTGAGGAGGAACAAGAGTGACTACGAGTGTAGTCTCTGCGATGGATCTATGATTGTTTAAAGTAGGTGCATTGCACCTTACCTTCAAAGCGATTCAAACTCATAATCGAGTCAAATGATTTTCCTCAATCGATCTTTACTCGAAGAGTCATGCAGACCTTTGGATTTAGAAGGAACACATTCATCTTCTTCTTCTTCAGTATCACTGCCTAGATGAGGGACAGTGTTATTGATTTTGGACCTGTTCTTTATATCCCTAGGAATATTTGGAACAATCTCTTTTCCTTTATTCATTTTGTCTTCTCCCTTCTTCTTAACTTGTTCTTTTATGGGTTTTGAAGTAGATGCGATTTGCTAGTTGTTTTGTTAGCTTTGATTCCTTAGGAAGGAAATGGCGGCATCTTGATAAATCTTCATTTCATGCACAAAAGGTTGCATGTCACCCACAATTTGGCATTCTTCTCCATCCTTTGTATATTTCATACATTGATGCAATGTAGATGGGACAATGCCATACTTATGAAACCATGGTGCGACCAGAAGGGCTCGAATGAAGTATCGCATCGATCACATGAAATTTAGCTTACGTGTAGAGGTCTCCAAATTTAAGAGGAAGGACGAATGACGATAGTTTTGTCCCTTCTCATTGAACACCTTGAACCATGACTTTATCTCGTCCCGGATGTTGTACATCTAGAGATAGCCATCTAAGTTCTCAGTTCATAAGATTCCGCGAGATATAATTTCATCACTTTCACCGTAACATACGAGGGCAGGTTTCTCGCTTCCAAAGCATTAGATCATCTTCAAAATGTGACGCTTGGGCTCTGAACATGCAAGGTCTCCTCATACGTCAAAGAAAATATGCTTCAATTTTCCCTTTGAGAGCTTCAATTAAGGTGTTACGAGATCTTCCGACATTAGTGCTTCAGATACACTAAGTCGAATTTTCCTTATGGGATAGAATATCAATTCGATCCCTTTGATGAAGGCTTTATTTGAATCCTTGGATAACTTTTTCATTGACTTCAATTTCTTTTCCTTTATCTTTATTCATTGGCTCTTTCCTCTTGGGATGGTAGCAAAACCACTTCTCAATCAGACTTGAAGCTTCATTTTGCATCTCAATCTTCGATGACTCTTGCTTCAAAGATCTCGCCTGCCTAACGATGTAGAAAGATTCAAAAATCACCTTATATTTTTTTATGTTCATTGATACGAGCTCGTTCATCTTCATCGGGAAACAGTTCCTCTAAGTTATCAACTTCATGCATCATCAAGCAAGACTCGAGAAGTTCTTCAAAGATCTTCCCCGCTTCTTCATCGACCAAGATTTGTAATGAATTCGCAAGCGTGATAGGTCGCCTTGCTACAGACATAATCTTCCATATTATTGATCTTGTGTTACGACCATCCATAAGTAACATTTTGCTACCGCTTTCTTCTTTTATTTAGTTTATTTTTCGTTGGGTTTCTTAGCCTTCCACAGATTTGGCTGGTCTTTTCGTGAGATGAACTAGCCTTCCCATAACTTAGTTTTGTCTCAACTCAAGTACGCTCATGGTGATTTCCAATAATACCGAACCTTCCAATTGTTTCAACATTTTAGCCTTTTAGAGATCATGTCGCCATCCTTCATCATCGACCGCCTTCTTTCCTTTATTATCGCTTGATAATACCGGAGATGAGGTGATTACTTTGGTGGATTCTTTCTTCTGACGCACCAAATACATCCCGACAATGTGAATTCACCGCTTTATATTTTCGCTTCGAGCCAATCTTTGAATATGTAGCAATCTTCAACAGATGGCCGAGCACCATGATATGGACAAGAATTAGATTATCTCGCTTGCCTCTTTCAGTCTTTTACACTCGTAGTTGAGACCTACTTTGAGTGCATGTTTAAACAATTTCTACACTTTCCTTTTAAAAGAATACTCTTTGTTCTTTTTTCTTTTGGTCGTCATCGAGTCATTCGCCCTTTTGTTTTTCTCGCACTTCAATCGGACCTCGGGTACATCATTACCTCCAAGTATGAGCTTTGTGGAGCAGATTGAACGACCGCCTTGGTTTTTCTTGATGACAGGTAGCTTTTTCTTTGTTCACGCTATAATAACCGCTCAGATCCTTTCAGATGAGGTGAAATGTTTTCACCTTTCTTTTCCGAGCTTTTTTTTGAATTTATCTTGTCGCCATCTAACGGATAAATTTAATTTCAAATTTAGCCACCCTATCATCTTGAAATGTGGTAATTACGCAAAGATAAGCGCATCTTATCATCGATGTTGCCCATCGCGAATTGATCAGATGCTCTTCTTCTAATTGTTGCTCACATTTCATACTCAAATTTCGCCAACGTAATATATCGGACCGACATCTTTCTTCCTCTTCTCAAGCAGATCGAATTGGTTGTTTTGACGCGCAAACCTTTTAACGAACATATTTTCAAGTTCGCAAAAGTTTTGATCGAAATTTGACAACTCAAAGATACCATTCAAAAGAAATAAGTTAAACTATCGACGAATCGAATAATAATGCATCATTACCCCGTACCGCAGATGCTTTGAATCCGATGTCGCTGGGATTACCATTCCGCCAATAGATTGAACTTTGGCATTGAATATCCCTTTGATATGGAATTTGATCATACTCCGCGGATATGGCACCTTTTTCACCAATTTTCCCGCCTGCATTAGCTTTGATCTTCTCTTCAATATAATATCAAGTTGAGATCACACCGCCGATATAGTTTGTATATTCTCGAGAAGTGTTGCCGAAGCCGACTCATTTTTATACTCGCCGCTCAATTTGGACCCTCAAGCATGTGAGATCAAATTTATTGGAGGATTGAGCATTACGGAGGCTTGATGATTATTTGGGGAGTGTTGACGCCGCAATATTTTCTCGCATTAATCGCATCATCGCAGCCATTCAGATCATTTTCGCCATTTTCATATTCAACCGATTTCTTTATCTTTGGCTTTCATCCGACGAATTTGTCTGTGCTCGCCAAAGAAAGAGTGAAGGTGGGATTTTCTTCCTTTCTTCTTCCTCTTCTTGTTGCTCCTTCCTCAAGACTCGAGGATGCTTCCTCTATTTGAACATTTTGTTGTTCTTCGTTGAGGGGAGGTATCAGACGCCTAGTTGATATTGGCATCCGATGGCTCACCAACTGTTGCACCATATACACTACTTCACTTCTTCTTCTTCGCCCTTCGACACGAATTTCCTTTCCAATGAACTTCCGATTCCAAGTGTGGAATCAAATTTCTTCGCCAGAGGGCTTCGATCAAGTTAACCTCCTCTTGATGGGATGGATTAATTGACGGATCCCCTGAGGATTCTCCCGTGTCTACCGCCATATCTTATCATCCCCCTCTTTAGGCTCCCATCGAGATTTGAGTGCGATCTGGAATTCACACCGACGCCACGCTTTGCTTCTGAATTTCTTTTGAGGCTCAGCCTCTGACTGCCTTTCCACCGACCTTTCGGCAGGGATTCTGACACGCGGTCCAAGTGTCACACCCCGATGTTCACCGTGGGACATGATTGGTCGGCGCCCCGCATTGAGTTATGGATGAGGTCTCTCGAGGAGCGGCATCCTTAAAGACTGGTATTTTCTTTCATCGCCCTCTCCTCGCTACTGAGAACCCGATGCACTGCAGATAGTGCTTTCTCGCAGAGGAGTCGGAACCTCGATGTTGTGGGGTCCGTGACTGCTTAATTAGAGTCCGCTTAACCCATTTAAGGTTATCAAACCGACAGGTAACACTCACCGGTTCTATTGGTCAGTACCACGCAGATAAGTGTTGAGTAGCTCAAAGATTTTTTTTTTCTTTGCCTCCGCTGCTTCCGATGAAGAAGCTTCAAAGATCATACCTCCTGAGCGAATGGTTCACCGGGTGGATTGTATTATTCGAGGGACAAAGAGACCGCCCGCCCAAGAACAACCCTCTTCATGATTGGTCCGCGGGCCGAGCCTCAAAGACCGATTGCTTTTGAAGTGACCCTACAGCAGGGGGTCACAACCTCAACGCCTTTTCAGATCCGCATGGCGCATGCAGACGAGTTTGACTTGAAGTCGAGGCAAGAACCGCTTCGTTCAAGATGGTCGGAAATCCACGCTACCAAACCTGATGGTAGCTTCCAAAGATAATGCGCTTGCCAACGGATGTTGGCGCCACCGCCGAGAGTAACAAAGGATGTGTTTCAGAATGCCATTCGAGTTTAAAGGTAAAAATTAGCAATTAAAAATAACTGCACTATCACCTTACTTCCAAAATATAGGTATGATAAGAAAAACATACTAAACACATGCACTAAATAAAATCTCAAATGACTTAAGACTTTATTTAAAAAACTTTGAAGTTGTCAAGTTTAACTTATCATTTCCCATTTCATTTTCATTTCATTTTTTTTTTATACTCCAATCGCAATTATAACTTAGATTTGACTAGCCAAAGATGGAAAGAGAAACCCCCTGGAGTCGCCAGAATCTGGATCCAAAATTGCCACCCACATCTTCTAAAAAGGAAAGAGTTGTTTAAGTGTCTGATAATTTCGTAAGGCGATGAATAGTAGATAAAGACACTACCTGTGAGATTTCGCTCTCATTTGGTGAGAACTTTTTACTGATTCGTTTCTATAAAGCAAGCCCTATAGTTAATTACCCTCCCACACCGAGAGACTTTCGACAAGCTACAATGAATCGTAATAACGTATATAATCAGGAGTGAGCTAAACTTATGAAATTTATTATTTTAACTTAAAACTTTTGTGAATGACGCGCTCATCAAGATCCCATGGTTCCATCCCGGCCGTCATGATCCCCGTCCGCAATGAGGTAGACCCAACCCGACCAAGGATCCTTGTCAAGAACACGTTACGCCGTCGTGTCTCAGACTGGGTGGAGGCGACAAATACAAAGTCAACCTACTAACATAGTGCTTTTGCCCAACTAAATACATTCTACATTTCACAAAGAGCAAAGCCGTTGGGGAACATAGGCCGCGACCGTAATTTAGGTGCATATATCGCTAACCACGGCCGAGGTGTCAGAACCGCCATTTACGGTATATCACAAGAAAACCACGGACAGAGGACACGCCACGCCCCACGCGCTTTTGGAATATTTGAGCTGTGAAGCATGTATTTAATTTGACATCGCTTTTCAGGAGCAAAGTTTTCTTAATTTGTCACCAAGACAAACAATCATGGAGGTGAATTAATTTTATTTTTTTTATTTTTAGTTTTTTTAATAATTAATTTCATTTATTTTATTTCCTTTTGTTATTTTCTTTGAATTTTGATCATTTTATGATTGATTTTCGATTTGAATATATACGATCATTTATCATCAAATCTTAATTATAATTACCCTTCTCGATCATGCTTAATATCAATCGATAGATACTCACTCCGCTTTCTACAGAGATCGGTCTAAATTCATCATCTCAAAAGTATAATCCTTCAAAACCTCATTCACCTTTTGAACATGTAGGATCGGGACTTTTCTTTCTAAGAATTTGAATTTTGTGTTTGCTACTGCTCATGCTTAGATATAAGCAATTTTCTCGATATTATTAATTTGAAATTCTTATAATATCAAATTGTTATTTGTTATCCAACAAACCATTACGTAAGATTGTTTCTTTTATATTGACTTAAGAATTACTCCAACATGCATATATAATATCTGCTTAAAATCAATTGACATTAAAATGTCTAACGTCAAGTTTGATGCCAAATTTTGATTTTGAGTTTTGTTAACTGACCAAGACCAAACCGATAAAGATTTATTCTTTTCAGATTGACAAGATTTACAAATACATATGATATGTTTGAAAATTTGTATGACAAGAAGGTCTAATGTTTCAAAATTGATTTTGATGAGTTAACTTAATCAAAGACCAAACCGATAAGATTTATTCTTTATTTGTTTTACTTTGCACGTCCCTAATGTTAACATTCAACATACATAATGAAAGACTGTTTCTTTTAAAATATTGGACAGAATGTGTCAAATATATGTTCATGCAGTTTTGATTTTAATATTTTTTATTTAACTGACCAAGACCAAACCAATATAAAGATTTTGTATTTTGTTTTACTTACATGTCAGCAACATTTCAATATACATAATGAGATTTTTCTTTTAATTATTGACATGAATGTCATAAATTAAGTAATTTGTAATTCATTTTATTTTGTATCTATGATACCATATATAAGATTGTACAAAATCAAATAGTAAAATAATTGATTTAGATTCATGTTCTAATAATCAAAGCTAAAATATTTGATTTGACCTCTCTTTATGCAGAATCAGCCAACATAAATAAAATAATCGATTTGTATACTATACGATCATAAAGAATGCCTAAAATATTGAATTTGATTTAATAAATTCTCTTTTATAGAAATCACCAACATAATTAAATTGATACCATACGATCAAAAGAACGGGCCTAAAAGAATTTGATTTAAAGCACAAATTCTCTTTACGATAAATCACAAAGATAAATGGCAAAACAATTGCTGAAGCCCATACAATATACATACCATTTATTTCTCTGAAAAGAATAAAAAATATGAGTATGTCATATTTCATTTAAGAGAGTAAGGATTAATTAATCCACCTCCTCACATGCAAACTCATAAAGTGGGGACAAAACTCATTAAATTTATTAAAAGAAGACTTTACTTTCCTTTCAAAGAATAGATATACAGCCATACGTCACGCACAGACGCAACAAGTGGCATCACCCAGATAGTCTCAGTAATTTATTTACCACATGTCGATTCCATAGGCAAGAAAAGGAAGGCAAGAAAGCCTATAAATAGAGGGTTTCCTTCACAAAGATTACATTTACCTCCTCTTCTCCTTAAGCCACAAGTTTAAGTTCTTTTCAACCAAAGGAGGAAAGTGCCAACATACTGAGTTTCTTCTAACTCAACAACAATTTTTTATCTTCTTGATATATGTCAAGTTATATTAGATTTTTTATTTACATTTGCTTCAAGTTTCACTATATCTCATTTATGACAGAATCACTAAATTACAAAGAAAGTAAGGAGAAGATTCATATATAACCTAAGACTGCACAGAAACCTAAGCATTCATCCTTTCTTTTCTATCTTTTTTTTTTTTTTTAAGTTTTGTTCTCCCTACCATCCCATAGGCTACTGAGACTAAGTTTTCCCACCACGCCAAGAAAGGCAGAGGTGTCGAGACACCCTACCGAAAGATATTTACCCACCACGCCAAGAGGGTTAGCATAATATATAGCTTTACCTGAATCCTTATCTCCGCTTATCAAAGTTTACATGCCTCGCTTCTCCTCGCAGGTTGCCATGAGATCGAGTCGCCCACCACGCCAAGAAAGGCATGGTGGTGTCGAGACACCGCTCCGAAACTGATAAAGATTTCCATTAATATGATCACATACGCAAGTATGCAAAAGCTCATGATAATAAAGAAATATATAAATCTGCTTAATTTCGATTTCAACTTGCAGATATGAAAGAGATGATATACATATAATTCCCTTTATATGAAATAAATTGAATCAAAGTAAGCATGAAATTCAGAATAGCATCATATCTCATCAAGCGTAATTGATTTTTCCCTTAGATAAGAAAGTTTAGCAAGCCTCATGCCTCTAGATAATAATAGCCCCTTTCATAAAAAATACTCAAAGATGCTTATGCCCATTAAATAGCAAATCGATTTAGTTTCCTTAGGTAAAAAAAAAAAATTTCAGCATGCACATACCCATTACAACAAATTAATTCATTTTCAAAAAAGAAAATTTCAGCAAGAGAAATGTGAATTTTTCAACAAATATTCATCATTTACAACAAAATGATCTAATTTCCTCTTTAGCTAAAACCAATTTCAGCAATTTCCCCATATGCAGAAATTTTTCAGCAAGCAACATACTTACTAACTAATGAAACAATACAACTTCCACTTGATTTCAGCAAGATAAATGCATAGATAACAAATTAATAGCTTTCCCCATCTTGTAGACATGAATTCCACAATTTCAAACATTTCAAAGAATATGACACACTTCAAACAACAAATTATTTTTCCCTCTCAGAAATGATTTCAGAAACACCACATTTACCGAAAGCAAATCGATTTGGTTTCCTTAGGTATAATCAATTTCAGCAAAAAAGATCGCATATCCCCGTATAAGATGCAACATGACATTGGGCCATACATCATCCCAAAGCAATTTTAGTAGGCTAAGCATCACATAATCTGAATAAAGACAATAAGAAATGAGATTTGGGCCATACATCATCCCAAATCCCTAAAGGAAACTCTTAGATAATCCCAAGATAAGACATAGCATGTTTAGCAAAAGCCCTAATTTCCAAAGAAGCTCAAATGCATAAAACAAGGGGTTAGAGAAACAACCCTGAGGCCGATTTACTAAAAGAGAGGGAGAAGGAGAAGTTTCAGGGGAGCCAAGAGTTGAAGGAGAAGAGGGGAGCTCGCTTAGGAGAAGCCGAAGAGACGGCTTACTAAGAAGGAGAATGGAGAATCAAACTGCCAGGAAGAGAGGAGAGTCGAGAGGGGAATGCCGAGAATGAGCTGCACGGAGGAACTGAGAATGAGGGTCAAGAGCTTCAACCGAGAGAACGAGAACTTCACAGGAGGGATCAGGAGAGCCGAAGGCCGAGCTCGACGGAGCCGAGCAGACAGAGGTCGCTCGAGGGATGAGAGGAGATGTCAGAAGGGAACGCCACGAGAGTCAGCAGAACAAAGAGGAAGGGATCCGAGTAAAAGGAATGAGAGAGCGGAGACGAGAGAGAGCGAGAAGGATAGAGAGAGACCGTGAGCTTCAGAGAGAGCGAGTCGAGCACCGAGGGAGGGAGACCGAGAGGAAACCGAAAGGATCAAAAAATGTGAGGGTCAACGTTTGCTTTGCCCTTTAATGAAAAACTTTCCCCTTTTCCCCTTTTTTTTTTTTTTAGGGCTTAGTTGGCGATCTCGATTGAGTGGTGCGGGATTGTAAGGAATTAACGCGATTAAGAGATAATTAGCATTAAGTCATTAATCATTTTAATTGCAATTTTATTACTTTTGACAAACCCCAGCAATACGTGTCAATTTAAGTTGTATGCCAACGAATGGCGATCAATTTCGATCGAGGTCGCTTAAATAATGTCGGCGATCGTCAAATTGTGCCGCCGCTTAAATTAATCGACCCTCGATACTTTGCCGACCGACCGCCAAGGTGTCGCTTGATAGATTTTGACCTTCGCCATGACGGCGATTTATTTTGGCGAACGAGGTTTTAGACGTCGCCGAGGCTTCCGACTTCGATATGCGACAATTTCATGATAATTTGATTTTAATTATCCGATCGATCCCTGATTCAAAATTTTTTGATTAATTCATTTTAATATTTTCGACGCTGTCAATAATCGCCGAGTTAAAACGAATTTGATCGGTTCGATCGCATTGGGATTTTAAAATCCACCTTATTTATTTAATTTAATGCAAGACATAGTCAACAAGTGCCTTACTAGGAAGATCTTTTGCAATAATTACAAAGATGGAGTTATTGATGCTAACTTCCCTACCATGAGAACCAAAAAACTTACCAGTACGAATTACATTAGATAAGCCATTTTGAGCTAGCAAGTCAGTCTTGTCCAAGTTCTCAAGGAGGAAAATAGACAATGCTTATCTCCATGGCAATGTGATCAATAATTATCTTTCCCCTAAAAATAGTATTGCAGTTCTTTAAACGTTTTTGGTGAATAACACCACCATGGCAGAAACTATCATCATCATAAGCAAGATCAATACAGATCAAATCTTCTTAGCAGCCAAAGATCAACTCAACTAGTGCCATGGTTGCCAACTTCTTCCCAAACCTATCAGGGAGAAGGCATCTCTCAGGCTTGGGTCATAAGGCTTTTCATTTCTAGTTTTGCCCTAAATAATGGCTTTGCTAATTGTTCACAACACTTCTTCTTGCCTACCTACTTTTGCTATGAGACTTGTGTAGGATACCTTATGCTCACATCAGAGAAGTATACTAGATGAACTCTGACCCCGCTGCTTAAAATGAGAGATACCATTCCAATTTCTTCCACTTGAAAGAGAATTGGCATGAATAAGAGAATCTTAACTGGTGAATTGTGAAAAGAAATGAAAATGATCTCTTGAAGCATTTTGACTAGGTTCATTAATCTTTTTGGGTTTAGAGCTCTAAGATGAATCCTCTGGTGTTAATTTGCCTTCTAAGAGAAATAATTGTTAACATCTCCTAAAACTTATTATGTAATCATGGGCTCTGAAAATTCACGCCCAGCCTTTTGATGAAAAAAATGTGTAGATTTATATAAGTTAAATTTTCAAAAGGTAGATTTTGTTTGTAGATAAATAAAGCATTATCCAAAGATTTCAACTTCATTTAGTGAGGACTTTAGATCTAGTTCTAGATTTTCTATAGTTGTAAGCACCTATAGTTAATTAACTCTCCCAATGACGATGAGAGAGAATTTTCATTAAGTTTTAATTGCTAAATCTTAGAAATAAGAAGAACAAGTTGAATTTTAAACTTATAAAATTCATCATTATTAACAATTTTAACACTACCATTGCCGGTCCCAAGTCCCGGATGCAAAAGTGGAGGGTTATGTTGGTAGTCGACCAGAAAATTGTCGAAATAATCATGACATGAATCCTTTAAATCATTGTGTTAATGCTGTATGCCCCTAAGCTATGTATGGTTTGAATACAAAGGAAAATGTACCGACGGCACCGTGCAAGTGTTAAATAAGCAAGGGTTCCCACATTATGGATGGATGCGCAAAGAAGTTAGTCCATGAAACTAGAATTAGGTTAGATCTTGAATATGTGTACTCTGCTGTGTAAATTAATGGAATTGATATTACCATGTGAAAGATAAATATTTTAGCTCAAAAACTAAATGGGTGAGAAGCCAAGGAGATCGATAGTTTAGGTTTTAAACTTTGAGATTCGAAGTCGAACTAAAATACCAGAAATAACATTATATGATAAAAGTCAATGATAATATTATAAGATATAGATGGAGATAATTATAACTTTAAAGATTATTATCGATACTAAGATTATCAATTATAAGTGTCTACGCTCCTCAAGAGTAGCAAAAGAAAAATTTTGAACGAATTATGATTAATACAAAAGATACCCTCAAGAAAAGTATTTATCGGAGATTTAAAACATGTGGTAGAAATTAGAAGATTTTAAAAGATTCAGCATGATTTATGAATGAAGCGAGGACTATATTGGGATTTTGCTATTACGATTTCAGAATAATACTTTATTTAAGAAAAGAGACGAACATATTATTACTTATAAAAATGGATCTAAGAAAACACGATCGATTATTTTTAATGAAAAAATAGATCGCTTAGATCAGAAAGATCAGAAGGCCATTCCAAGGAAATTTTAAGTCTAACATCGAATTATTAGCTTTAGATTTTAAGATTTAAAGAGAAGAGAAAAATAAACCAAATTATCAGATTAGACACTTAAAGAACACAAATAAAAATATTTTAAGAGCAAGCTACAAGAATTAAATGGATGTTCATAAGGAAGTTTAACGCGAAAAAAAATATCAATTAATTAAAGTTACTAAAGACAATGCACTGAATCAAAAAATGGAAAAGTTCTTTAATAAAGAATAATGTCATGAGTCGAGCGAAGAAAGAAGACAAAGATATATAAAACTGCTAGATGTAAAAAACCCTGAGAATCGGGAAAGATATAAACTACTGGTAGAGATTCTAAGAAAGCAATATATGATAAAAAATTTATTTGATTTTATATAATAGATTAGATACCAAAGAAGGTGAAAGATGTATGAGCCATAAGTTAACCAAAGAGATAGAGAAATAAGTTCAAGTGAGTATTAAGGATGAAAATAATAAAGTGTTTTCTTAGAAAAGATATTGAAAATAGGTGGATGAGGTATTTTAATGAACTTTTCAATGAAGGATCCGACGATTGATTTTAGCAACCTTAATACCCTAAACAAAATAGAGAATTTCATTTTATCGTATTAGTAATCAAGTTAAGTGAATCTTTAAAGAAAATGAAATGTGGAAAACAAGACGATAGATAATATTTCAATGTAAGTGGAAATGTTTAGAGATAATGGAATTTCTTGGCTTATAAATCTTTTAATGTTATTTTAAAGACTAAAAAGATGATGAGTGGAGAAAGAGTTTGGTTTATATTTAAGAATAAAGGTGATGCAAGAGTGTGCAAATTATAGAGGAATTAAGTTAATGTGTCATACATTAAAATTATGGGAGAGTAATTGAACATAGGTGATGTAAGTTTCTCACAATCGTTTGGTTTCATGTAGAGATCTACTATGGATGCTATATTTGTTAAGAGGTTTGATGGAGAAGCATAGAAAATAAGAAGGATCTACATGATATTTATTGATTTAGAGAAAGCTTATGATAAAGTCTCAAGAGATGCTTTGGAGAGTTTTAACAGAAAAAGTTAATATTGGTTATATTGGATATGATATATACTAGAGTACTTGTGTCCAAACACAAGGAGGATTGACAAAATATTTTCCTATTTCAGTTGGATTACATCAAGGATCAACATTAAGCCCTTATCTTTTTTACTTTAGTTATGGATGTTCTTACGAGGCATTTGCAAGAAGATGTACCTTGGTGTATGCATTTCGATGACATTCTTCGTGTTGATAAGACTAGAGAGGAGTCCAAACTTGAATTATGGATGTCAACTTAGAGTCTAAAGGTTTTCTTAAGTAGATCTAAAACCTAATATATAGAGTGTAATTTTAGTTGTAGTTTTAGTGGTAGTGACTTTTTAGGTGATCAAGTTATTAATAAGAGTGAGCATCTATATTTAGGCTCATTGTTCAAAATGATGGTGAAATAGATGGAGATGTTATTAGTAGAATTCAAGTTGATGGATCAAGGGAGGAATGCATTTGACTTATTATGTGATAGAAAAGTTCCACTTAAACTTAAGGAAAAATTTTATAAGATGAAGGTAAGACCTGCAATGACTTATGGTGCATAATGTTGGCCAATAAAAGAGAAACATAAGACTAAGTTTGTGAGAGATGAGGATGCTCGTGGATGAGTGGCTTTACCCTAGAGATAGAATGCAAAATGAGTATGTTCGGGAAAAAGTTGGAGTAGCTCCAAAGGGTAGATAAGATTAAGGAGAGTCGCCTTAGATGGTTTGGCCACATAAAGCGTCCTACCGTCCATGACTGACAGAGAGATGCATTAGATTTTCCTTATGTTAAGAAAGGTAGAGATAGATCTAAAAGACTTGGTTAAGATGTAAAAAAATGATCTTAGTATACTTGAATTAAATGAGAATTTGACACTTAATAGGACACAATGGAGACGAAGGATTCATAGAACCCACCTGGGGTTTAAGCTTGTATTGTTGTTGTTGTATTAACAATTAGCATATATTAGGGTAATTGATGACACACCCAATCAAGATCTCATGGTTTCATCATCCCGGATTATCATGATCCCTAATCCACTTAGTGAAAAGAGATAGTTGATCGCCAACTAGATTGAAGGATCCTTATTGGCAGCTATGTCTTATTTCATCCAAGAAGATCTTGTGGAACAAAGTTAATATTTGTCTAAAATAAAAATTTTAAGTTTACCTTATTTGACAGAGGACTTTGTGCCATATTAGGTATACCTTATATTTCACAACTCAAGGGGTAGAAAAACTATTGAGAAACATACAGACTATAGTTCTGACCATAATATAATGAAAGCTTACTAGTCAAATCATCCGGTCAGAGGGCTCTGATCTTAACCGTTTTATATATGAAGCATACTGGCCAAACCATGCTAACAAAGGACATATGTCACATTCTTATTAGGGCAGACTGTTTTGAAGCGCATGTAATATTATACTTAATATGATATTAGCTCTTTGTAAGCATAGGTTAACATCAAATTTATCACTCTCGGTAAATAATTGGGAAATGAGGATTGATTGAATTTTTACTTTAAGTTTTAAAATTATGAATTTGTATTTAGGCATTATCTTAATTTTTGAATTTTTCTTGAATACTTGATAGTCGATTAAAGTTTAATTTTAAGATAACTTGATATTAAATTCTAGAGAATTTTGATAGCAATAAGATTCTTCATATATCAACTCATCACTCCAACAACAAATAAGATGTTAGGTTGAGTAAATATCAGATAGATCAAACTTCCTATTAACTAGTGATACATGGCACTATCTTCTAAATCTTTTCCTTCATGATCACAAATCTTAATAATGGCTTCCATGAGTGTTGATATTGGCTTACATTTTGGCATTCCAAACTATTACAAAAGATTTTTTATGTGCTTCTATTGACAAAAAATATATCTTTCTTTTGTGTTATCAGCTTCAAGTCTAAGGAAGTATTTAAGCTCCACAAACTCCATCCAAATGCGCACTAATAAATTTTCTCTTGTTTGGCAAATCTTTAATTCATCATCTCCAATGATAATCAAGTCATTTATACGCACCAACACAATTGCAAATTTTTTTGCTCTAGTTTTTATAAATAAGCTAGAGTCAACATGTGTCATAAAATAGACACTTTATGTTAAAAATTCAACAATATTATTGTGGGCTCCAAAAATTTGCCACCAACCTCTCGACAATGAAGAGAGTATGGTTTAAAATATCAGTATAATTTTCAGAAGACAGATGAGATAGTAGATAAGACACTACCCAAAGATTTCGCCCTCATTTAGTGAGAACTTTAGATCTGTTCCGTGTTTCCTATAAGCCCCTATATAATTACCTCTCTCAATGTTGAGAGAACTTCGGCGCTTAGTCATTGATCGCTAAATGCAGCTTATAGTAAAGAGTGGAGTTTTGAAATTTCATTTATTTATGAAATTCATCAAGATTAGCTTAAAGCGGATGGTTGGGGAATGTTGACGTGCCCAGATCCCATGGTTCCATCATCTTGTGTCCTATCCCTACTCAATGTCGAGGAGGTCCGGTCCAACTAGACCGGGCGATCCCGCAAAGAAATACTACACCGTCAAGAAATCCTTGTAGACCCGGGTCGTATTTGTCTAAAGAGATAAGCTTAAGTCTAAGATGACTTTTTGCCCTATTTGTACTATGATTCCTAGCTCAAAGAAAGTGAATTTCGAGGCATACCTCATTGGATCATAATATAATGGTTCCATTTGGAGACCACTCGATCGAGGACTGATCGAATCGATCATATGGTATTACATCCAAATGATACGATCCACGCCCTTACTAACGGAGATTGAGTTGAAAGAAGATAACACTTTATTTGACTTTGGCTCCTTTGTAAGCTAAAGTTTTCTTAATTTTTCACCTCCGACAAACAATTGCGGAAAGTGGATTAAATGTAATTTGCTTTAAATTTTTAAAGATTGAATTTCATTTAAGCATTTTTAGATCCATACTTAATTTGAATTAATTTGATTTGAAATTAGAATCACATTTTGATAGAAGTATCTCCTCCGGTTGAAATCACGATTCAATATAATTATCATCAGGGTAGTTAATTGAGTGAATTGAATATATTTAAGAACTTTAGATCCTCGCAACTCTATTTAGCTCAACAGAGGATCGGATCTACTATCTGATAATTAACTTCGATATTTTAATAAGTTGGAATTCTTATAATAATTGAATTTTAAGTTTTGTTAATCAAACTACCAAAAGACAAAACCGTAGAAAGATCCTCAAACATCAATCTAAACATTTAGATAGTAAGCTCGGTGTTTAGTAATTCAAATAATTTTATGTTTGAATTATAAGATTTATTTTATATTTTCATTTAATTCCAATTTAACCTACGCAGCCTTTTTAGACATTAAAATTTGCACTTTAAATCTCTATGTCCGAGCACATACAAATATTTATAACTTAAATAATTTCATCTAATTAATAAACTCATCGATTTTTGAAAATCATAATTATGATGAAATTCCCTAACTTGTTGATTAAAGGAAGCTCTGTAATTTTTATAGAATTTAATTTAGTATCGACTTTTGTTTGCTTGTACGAAGAATTACAGATCCGGTGGCGTTAAAGATGTTTCACATTTTCGATTCAAAATATTACAACTTTGCTTGTATTTAATTTATTCATTGCATTCTTCAAATATCATTGATTATCTAGCTTACGATCATTAGTAATCTTTTAAATATTTATCAACTAATCATATTCAACTTTTTCTCTTGCACAAATAGCTTATTATGCATACTTTAAGCAAGTTTATTTGAATTTAAGCTTCTTTGGAATACAAGCCAATTATTCATTAAGAAGTCTTGCCTATACTTGGTAATAGGCCATTCAATTATAGTGAAAACCTCTTATGAATTTTATCTGGATCCTATTAGTTTTGAAGATAAACAATTAGATACATCACAAATCTCATTGTGTTTCAAATTCAATTTTAAATGCAAGACCCAAATGGTTCTTTTAAAGACTACATTCATGAATGATCATGAGTTGCGTAACTGAATTTATGCTTATAAGAAAGCTGTCAAATTTCTTGCACACTTTATTCTCAATTTGGAATTGGATATTTAGACTTACCATCAATTATTTGTCATTTAATATTCAATTGAGATCTTTATTTCGTTTGATATTAAATATGATTTGTTCACATAAAAAAAACTTCATATCCAATATGAATTTATCCTTAACTCCAGATCAAGTTTCATATTTATTTAGTAACTAGACTTCAAATTTATTTTAAGTCTCTTGTAAATTTAGGTTCATGTATATCAAAGGAATTCAAGTTTATCTAGTTTTATAGCTTGAGTTTGATCCATATTTTCTTATTTGAAATATGATTTTCAGATTTTATTCTTTCTCAAATTTATTTATATTTAATTTCCAATTCATTTCTTTAAGACTTTATATTTTATATTTAATTTAATATTAAATATTTTTTTTTTGTTAAGTCCCAAAAATTTGGCAAAATATCAAGAACCTTCGACAAGATTCTGCGGCCATCCCCGCAGCATCGAATGGCCTACCCATCGTGATACGTGTTTTGAAGATCTCTCGAATTTCAATCTCGTTACCCCGATGAGCATAACGACATTCACCGTCGCATAAAAATAAATATATATGCAAATATTCTTCTCCCCCCTTTTTTTTTTCTAAGTCTCAAATTTAGTCAAAATTTCGAACGCATTTCGACATAGAGGAAAAACATCTAATAGTTCCGGCTTACTGATACTCGATGGCGAATGAAAGTTCTCATGACACCACGGATTCATCTCTCACACTCTGATGAGCATGACAAGGCCTTCAAACATCTGCGTAAAAGGAGCAAGCATAAAAAAAATGTGAGATCATTTGTAGTGCTTGATATAGACAGCATTCCTATGGAGCATAATGTTGTAGCTACTGCGAAGCAAGGATCTTCTTCAAAGATGTTCACAAAAGTAGTCACTACAATTGGATTAGATGTTAATGTGACTGGAACCATTCAAAAGTCGATGGTTGCTAGCATTCACTTCCTCATGAATTATACTCTCCAATGGAGCACATAGCTGGGTCAAGCTTCAGAAGAGGATTCCCGAAAAAAACTCCTTCAATGTTGAACTTGAAATTAGTTGAATGCTTATTCTGGTTCAAGAGAACAACAACGAGTTGTGGTATATAGTGCTCTCTTGTGAGAAACAAGTCTCGAGTTTTGAACTCAGGGAACTTTTCAAGCCATCGCATCAAGAATATAAGCATGTCATTTGCAGTAGAGGCATCTCCGCATGGGTGATCAAAAGTTATGTTTGTCTAAGACCATCCAACTCCAACAGGAGATTCAACAAATAGTAGGTTCGATACTTCATTCCATGAATGCTTGTTTATCCGGAGACCTCTTTCATCTCCTCTTGGGAAAAATGGTCCCAGTTCTATGAAGGCACCACCTCCGATTGAAGAGCATCCAGGACCTCCATTGAGCCAAAGAGTGAGAGACTTCTTGTTGGCTTCTTTTTCAGCCTCAGCGTAGTAGAAGAGACTCTTCCCAGCCTCGTCGTCCACATCAACATAGCCGCAAATTGCCTGAAATCTACCTTGGGCTGTCCAGGAAGTTCCGCCACCAAATCCTCTACTGGACGTCCCTTTACTCCACTCTTCTCCGCCATTAAAGAGCTAAGAACAGTAAAAATCAAAACTTGCCACCCTTCTGATTGAATGGGAGAGGTTCAACAAACCCAACTTTAACAATTTCTTGCATAACATAATCAGGAAAACCAGCGTCCTGGAAGTCCTTAACGGGCCTCGGAACATCCCGACCCTTCACCGTGATTTCCCTCTTATGACAATATTCCTTGACCTCGGCCTCGGTCATCGAAGCCACTGCAGAAGACTCTTTATAGAAGTTCTTCTCGAACGGCACCAAGCCATCCAAATCCGCTACTCCATCAGCCTCCTTCACGCTAAAATACTTATAGCGCCTGCCATGGCTCGAAAGGCCTCCATCACTATAGCCCACATGGCTTCTCCGGTCGCAGTAGGAGGTGGGGTCTTCGGCGCAACTGTCATGGCGGCTCATGACGGTTACTTCTTCGCCGGTCAGACGAAACGAACGGGGATTGTTCGGTTATTCTTGTGTGTCCGATGGGGTGGACGGGGAGAGGGAACGGTTTCGCGTGCTTGTCATTTTAAGGAGAGCGACGAGGGAAGTCCTGCGGTTTAAAGTGGGAGACGGACGGATATACCTGAGCGGGAACGGTTTCTCGTGCGATTGTGGGGAAGACAGTTGCGCGTGAGAGATTGTTTTGGATCGAGCGACTTGCGATTTGCTGTGAAGATAAGGGTTAAGGCTCCGTCTGGCTAAGCTTTTTGATTCCTGAAAAGTTGGTTTAAAAGTGTTCCCTGAAAAACTATTTGTCTTTTGCTTTTTTTAAAAGCTAAATGGAACTTTCGTGAGATAAAACTCGCTTCAAAAGATTCAAATGTATCAAAATTAAAATTCGCGCCTCAAAACAAACGCACCAAAAAAGCTCTCCCAAACGAAGCCTAAGTAGGATATAGATATTATTAATTAAGTTTTTTTAGTGTTTAATTAATCACAATATGGATTTTATGACGACATGATTATATAATTAATATATGCATTATAGTTATTCGATGTTCAACACAACAACAGAATTGCTTCAATCGGAGGCCGCCGGTGAGGTAACGGTCAGCTCAATTAAAATCAGATTATCGCTTCCGACCGCTCGACGCAGACTTGTCAGGTAGACGTCATTTGATATTTCAACATTTCAAACTAACGACGTGATCAATTTCGGCGTTTTGATCATCGCAACCTCCCGGTCTCGAGCATGTAGACGTGTTGGACGGCCGTGACGCCGACGGCCGATCATTGTGCCAATATTTATATTCGAATTAATTTATCAACGCAATGGCAAAAATCGTTGCGTCGACGGAGATTGTTTTGATTGATTTTTGCATAGTTGAGTGTATTTTAATCTCGATTTGCGCACTGTCACTTCAGATCATTCGACATTCATGTAGACTCATCTGAATTGAGCGTGGACGGTCTCATTTGATAGATTTCGACATTTCGAAATTAACGATAATCAATTTTGAACGCGCCGTCAATATCGCGCCCACTGGACATGCGTGACGGACATCGATATCTCATTACTGATCGATTGATTGATTATGCAATATTTATATTCCGATCACGGACGCTCAATGAAAAACTGCTCGTCGATCGGAGATTGTTTCGACTGATTTCGGCGATGTTTGGTGCATCTCAGCTCAGATTTGCGGGCTGTTACATCAAAAGTCTATCAAATTTGGATTTTGAGCTTGGCTCGGCTGATGTATCGCGCATGGAGGTCAACAATTACCTCATGATGGTCTCAAATCTTGCTTTCATCCGTAGATGACCTTTTTCAACTTATACGTATAATTAGAATGCATTACACTCTTAAATCCCCTTGATTATATGATATAAATCTCTCGATCCAACTCTCAATGCAAAAAAGATGTTATTCACATACATTTATCATGGTTTTTGGCCTTTATTAGTTGCGAGCGATAAAAAAATTTGCATAGTTCATGATACAAAGAGAATTCTCAAGCTATCAATCGAGTTTTGTATCTCACAATGGATCCATTTAGGTGACTCTTAATTTTGTATACTTATTTACAAGATACGGGCTTCAAATCTCTTGGCTTTGGCACCAAATCTCAAATTTGAATAAATTCTAATGCAGTGATTTCTTCATTCATAGCTTTTACTCATTCAGAGCTTTAAGATGTTTCATCATATGTCTCCAACTCTCTTGAACCTTCTTCCTTTACTACAGCTGCATTAGCATATTTGAGATTGAATTTTCACACCCTGGGTGACCTTCTAAGTGGTGCTTATATACACATTATTCTATTTAGACTTAGTTCTTCTTCTATTGGTCTCTGGTGTAAGCCATTTTGCCAAGGATTCATCGTTATTATGTGATCTCCATTATTATCTTCTTTTGGTTTCTCAACTGTTTCATGAATTGATAGCACTTCAACTATTGTTTCCTATTTTCTCTTATAGGCAATCTTCAAATTTTTTGAAATTTGTTTAATCAAATGGCCCCTCAACTATTTATTATGAAGCCCAGACTAAACAAGAGCCAATTTGGCCTCGACTATTTGATTAGACCAAATTTCTCCTTATACAAGGTGTATGAATGAAAAATGAGAGTTTATTATTATCTATTTCTTTTTATTTTTTGTTATTCCAAAACGCCTGTAGTATTCATTATTTTTCTACAACTTTAAATTCCAAACGAAATGACAACTGATTCATCAATAATCAAGGGATCAAATTGATCCTCCTGTTTAGTTTGGGACTAAATTGATCCTTCATAAATAGTTGAGGGATAAATTTGGTCTTAAAAACTTTTTCTTTTTACGGAGATTATCAACAAACATTTCATCAAACACCACATTTATTGATGTATAACATTGATCAGTAGTGGGATCACAACACTTTCATTATTTCTTTTAGCTATTGTATCCAACAAAGATACAAAGAATTGCCTTTTTATCAACTTGCTACAAAAATGGCTTGGCATGTACATGTAGCACACAACCAAACACTTGAAAGTGACCGACTACAGGTTTAACACTCCATAGTTTCTCACAGGGTGAAGTATATTCAAATTTTACTAGGAAAGCCTATTGATGACATGAGCTATTGTCTTCATGCATTTGACCCAAAATCTTCTAGATATATCTTTAACATGCGACATACTTCAAGTTTTTGAAAGGTGCTGATTCTTTCTCTTAGCTATACAATTTTATTGAGATATATTTAGATACATGAACTTATGATGTACTTTAAAGTCTCGAAAATATTGAGTAAACTTATCTAAGTGTATTCTCCATCATTAACCATGCCCAAGCACTGAATTTTCTTCCAAGTATACTTCTGACTATTTTGAATTCTTTAAATTTTGAAAATGTCTTAGATTGTTCTTTCATAAAAAAATAAATAAATAAATTTTGAGACATATCTTGAGAAGTTATTAATGAATGTCACCTTGCATTCCATTGATGGATGATTATTTCATGTGTCCAGATATGTCAAAGTAAACCAACTCTAATGATACTTTTGCCTTGAATTTTAACTCCTCATATGATAATTAATGGGACTTACCATATTGACAACCTGCATATACTGTATCTTCTTGAACTTCAAGATTTGGAAGACCCTTCATCAATAACTTTTTTCATCATCACTTTGAGTTTATAATAGCCAATATATCTTAAACATGTATGCCGTAAGTCCAAAGTCTCATTCTTTTGAATTTTTTCAAGATAACAGATTCTACTGACATTAAATAGACAAATTTCATTCTTTGGCCTTTCTTAGTTAGTGTTATGGAGATCTTGAGAACTTCATAAACTTTGATATTTTGCAAACCAAATATGACATAGTAACCTTATAATGTTAGTTATACTACTGATAATAAATTTTTCTTCATACCTGGTAATATGATTAATATCATTAAACAACATTTTATTGGCACAAGAGTTGTCCTTCTTATGTGGCCAATTGCTGACCTTGACTTATTAGCCATAACCACAATGTGACTTCCTATACCTGGACATATTTTGAAGCTTATCTTGATCAATAGTCACTTGATTCGAACATACAAGTTTAATGATCCAATCGTTCTGGTATGAGTTGATCGACCCATAGTAACTATTAATGCAAGTTGTTCTTCTTTTTGAGCAAATGCATTATCACTTTTATCCTTCTTTTTAGAGGTTTCCATATTACCTTCTGTAGAATTCTAATTAAACCAACAATTTTTTACCATGTGGCCTTCTTTGTCATAGTTATAACAATTAGCATCAAATTTTTTCTTCTGCTTTGTGGGCTCCAAAAATTCGTCACCAACCTCTTGATAAATTATTGATTGAAGAGAGTGTGATTTGAGGTGTCGGTGTAATTTTCAGAAGACAGATGAAATAGTAGATAAGACACTACTCAGAGATTTCACCCTCATTTTGTGAGGACTTTAGATCTCCAGGGTTTCTATAAGAAGCTTCTATAGTTAACTACCTCCCACTGAGAGAACTTTCGATTAAAATTTGTTAGATCAAATGTGTAGCGTATAAAAGCATCATATAGAGTTTTAAGAATTTTAGATTTATGAAATTCATCATTTCAGCTTAAATCGGATGGTTGGGGGAATGATGACGTGCCCGATCTAGATCTCATAGTTTCGTCATCCTACGTGATCCCTATCTACTTAGTCGAGGAGAAGGTAATTGACTACCTAGAAGGATCCTTATCGGCAACACACGTAGTTACGTCGTCCAAGAAATCCTTGCAGACCACGAGGTGGTGTTTGTCAGGAGGCGATCTTAAGTCTTACCCCGGCGAAGGTTGTTTCTATCAGTATACTATAATTCACAACTCAAAGCAAAGTCATTGGAAGCGTATGATACGGTCATGATCGTAATAATGATGTCTTCGCAAACCAACCGTCAGAGGACTCATAATCATCATCTGTGGGCTACCGCAAATACGTAGTAAGAGGACATGGGTCACATCTTTCTTGATATGAGATTGATTGAGAGTGAATATAGCGAGCAATTTTCAGACTCCTTTTTTTCGTAGAGTTTTCTTAATTTGTCACATCCGATAAATAATTAGGAAGGTGAATAGATTGAGTGCTTTAAGTTTTAATGATTGAATTTCATTTAGTTTTAGATTGATACTTGATTTAAGTTAATTTGATTTGAAATTAGAATCATATT
The DNA here is from genome assembly GCA_021442155.1 of Cymbidium sinense. NCBI lineage: Eukaryota > Viridiplantae > Streptophyta > Magnoliopsida > Asparagales > Orchidaceae > Cymbidium > Cymbidium sinense. The sequence continues at coordinate 159,352,023 of CM038217.1, read as the reverse complement.
TTGATGGAAGTATTCCCTCTGGTTGAAATCACTATTCAACACGTATTAGTTGAGTTGATTGAATGAATATATTTGAGAACTTTAGATCATTACTGTTTAGCTAACAAAGGATCGATCTTATCAACGAAATTCTCAAATATTTTACTAAGTTGAAATTCTTATAATAGATTTTAAGGTTTGTTAATCAGGACAGTCTAAGAAGAGATCGCGTATGAATTTAAACATTCAACATAATTCCTATCACAGTGATTAGAATACTTGTAATTTTTGGAAAGCTCAAATTGAATTGAAGATTGCTTTATATTTTGTACAGAATTCATTTCATTCAAATGATTGTCATGAAAACTTGAATTGGTAATATTGGCTCATAATTTATAAAATTAAAGCATTTGAAGTCTATTCAGAATTTAAGCCAATGTCTTCTGTCTGCTTGTATGAAGAGTTGTATATCTGGTGACATTTTAATTTAGATTGTAATTTAAAATATTGCTCGTAATTAGCTTACTTATTGGATTTTCCAATTCTTAAATATCATTTGGCTTATAGTTTTTCCAACAGGTTGCTCGTCTTTAGTGAAAATCTCTTTTGAAATTCATTTAATTTTCACCTCAACTTGAAGATAGCACTCAACAAATTTTATATGTGCCAATTTTATGTTCAACGGAAACCTTCTTTAGAAATCCGTTTTAAATTAGACATTCCAATATATGGATTACATAAGAAGACATGTTCTTTATGAATCTCACTTCAGGATTTGAATTGAGCTCTATCTCATTTGAAAATTAATCTTCTAGCTTCATGTAACCTCCTCATAAGTATAACATAAATTCAAAATTATATTTGTATTTGGCTTATTCTATTTCAATCATTTTCACACATGATAGAATATAAACTACAAGATTCAATTAGTTCTTCTTAATTAATTAATCATTAACCTTTATAGTTTGCTATAGAATGTAAATGAATTATCAAGCTGGATTGTGCTTAATTAAGATCACTTTACATTTCTCTCACATTAAATGTAATGATTTAAAATCCATTAAACAAATCATTTTCAAGTTTATGACGCGTTATTAAGTCCGTTATAAATATCATTCCAAGTTTGATTTCTATGCAAATTGATTTTTATTTTGGGACTTTGCACTTTCATATTGTTTCATTGTTTGTATTTTCTCCTTTTTAATGAATTTTGATTCTTTTTCCCTTTTTTTCTAAGTCTAAAAATTCGATGAAATTTCTGCAACATTTCGACTAGGGGGAGCGACATCTAATATATGTTGGCTTACTTAGTACACCCTAATGAGCGTAGTGAATAGCTTGTGACATGATTTTTATCCCATAATAGGAAACGAGACCTTGAACCCAAATAAACACAAGCATATAAACACAAGCATACAATCACATATTGATCCCACATGTTCAGATTCATTTTTCTGTGCATTTGCAACGATTGACAAGGGGATGGAGAGGAGATGCACTAGAGAACTACGATGATGGTGTTCCTCTTTCTGCAAAGGAAAAGGTCGGAAGGAAAGAAAATCTGAGCTAGAAAAACTACGATCGGTGTTCTTTTCGATTCACAAGGAATTGTCGGAAGGTTAAAATCGAGAGAAGAATCCGATGTGGTGTTCTTCTTAGCTAAAGGAATTGGAAGGTGATGGAAAGAGTGATGCAAAACCTAGAAGAACTCGCAATATTGTTCTCTCGAGCAAAGGAAAATGGAATTTGGATTGAAGAAATGGGGAATTTTGGATTAGGAAATGAAGAAAATCGAGGGAAAGAGGAAGAAGAAATGAAGGAATTCAAGGTGGATTGATTTGTGAGGGAAAAAGATGAAATTGATTTTGTGGAAATGAGGGAAGAAATGAAATGGAAGAAAAGAAGAAAAAAAAAGAAGGAAGAAGACCCACCTTGCTTGTGGTTGGAGATGAGACAAAAACGAGAGAGGTAGCTTCCCTTTTTCAGTTTGGACGAGAGGAGGAAAATGGGAGAAACTCATTTTTGGTTTGGGGGAAAGAAGCAAGTGGGAGGCAACTCCCGTTCGGTTTGGAGGGGAGAAGGAAGTGGGAACGGTTTGGAAGAAGAGAAGGGAGTGGTTGGCTGAGTGTGGGCGGCATTTTAACAGGAGATTGCGAAGCTCGGGGTTATGTAAGAGGAAGCTCGTCAAGAGGAAGGGATCTCGTCTGATTGTGCGTGGAGTGTCGAACGAGAGAGGGGGTCGATCGGGTTTATTAGAGTAATTAGATCTTTTTTTTTCAAATTAATTTTTAAGTGTTTAATTAACTTTAATGTGAATTTTACAACGACATGATTAGATAATCAATATATATATCAATTCAATTATTAATATTACGCGAACGGCTTAGTTTAGTAATCAAAAGATCGTTTGGTTACGTCAAAGTGTGTCAATTTCAAAATCGCGTGATTCGATGCTCCGGCGTTCGACTTTGTCGAGTCGGAAACGATGCTACGTGATAGATTTTGATATTTCGAGTTTAATGGAGTAATCAATTTTGCGAACGGAGGTCGTTTAGTTTGCATTAGTGCCTCACGACCCGATATCGTGCAGTGCGTTGGCGACTTCGATACGATCGGTTGATCTTTGAGTTGTCAATATTTATACTTTGACGTTTAAGCGTTAGCGAAGTCTCGTCGTCGGAGGTCATTCGGGTTAATTTTGGCGACGTCCGCATTTCATTTGTCACACTTCCAATTATTCGACATTTTGCACCTCGTCCGTGCGTAAGCCTCATTTAATAGTTTTGATGTTTTAAAAGCGGCGATTTCATGAACAAATGTCGTTTGGACGCCATAGTTTCCTTTCCGTGCACATTGATAACGGCGCTTAATCAATCGATCGTTATATTATGTGATATTTATATTCTGACCAATTTCGATGTTTTGAATGTGATGACGAAGTCCGTTCGTTGATCGGAGGTCATTTCGACTATTTTCGATGACGTCCAGTGCATTTTGAGCCCCAATTTGTACACGATTGCATCAAAAGTCCGTCGAATTTGACTTGTGGCTTGACTTGACTTATGACACATATATGGAGGTCAACATTGAGTTTCTTGATATCAATAGAAACTTGAAGATCACCCATAATGTTGGTAATACCTTAATAAAGCCAATAATGTTTGCCTTAGATAACAAACTTTTGAGACATTGATTGCCGACGACACAAAGGAACTCACTCAATGACAACACAACAACAACAACAACAACAACAACAACAACAACAACAACAAGCCTTTATCCCACTAAGTGGGGTCATTTTATGAATCCTTCGTCTATTCGTCTATGTGTCAAATTCTCATTTAATTTAGGTATACTAAGGTCATTTTTACATCTTAACCAAGTCTTTTAGGTCTACCTACCTTTCTTAACATAAGCAAATCTAATGCATCTACTCTAATCATGGACGAGGCGCTTTATGTGGCCAAACCATCTAAGGCGACTCTCTCTCTTATCTACCCGGAGATACTCTAACTTTTTCAGAACATCGCATTTATTTTATCTCTAGAGTAAAGCCTCATCCACCAGCATCATCATCTCGTAACACTTAACTTAGTCTTATGCTTCTTTTTTTGGTAACATTACGCATAAGTCATTATAAGTCTTACCACCATCTTATAAAATTTTCCTTAAGTTTAAGCGGTACTTTTCTATCACCAATAGGCGGATGCATTCCTCCACTTCAACCATCCAACTTGAATTCTACTAATAACATCTCCATCTATTTCATCATCATTTTGAACAATAGAGCCTAAATATCTGAATCGCTCACTCTTTTAATGACTTGTTTAATGTCACAATACTACCACTATAACTTCTATAACTAAAATTACACTTTATATATTCGTTTAGATCTACTTAAAGCGAAAACCTTTAGACTCTAGGTTTCAAGTTTCTCTTGGACTCCCTCTAGTCTTATCAACAAGAAGAATGTCAGAAAAGTATACACCAATGTACATTTTCACGTAAATGCTGAAGAACATCCATAACTAAAGCAAAAATATAAGGGCTTAAAGCTGATCCTTGATGTCTAACTAGAAAAATATTTTATCAATCCTCCTTATGTTTGGACACAAGTAACAACTCTAGTATACATATCCTTAATGACTTGAATATAACCAATATTAACTCCTTTCTATTCTAGAACTTTTCGAAGAACATGTCTTGAAACTTTATCATAAGCTTTCTCTAAATCAATAAATATCATATGTAGATCCTCCTTACTTTCTCTATACTTCTCCATCAAACCTCTTAACAAATGTATAGCATCCATAGTAGCTCTACCTAGCATGAAACCAAATTGATTATGAGAAACTTTTGTATCACATCGTAACCTATGCTCAATTACTCTCTCCCATAATTTTAATGCATGACACATTAACTAAATTCCTCTATAATTTGCACAATCTTGTGCATCACCTTTATTCTTAAATATAGGAACCAACAAACTCTTTCTCACTCAATGACGATCTCAAAAAAATTGTTTCTGATGCAAAAAATTAGTCAAAGCTGCAACCATAGAGTATACTCAGAATTTCAAGAGACCCTACAAAGCTAGATCTAATAGCAAACTAAAGAACGACAAATTATCAGGAACACAATAAGATTATTATTTTAAATTACAAAAAGAAGTGTTGACCAACATATATGCTCCATCAGTCAAGTCAGCTCGCGAATTCGACGGACTTGCACGACCGCCGTCGAAGTTGAAATACACTCGCGTCGAGCCGTCGAAAATGATCTCCGATCACCGACTTTAGCCGTCGCATTGAGCGTCAAAATTGATTAATATATATATATATATATATTGCGTAATTCGACGATCAGGAATAAGAAGTAAATCCGATCGCCGCGTATAGTCGAGAGCTGCGGCGATGCTCGAACACACGTCGTTATGAAATTGATCGCGTTAACGCCAGCGTCGAAATCAAATGGTACTATTCCATTTAGATGAGCGCGAATCGAAGTGACACAACTTTGAACCAAATTTCGATTCGGCCCTTTTACCAAAATGGCATCCGATCTCAAAATGGTTACGCCGTTGAATCCGGAACATCAAATTTACCTAGAAATGATACTCATATTATGCGAGTTCAATTTCGGCAAGATTCACAAGAATTTTAACGTGATATTGCGAAAATCAAACATCCAATTTAATTAAACAAAGTTTGATTTAATTTTAATAATTAAATCATACTATGATTAAATCAAGATTTTTCATCGGCAATTAAAGCTCTCAAATCTCCTGATTAAACTACCCCAGCCGAGGGATCCCTGATACTCAGGCGATCCCCCAACTCAAGCAAGCAACCGAGACGCTCTTCTCTGGTTCTCCCCTTCGAGTCCCTCTCCCGACCACTCTCGTCGTCCATAGCTTGTTGCCTCCTCGACACTTCCTCGCACTCCCACTGACCCCACTGCAACACTACCCCCTCCGCTCATCTCTGGTTCGCACACAGCCAGAGTCGGACGCCTATCCCATCTCCCCCCAACTTGCTTACAACCGAACAATCCTCTCATAGTTATTGCCGACTTCACCTTCATTTCTCTTCCTACCCGAACATCCGAAACTCAATCTTCCAGTTCCATTTCACTCCACTCCACGTGGAACTATAGCCGGACTCCCACACCTCAGCCCAATCTCCACTCTCCATCCTCCCTACAGCAATCCCTTGCCTCCTCTTGCCCTTTCTTTTTGCAAGACTTGTGGAAAATCTTCCATCCTTGCGGTGTCTGATGAAGAAGGGTTTATGAGCTGCTACGATGCTAGGAAGCGTCTCCGCTGCCATTCTTCTTGCTAGGATAAGACGTTAGAAGCAAACGTTTCTGAACGGGTTGCTCATGAAAATGTGATATTTGATATTTGTTGGATTAAGGATGACTCTCACCTCCTTACTGCTTCTGGTGATCAAACTATAAAGATATGGAATGCTAAAAGGAGGAAATGTATTGGATTATTGATAGGGCATACGGGCAGTGTGAAATCAGTTTCTTCACACTCATCAAATCCTGACCTTTTTGTTTCCGGTTCTAGAGATGGGTCTTTTGCCATTTGGGATTATAGGTCCAACTTTGGTTCCCATGGAGTAGTGCGTGTATCGTCCACTTCTATTGTTAAGGAAGCCCATTCATCTTCTCACGGAAGGAGAACGAGATGAGTTCAGGCTGATTCAAAGAGCGTTACATCTGTACTTTACCTAAAAGATGATATCTCTATTGCTAGTGCTGGTGCAGTGGACAGTGTTGTGAAGTTTCGGGATACTCGAAACCTGAAATCATTTATTTCTCAGCATGCCCAGACATCAAATCATTTTCCAAAAAGGAGAACATGACATGGGATTTCCTCTCTATCTCAAGATTCAAGTGGTGTCCTTCTCCGGCCTCTCCTTTTCGCAAATGAGGGCAACCGAGAGGCAACTCTACCATCAGGTAGGTTACTCTAAGCTTCCTTTCCTATTCCCTCACTTGGATTTTAGTTTCACCCAGTACCACCGTAAGCCCCAAAATGTGTTTATCCCTTTTGCTGTAATCGAGAATGAACTCCGTCATCAGACGGGTTCCTCTCGATTTCCGACATCTTCCTCCTCCTTTCCCTTCCTCTTGGCATACGTTTCCCAATTTCCGACCCCGATCATCCCCTTTGCCAAAGCCAAGAGCGTCATCGGGCGGGTTCTCAGTTTCATTTCCATTATTTAGCAAACAACCACTCTTTCCTTTCTTGCACAGAACCGAGAAGAACATCGTCATCGAGTTCTTCAGGTTTCCATTTTCCCTATTCAATCCAAATAATCAACACTCCAATATCTCCTATCCTTCAACTCATGCAAAATCATTTAATGTTATTGATTGTGGATGTATGAAAATATGTGAAAAAATATATGCATATATATGTGTTTATTTATATAGTTTGAAGCGCCATCATGCCATCGGGGTGTGATGAGATGAAATCGGCGTGTCATGCGAGACATACACCTTCATCAAGGCGTACCAAGTAACAGTTAGATGTTGCTCTATCTTAAAATATTGCCAAAATTTTGACAAAATATTAGACTTAAAAAAAAAGGGAGAGGAGGTTTGAATGTTTCATCATTATGCTTTTATGCAGGTGATTGAAGGCCCCATTATGCTCATTAGCGTATGAGATTAAAATTCAAAGAGATCTTCAAAATAAAACCATTATTAGGGTGTGTGGGTAACAAAATAGTTAGATGTAGCTCTTGTGGAGATCAAATCTTGTCAATGTTGTCGAAATTTTATCCAAAATTCATACTGAACAAAATTCAAACTAAACAAATACACTAAAGCTAGTTAAAATAAAATTGATGTCGAATTGAATTTTGAATTATAAATGAGAATGAATTTGAAATGAATTTAAAATTATATTTCAAATAAAGAAAGATAGATTGAACTCAAATAGATTTATAAATTTGAAGTGAATTGAATATTTTGGCAATAGATATAAATTTGACACTTTAATATATGTTATTCCAAGGGATCTAATAAGATATTAGAACAATTTAAAACACTTTCAACGCCACTAGATCTCTTCTTTGCAGCATGCGATACTAAATTAAATGTTACATTAATTATGGAGCTTCCTTCAATCTAAAAATAAAAGAAATTTTATTTTAATTATGAATTTCAAAATCAATGATTTAATTAATTAGATGAAATTATCTAAATTATAAACACCTACATGTGCTCGGACATAGAGATTTAAAGTGTAAATTTTAATATTTGAAAAGGCAGCGTAGGCTAAGTTGAGATTAAATAAATATAAAATTAATCTCATAATTTAGAAATAAAATTACTTAAATTATTAAATACCCATATAGGCCCCGACACAATATTAAATGTTTAAATTCAGGTGTTTGAGGATGCTGTGCAGGTTTAAAAAAAAGAAGAGGAATAATGATGAAATCGATTCAATCCTTTATAATTATATGCATGTAAGTTAATAAATGTCTCCATATGCTAATTCAAATCAATGAAAGAGATAAATATTCAACTATATAGAATATGGTCATAGTAGGTCTAATCCTTTATGCGTGAAATAGTGTTGATAGAATTCTTAAGCGATCAACTAAATGAACCATTACATTATAAGATTATAAATCATTTATTTTTTTGCAATAGAGTTGAGTGCATTATGATATCAATTTCTTAAAGAATTTAAATCACATAGTAAATTGACTGATCCTCTACTAGCAAAGAAGTAGAGTTGACGAGTCTTACGATGATAGTTGATTGAAGATATCCAGGAGAATTATTATCAAAATGTTTATGATATTTTATCCAATATTTCGCAAAATCAAAATACTCGAAATATAAATTTAAATCTGATCCTTTATTATTAAATTAATAGAGTTGACAGGATCTGAAATAATAAACTAAATGATTAAGCAGATTTATATACCCCGATGATGATCTCGTTGAATGAAAATCTCAACTGGAGGGGGGATATTATTATCAAAAGATACTTGAGCTATAAATTAATTCATCATAAAACTAAATTTCAACTAAGTAAATATCTGAACTAAATGAAATTGATTATTTAAATGCTTAAAGCAAATAATTCATCCACTTATCACCATCGTTTGTTGGGGATGATAGATTAAGAAAATTTTAGCTCATAAAGGAGCTAATGTCAAGTCAAACAAATCACTCTATTCAAACTCAAATAATCTTTACGGGTAGGGCGTGTTCTCTGCGTGTTTTGATTAGTCCATATGATGCGTTCTGTAGTCTCGATCGTGGCGTCATAACGCCACTATATTACTTGTATAGCCGTATGTTCGATAGCTTTATCTGAGGATAACTTGACGCAACCCATGGCGATAAGGATTCTTGGTTAGGTGGGTCGACTCGCCACTTTTAGTAGGTAGGGATGATAGCGGGATACGGAATCATGGGATCTAGATTGAGCACGTTATCATTCCCCCAACCATCCGCTTTAAGTTAATGATGATGACTTTCATAAATTCTAAATTTTAAACTCCACTCTTACTTATATGTCATCGTTTCGATCAATATATGAAAGTTCTCTCTCATTGAGATGGTAATTAATTATAGGTGCTTTGCTATAGGAAACCGAAAGATCTAAAGTCTCACAAAATGAGGGTCAATCTACGGTAGTATCTATCTACTATTCCATCTGCTTCTAAAATTACACCCTTAAATTCTCTTCATTGTCGAGAGGTGGTGGGAATTTTAGCAAGAAGATTACAAAACTCAATAATTATAAAGAAATATTTTGTCATCCCACTTTAATGACCACAAGACCACAAACTCTTTGAAGAACTCTTCCTATGACTTTCCTATTTCTTCTCCACACACAAGTTTCATAGGGGAGGAACATTTGTAGTAGTCCTAATGAAATCCTAATCATAAATTTGTCTCCTTTTAGAATATTCTAAATAAATCTACTATTTAAGAAGCTTCGAGAAACTCTTCACTCTAAAATTCATTCTAAGAATCATAAAAAAAGTGGGCTTGATCCTAGTCTTGGGTTAGGGCTTACTATATTAGATTGGTGTTGATTTTTTGACAATATTACAGTAATAGCCCATTTGCGAGCTAGTGTATAGCCTCTTTGGGGTCGATATAGATTGAAGCGGTTGGGAGATGATCCCATTTCTGAAAAGATCTGCACCAAATTGCATCTTCCATGCACAAATGGATTTCTTTTGATATTGGAAATGAGGCCAGTCTCTCCCTCCTTACGGATCTACGGCTTGGAGGTTATTCTTATTCTCTTTAAGAAAAAAATTCTAGTATAAATTATCAACTTTAGTTTCAACAACCTCCATACTCCACCCTCTCCACTTTCATTCGATCTAATAATTGGGAATTCCCCATTGCTCTAGCTGTCATAAATTTCACAACATTGGTGTCACACTGAATTTTAGGAGCTGTTAATCATATTTTGTGGAATGAGAACTCTTCTTTTTCTCTTGGGAAAGCCATAAAAGCTCTCTGTTATCTAATTTTCTTGATGTTAACTGGCATACGTATATTCGGTTTAAAAACTTTTCTATTAAACTTTCTCTCTACACTTGGATCGCTTGTCTTCAGAGTTTAAAAACTAGAGATATTCTGTTGTCTAACAACTGAATGTTCCACAAGTCTGTTCCCTATGCTCTCTTGGAAATAAAAGTCATGCACACCTTTTCTTTCAATGCCCATATACTATGTGGTTAAGCAGAAACTAATGTCTAATGGAAACTTATTCATGCGACCGACTTCCACAATTGTTAGAAGCAAGTGACTGCTCATCGTAACCACTCATCTTCTTATTCTTTATACCTTTGTTTACTCTCTTAGGAGAAAAAGAAATAAAAGATGGCATAAAATATGTATTCTTCTGAATCAAATATTTTGATGAAAGTGAAGATCGAAGTGAAAAAAAAGAAAGAAAATTGACAGATCATTGGCCAATTCATATTTACGAAACCATTTTGAATTGGGAAAATGGTTTCAGGATATGAGTTAGGTTTTGTTTATGGCTTTTGGTTCTTCTGCTGCCCTATAAATTCTCCTAATGTTTTCAGGATACTAGACATTTCTTGAGCTGCAATTGTTATCATTTTATATATCTGACATCTAAATTTTAATATTTATTTTAATACATTCAAATTTTTTTATTATATTAAAAATATTATTAATATGAATTTTCTCGAAGTAAAATTGACATTTCGATGCATTTATTTTGATAGTGGATGAGACTCTAAAATTTTATTTAAGTATAACAACAATACAACAAGCATTCATCCCACTACGTGGGGTTGGCTATATGAATCCTTTTACTCCAATGTGTCCTATTAACTATCGTATTTTCATTTAATCTTAATAAATAAAGGATATTTTTTATATTTCTAAACCAAGTTTTTCTAGGTCTAAGTCTACCTTTCTTAACATAGGTCAAATCTAATATATTTATTCTCCTAACTCGATCATCGAATGACCGGCATTTTATGTGACCAAATCATCTAAGACAACTCTTTCTAATTCTATCTTCCAATGGAGCTATTCCAACCTTATCACATATATATTTATTTCTCATTTGTTTCTAAGTATAAAACCACTCATCCACCTGAGCATCCTCATCTCTACAACATTTAATTTTATGTTTTTCTTTTATTGGCCAACATTCTGCATCATAAAGCATTGTAAGTCTCACCACCATCTTACAAAATATACCCTTGAGTCTAAGTGATACTTTCCTATTACACAACAGGACCCCCGCCCCCCCAAAAATAAGAAGTGAAAGCTGTACATTTTTAAGTATTCTAACCTTGAATTGTTGTTAATTCGAGGACCTGAAGGCCTTGGCGACGACGACCGGAACGCCTTTCCTCCGACTCTACCGCCGCTCTTCGCCGCCTCCGCGTCGCCGACGGCACCCAAAGCCAGAACGCCGGCAGCCAAAGCGACCACGGCCAGCTTCTCTATAGGGAACTTATCGCCGCGGCTGCCAAAATTAAAAAAAAAAAGTTTTGATTATATAAAACCAATTTGAAATTCCAATTAAATGGAGTCTCGCTTCATTACCTCGATTGGAAGTCTGATCCTTCTTTGTTCATGGAAGCTGAGGCTCGATACGGGAATAGAAAAATGTATGGGTTTCTTGGTGTTAGCCTGACGGATTGGAAGTAGTAAAAGGTTTCCTGTGAGAAGGGTTTGGTGAGAAGAGAAGGAAATGGCCATGGCTTCTAGAGTTTGCTTTTTCTTCTGTTACTGTCGGCTTGTGTTCAGCGAGGGGAATGTAGTGGGGGAGAAATGGAAGCCAAGCTTATCTAAAAGCATGATGATTGCCACGTGGCATCAGTTTCATGGCTCTTAAAAAAACTTTGTTTAAAAAATAAAATGACATGAACTTAAGAAGGCCGTTGGTTTAACTTAAAATCGAAAATTGCTCTAAAATTAAAATCAAATTTAAATTTAGATCCTAATGAGATCAAATCGAATATATTGAGTTGAATTTTTAGCAAAAAATTTAAATTAAATTTTTTTCGAGTCAATCTTGAGCTGCCTATAAATTAAATTAAATTAGCTCAAAATTGAATTGAATTTATTTATTATTAAATAAATTTAAAATTATATATAACACATATATTTATAATAATAAATTTCTTTTTAAATTTAAGTGTGCTAAATTTTAACTTATAATCTTTTAAAATAAAATAATATATTTATAAGTATAATTATTATTTCTTTGAAAGTCATATTTTTTTTATTTTATGCACTCAATTCAAATTTTTAATTTTTTTAATAAACATTTTTATTAAATTTGAGTTGCTTCGATCATAATGAGCCAATTCCATTTGATTTCGAGCTAAAAGAAAATTAAAAAGGTTAGTTCGAGCGAGCTCAAAATCAAAACGAGCCGCGCCGAAGTCGATCACAAAATAAGTTGAGTTGCATCGAAATCAAATAATTTGACCAAGGAGCCAATCTAGAGCCAGCCTCGGGTCGACTGAAATTGGCTTATTAACAATCCTACATGAATGATCCTTATTTTAAAATAAAAGGATATATTTTTTTAAAATAATATGTTAATTTAATAAAAATAATTGAATGACTCTATTTGTTTTGTAGAAAATTAATGATATTTGTGTGAATTGTTTGTATTATACAAAAATTTACCTTTGTACTTTTATATAGTTATGTTCTGATTTACATAGAACTATTTAATAACTTATATAAGATTGTTGCGTACTAGAAAATCAATGTGGTGAAAGCTACGGCTCTTATTATGAAATCACAAGGTATTAAAGTGAAACAAAAAAACTCATTTTATGAAAACCTCGAAAAGAGGGAAAATCTGAGCTGTAAATCGTCCACTATGTATCTATTTCAGAGTACAAAATTTTCCCAATAATAGGATTATAGAATTGTATATGAGAAAGGAACAACTTTACTATGTACAATCAGTTAGATTCTTAGTGGTAGTAGATAATGGTAAGCGAGAGGAACAATGGCGATGAAGGTCATCGATGGAGATCGGCAGATTGATAATGACGAGGATCATGGCCGGTCGGCGGCAGCAAGGATCTACGTGGCCGAGATCGGCCGGCGTACGGCATTGACGATCGTGGTGGCGATTGTACTTGGAGGATCTGCTTTAGCTCTCTCCTCCCACTCCCCCATATAGGGGTGTAAGAGCTTCGGCAGCTGTTGTTATTATTTCGTTTATTATTATTTTGTTCGAAATTGGCTCGTGTTGAAATAATGTTTATAGTCGTTGGTGTTATTCGAAAAAATATTAGTGTTCATTTTAGGCTGTGTTCTCGAAATTGGCTCGATTTTATATTTTAATAATTTTTATTTTTTTTATTTTAATTTAAAAATAATTATTAAAATCTTATACAGTGAAAAATTGAAAATACTATTGACAAGAATTAAAACTAAAAAAATATATAATTATACAAAATAATTATATACAATCAAAATTATTATTTTTACATTTAAAAAAAGCTTTGTTACACAAAAAAAAATTAAAATTAGAGATTCATTCAAAGATTCAAAATCAAAATTATATATAGTTAAAATTTATTTTATTAAATTAAATGATTTTCAATCGAGATTCAAAATCATTTTTTTTGAAAATTACTTCAAATACTAATTTATAGCTAACAAAATTTACAAGATCATATATATGCATATACAAATTTACAAATTCACAACTTACATTTTATAAATTCTGATTCTGACTTTCTAAAATAAATTCAACCTAAAATTTTACATGATCATATACAACTTACAATTTCAAAAAAAAATAAAAGAAAATAATGAAATTATAATTTCCAAATATCAATTTCAATCAAATCAATTGCTTGACTTTAATGTTCAAGTTTTATAGTCTTTGACTTTCATATCCTCAAAGTCAACCAATCTTGAATCTTCAAACTTGTCACGCTTCGTGTAAACAAAACTAGAAAAAAAAATATAAAATAAATATTATGAGTGGGCTCAGAAACTAAAATAAATAATCATTGATGCCGTCAATGGCTTGATGACTGTATGAATATTAGACATTAAAAAAAATGATAAAATGAAAGATTAATATTAATAAGACTAGGATCTAAAAAAAAATAAAAATAAGTGTAGCATCTGTTCCAAATTGACAAAATAAAATCACAAAAAAATGACAATAAAATCACAAAAATAAATAAAAATAAGTGTAGTATCTGTTCCAAAGAATCCAAACTATTAAGCTAAATATCATTGAATAAATGATAGACATTTATAAAATTGATAAAATATAATCACAAAAAATTAAATTAAATGTTTGGAAAATACATACAGCCAAATATCAAGCTAAGTTACATCTCATACATCTATTTAATTTTTCATCATAGCCCATTAATGTGTAATATCACAAGTGATCTTACACATTAATAGTATAACATCTGTTCCAAATTGACCAAGTGTAGCATCAAAAGATCTTATCATAGCCCAATAAGGATGCAAAGAACAAAACCAGCCAGCAAGTGTATAATGCACAAAGAACAAAACCAACGAAATAGTAGGTAGTTCCAAAAGAAGAGAATAACATGTAAAAGGAACAAGAATAAGAAGGTTCGACGATAAAACAAGCTTATGTATTTAGTAAAATCCTCGGTGTATTAAGATTCATAGTTAACAGTATGACGGTTTTGGTCGAGCGACCATTGGTCATGCAAGAACAGTGAGGTGAAGTGCAAAATTTTACAAATTTAGAGAACTAAAAAAGAGAAAAATGTGTATATATGCCTCTTTAATCTTGATTAGGCTACAAATAATCATAAAATCTAATCAAATGAGATCATCAAGTATTCTATAGATTGTAGATCAATATCATTAATCATAATTTCTTCTACTTATAAAACTTGAGCAACATAGAAAAAGAGAGAATTCAAGAATAATAATTATACATGCTATCTATTCTTTTGGAGAATGTTTTAAAAAAAATGAACTCTCTTTCAAAAGGTCGACCTAGTAACTTGTTAGATGTCAAAATATTTACATTTAATCATCTATTAGTAGCTCATTACTCAAGGTAGCGATAAAACAATTCAAGAAGATCGACCTTGTCTTGCACATCGTAGGGAAAAAAACCAATTAGATAGAATTTTATTGACATATGATCTAATTAGAAAACAAAATCGTAGTCTACTATTAGACAAATAAATTTAAAGAAACAAAAGCCATGGAGGGCGTGATCTATTCTATCAGACAAAGCGTAATATAAGAAAAATAAAAACAAAGCTTATGTATAGTAATTTGAGTGTGGTATATTTATTCCATAAAATTATGAAACCCAAATAAAATAAACTAAATGCATGGTGGCATCATATTTGATTTTAACGAACAAAGTAAATGCTTAACTACATCCAACTTTATCCTTTCGTTTATGGACTTGAAGAGAAGTCAAAATTGTTGAAAGATAGTGCCATATTAAATAGGCGAGAGTGAGAAAATAAATTCAATGAGGAAGGAAAAACTTCAGAAAACCAATTTTTAGCAGGAACAAGGTAGTTAGAATTGAACAAAACACTCCCATCCTTCATGTTGATAAGAAAACCCTCAAAAAGCAACAGTGATAAACACTTTTCAGCCATAAAAATATCGAGAACCAGTAGATGTACAATATCGAATAATTACATTCCATTAAATGTAATAAATATTTCTTTTCATCACTTATAGATCGGATATCAAGCGGTATTAGCTCAAGCTCAAGTTCAAATAAATATTCTACCTTACCTGTAAAACCAACAAGATTCCTAAATATTTATGTTCCAACAGACTATCAATTGAAAAGACAATTTGCTATGCAAGGGCAAGAAAATTGTTGCAAAATTGAAAATACTCTCTTCCTACCTCTTTTAGGGTTAACATCAGTACTAGTAGTCTCAAGTGTATGCTCCTCTGATTCAACTTGTTGTGAAGTACTTGGTATATCATTACCTACAACTAAATCATCACCACATGATGCAGACTGAGAATGATCCACATTAGACATGACTGCGCACTAAATAACAAAAGAAAATATGAGTTAGGAATTAGGATCCACATTAGCAAAGAGGCCAACCTGAATCGGCAAGAGCAAGCGAACTAGAATATGAGGAAAAGGGGTCTTACACATGTTTTATATACACATACATGACATGTTGTAAAACAGAACATCCATAAATACACTGATATACGTATTACAACCATAGTAGTAAAAAATTAAGAACATCCTACAGGAAACATCCAAAGCTGTAGAAATCATACAGCATTATAGCCATAGTTGTAATAAATTCTAAGTTTGTAATTACTTCATTCTCATAGTATGCATAATAGAATGATTTCTCCTTTGAAACACAAATTCTCAAATAATACACATTCTACGAAAGACATCCATAGTTCTAAAGATTACAACATTACATCCGGTCAAATATATGATCGTAACATCCAAAACTGAAAATGCATGATGAACATAACCTCCATAGTAAGAATAAAAGAACTGCATCTCCATAGACCATAATAAGAATAAAAGAAACAACGCATGTGTTAACAGTGAAACAAAGGTATGCATATTCTTGGATTCTCCACTGCATCTCCATAGTAAGAATAAAAGAACTGCTTAAAATAAGAATAAAACCAGTGATTGCGACCAAAGAAAAAAGAAAATTGTGTTCGGTTACAAACCCTAGAAAACCAGATATCACAACCACAATGTATAGGGCTTCTTAACATGAAACCGATGATGGAAAAAAGAAAAGAAAACAATATCTGGTACCAAACCATAGAAGATCAGAGATCGCGACCAGATTTAACCCATACTTACAGATATTACCATTTCAACTCGCAAGACTCACAACTCGCAAGACTCTTGCTAGGAAGAGTAGAAATCTGGCGGCCAAAACACCGAGACAAGAGAGTCGGCGACTTACGAGGATTAGGCGGAGAGTCGAGGCGAGACTGAGAGTCGAGACTCTAGAGGGCTGCGGTAGAAATGCGGAACAAGTCGAGAGACGAGGGCAATATCAGATATCGTTCGCTCATTTTATTTTAAATCCCATCCGTTAATATAAATTCCTACGGCTAGGATTAACTAATACGAGCTAAAACCTAAACTGTAAACAGTAAGCATAATTATAAAAAACCTATAATAATAATTACTAATATATTTTAGCTTATTTTATTTAATTTTTTTAACTAATTTTATAATTAAATTAAATATCAATTTTAAAAATATTTAATGACATAAATTATATTTTAAATAAAATTTAATATAAATTATTTATTTATTTCGAGCTAAATCAAGCCGAACACGATCGAACAAAGGATTGTTCGTGTTTGGCTCATTTAGTAAACGAACGAGCCGAACACGAGCTGTTCGCGAACAACGAGCTTTTTTGACAACCCTACCCTCATATGAGGAATGAGAGACTATTTATAGATTGAAAAAGTGACGTCTCTGTAAATACATGCAAAACCCGTACCACTCCACTTCATCGGACGACTCAAAATGATCTCTTTGATCATTTGATATATTTTAAATATTTGAATGCTCAAATGAAATTGGAATTTTAAGATCTTGAGCTTGTTAGATCCGGCTCATTGAGACGCTCGATTTGATAATAAACACTCCATGTTTGAGGGCTATTTAGGGATTTAACTGATATCTCAAAGTTTCTAATGATATTTTAAGTGCTCGATCTCGACCAATTTCAACT
Source organism: Cymbidium sinense (assembly GCA_021442155.1). NCBI lineage: Eukaryota > Viridiplantae > Streptophyta > Magnoliopsida > Asparagales > Orchidaceae > Cymbidium > Cymbidium sinense. Next base: position 159,334,300 of record CM038217.1, on the reverse strand, counting down.
TCGGATCAATTTGCTTTTAACATCAAGATTTACGCTTCAACTAGTAAAATTTTCAGTGTAATATCAGTTGCTCCCTATTTTTGGATGATATTATCTCAATCATCCAAAAATATATATGACATATATTTAAAAATAGCAAATTCTTCAACAAAATTTGCAGTTCCATTAACCATACATTTTGAGAGAACAGATCTTCATGGGAGCACAAGATTATGATCACGGAAGCGGGTGCAGGGCCGTGGATGTGTGTGGGTATGCGCAAGATTTTGGGATTACGGACTATCGGGCACTTACAGGCATGTATGTATGAACACCTTGTATGGATGAGCCGCGCCCCATGGCGGAGCATATCTCGGTCCATGTGTCGGCATGCGCGTGGGGTTAGCGGAGTCGCGGTGTGCGGTCGGGTCGGCAGGTTGAACGCCGAACGCCTTGCGTGGATCGCGGCGTGCGATGGGTAGACCTGAAGCGGCGGTTAGCGCCCTACCACGTTCGATGGTTTGTGCGAGCCATCACAGCGCTGCTGCATGGTAGCGAACCGAGCCGGAGCTTCGCGATGATTTTGATGGTTTCGGGCGATTTTTGGTAATTTTGAGTAGGTTTTGATGATTTTTTACCCTTTTGCCCCTACAAGGGGTCTATAAAAACCCCCTTAGGGGCAAAGGAGAAGGCACACTTCTTCAATGCTCTAGCATTTCTCTTTTTCTTGAGTAAATGTCGTTCGGAGGCGATCAAGACCCGTATGTCATACGACAAGGTTCCAATTTTACCTTGAAAGAGGTGTCAACTGACCTCGTCGGACCGACCGGGTTTGGAGGTGATCAAGACCCGTAGTTCATCTGAGACTCTAGTTTTCCACCAAGAGGTGTCTAACCTCGTCAGGACGTCGGGTTTGGAGGCGATTAAGACCATAGTTCATACGGTAATGCTCGATTTTCCCTCGAAGAGGTGTCGTGACCTGCGTCGGACCGGGTTTGGAGGCGATCAAGACCTATACTTCATATGGCAAGGCTCCAATTTTCCCTTGAAAGAGGTGTCAACTGACCTCGTCGGATCGACCGGGTTTGGAGGCAATCAAGACCCGTAGTTCATACGGCAAGGCTCCAGTTTTCCCTCTAAAGAGGTGTCAACTGACCACGTCGGACTAACCGGGTTTGGAAGTGAGCAAGACCCATAGTGAGAAATTGGATTTCTTCAAACTTCGATGGATGGTTCAATGGATGATAATTGCCAAGATGGAGGGGAAGCGGTAATTAGGAGCCGTCATTTGAATAACTCAGAAAGTTTGGTAGGTAATTTCAGAGCATCATTGGGGAGGAATAGTTTCTCTGTCTCTCTCCCCCCTTTTCTTTTTGATCTCACATGTATGCATGTCCTTTTGTCGGTCGGGCAAAATTCTAGCCCAAGCGTCGATGGTGGCCGGTCGAGAAAAGGGTACAGTATTGGGGTGAGTGAGTAGCACAAATTTTCAAATTTTTGTCATTTCTCCCCCTCTTTACTTATTCATTATGTATTTTCACAGGGTGATGGTCGGAGGAAAACCTATAGTGTGGCAGCTATAGACGATATACCATCCCTTGTCACATCAGATAGTTTAATGGTGTTCCGTAGGAAATTTCATTTTCCTAATGAGTTGGTGGCTATTATTGCCAAGAGGTCTGATCGAGCTCGTTCACCTCCGTCGGGATACTTCACTATTTCTGAGATGATTCTTTGTGCTGGACTGCGATTCTCTTTGGCTCCCGAGCTGATTGAGATCTTCAAAACATGTGGTGTATCTTTGTCACAAATTTCATTTCGGGCTTTAGTGGTCATCGTCGGTTTGGCTGTCTTCTTCAGAGAGCATGGTGTTACTTTGAACATCAAATACTTGTACCAAATGTGTAGATTCACATGTGATGCTCAAAGACGTGTTTCTTATCGGGTTATAAAGAATTGGATAGAATTTTTAGCATGGGATCTATCTAAAAATTGGTCTAATGGATTCTTTTTTGTGAAAAATGAGTGGGGCCTCCCTGAGAGATGGGGAAGATTGAATGACCATCCAGATCCATTGTTGATAGTGGAGAATGACATCCTAGCAACTCTTAATATTGCAACATGAGTTACGTATTGGAAAATATATAGTTGAAGATAGGATGTTCAAGGTTGGCCTTTCCATCCAGGAAGGAAGATCTCATGCTCTTTCGTTGAAGAGGTCAAGTAAAGGTGATGAAAGATCTCCTCATACTCATAGGGTTCTCTCAAGAAGCCCGTTACAGAATCACGGTGGTAGCAATGCTTCATTTTTATAGAAAAAGAAGACATGTGCTGGAGTGACTATGTCAGATACCTGCGAAGAAGATGTTCACCCCCAGTTGGCCTCTAAGAATTTAGCTGTTTCAACTCATGATGGGAGAGTTCATTTCTCAAAGCCACACATTCCTGAAGAGGTGTTAAAATCACATATGCACTGGACGTCAATGAGCAGATGAATTGGTACGATGTCTTCTCCTCCTTCTTCTTTTCTTCTTTTCCTTTATGTAATATTGGTGATAATTTTTTTTATAGGTAACTCAAACATTAGGGTAATTTTTTTTATAGGTAACTCAAACATTAGGGTAATTTTTTTATAGGTAACTCAAACATTAGGGTAGATGGCTCATTTGGGTGTCACTTTAGATGAGTGGAATACTGAATTTGTGAAGGTAAAATATCTGCAAGGCGAGTATGAGCGAAAGATGAGTATTAAGGCCAAAGAAGTGGCGACTTTGGAGGATCGGTGGCCAAATCGAGCTAGAACATGTCGACTTCTCTTTCTCTCCAGTGTCAGGAGGTGGAGTGCACTCGTGATGAGCTGATTGAAGTGAGGATAGAGACTCGTCAGAAAGAGAAAAGACTCAAGCCACTTGCAACGGAGAAGAGAGCTCTCGAATTGGAGAAGAAAGCATTACAGGATCATCTTTCTGAGAAGGAGCATATAATGTCAGAAATAAAAGTAAATGAAATCTCCTTGAAGGCAGTGGAAGACTTTAAGAGCTCTTTGGCTTATCGCGGTATAATCGAAGACCATGTTCAGGAAGCTCGTAATCATATTCTTGATGTTGAAGTGAAGGACTTGGAGCACCAATGTTTAGAGGAGGGCTTCATCCGAGGGTTCCTAGAAGGAATCAGTGCATCAGAGCTAGTGTTGAGGATCTATCTCAGCAAGTGTCAAGACTCTTCATCGATTGAGAGATGAAGGAGTTGAGAGTGAGTCCAAGGGAGCATCTCCTAGTGGTGAGGAGGACGTTGATATCATCAACTGATATGATGTAGCATTACTTGAGGATGCATTTTTTTTGTATTGTTATTAGTGTGTATCAGAATCTTGATTCTTTCTTATATCATCATGTTAATGCTAATTTTTTTAGATGATATGCTCTTATTTTGTTTTTACATATCCGAGGTAATTGGTCGGAATATTATTGATCTTGCTTTATCTGGATGAGGTTGAATTGAATCCGTCGAGGATTATTGACCTATCTGAGGTTATTTGTCAAAACATTACTTGATGACATTAACCTGTATGAAAGAGGTCGCGGGATGTCCACCAAGGACCTTTTGACTATCTAGGTATCGGTGTTAGATGACATTAACTATGGAAGATTCAGGGATGTCCACCAAGGACCTTTTGACATATCACAGGTATTAACCAAATGTTGACTTCTTACACGTATGGAAGAGGTCTGATCAAGTCCCCTTAGGATTGATTATGCCTTGATTGAGATACAACGTGAGTTGCCTATTTCTCAAGTGGAAGGATTAAATGAAGAAGAAACAAGCTTGTAAGAAAAAAGCTATAATTTTATTATTCTGATAAGTTCAGTGATACAATCATAAGATAATTTTAACATGGATATGAGTTTCAAGAGGAAATGATGACAACAATAATAAGTCTTTATCCCACTAAATGGGGTCGGTTACATGAAGACGAAATGATAAACAAGACAAAGTAAAAGTTGCAATAATTATGCAGTAGGAATTACTAATAATATTTTTGGAGATTCTCAGTGTTTCAAGTTCGAGGTAAAGTTTTTTCTTCTAGATCCTTGAGCTTAAATGTTCCTGGCTTTACCATAGCTATAACCACATATGGGCCATCCCAAAGAGGTAAGAGTTTATTGCATTGAGGACTTTGCTGGAGACTCGCAGACCAAGTCACCTACAGATATGGGACAAGGTTTTACTCTTTCATTGAAGTGAGAGCTACCCTTTGGTGATAAGGAATCGTCAGTAGTAGGGCCATGTCACGCGTTTGAGTAGGTCGTGTCGAGTTTTCTTCATTACCATCATGATCGAATAATTAAACTCTTGGACTTGGAACCCGATATCTATGGTATAATAGCTTACGTGGAAACACAAGTTATATGGTGTCTCACCGGTCGGTGGTAGTGCGGTAAGCCAAAGAATATTAGAGAGCTCATCAACCCATTGCACCTTCTCAAGGTGTGTTTTTAGTCTTTGAGTATAGTTACATTGGTAGCCTTATCCGTTTGTTTGAGGATGTCTACACATATTGAATGTGAAGATCTTTGCAAAAGGGCGTTAAGACTTTTCCGATTGGGTTCCATTGATGATCTTTGTAGGAAGACCGAATCGACATATTATATTTTTCCAAACAAATTGTTTAGCATTTGCCTCCGTGATTTTAGTGAGTGGTTTGGCTTCCACCCATTTAGTGAAGTAGTCGATGACTAAAATGATAAACTTTCTTTGCCCTGATGCCATCGAAAAAGGTCCCATGATATCAATTCCCCACTGAGCAAAAGGCCACAGGCTTTGAATGGATGAGAGCTCTATGTGAGGGAGGTTAGAGTCAGTGACAACTTGCACATTTTTTGTGAACTCAAGGGTCTTGTTCATCATAGGCCAATAAAAATTATAATTTTAAGGGCTAGCGCCCTTCCTCAGGTGTTCTCCACATATCCACTGAGTGAACCTCTCTTAATGCGTGATCGGCCTCTAAAGGTGAAAGGCATTAGAGGTACGGTCCAGAGAAAGCTCGTTTGTATAGTTCACCTCTAATAATAGTAAAGTTTTAAGTTTGTCTTCAGAGACGAGTTGCAGAAGTTGGGTCTTCAGGAAGGGTTCCTTCTTGTAGAAAAGGCAGGACCCATCCACGAATGTTCCTTTATCTAATTAATTGCTTGAATTACCCATGACCCTTGGATACTAGGAAAATGTATTTCTTCAACATGCCTTCTCTTAAATAGATCCCTAGTAGTAGATGTAACAAGCTTGGAAAGAGTATCAGCTTGAGTATTCTTCTCTCACAATATGTGAATGATTTGATGTGTCTTGAAATGGGCAAGAAGAGACTTCACCAAGTGGAGGTATTATGCCAGCTGAGGATTTTGAGTACTAAAGTTTCCCTCAACTTGGGAGGCTGAGAAGTTGATGTGGATCACTAAGTCTTGAGCTTAGCGTCAATGGTGAGTCTCAACCGCATGAGAGCCTTATATTCAAATATTATTAGTTGCGAAATTTTAGGTGAAGTCCATACTCTAAGGTATTCGTTGGGGAAATAAGTAAGATTCCGCACCAACACCGATTACTTCACGAGCTCCATCAACATAGTCCATTGAGGAGGCGAAAGGCATGTGTAGATAGCTCCTCTGAGTTGGGGCAATGCATTCCCTCTATAAAGTCTCTGTATTTGAGACTTTATAGCGGAGGTAGAAAATTTATATCAAACTCTCCCAATTCTCTGACCACTTGATTAACCTCTCGGATGCTTGGTTTTACGTAGGATGGCCTTAATGGTAAATGAGTGTAAACAGATAGTGTGAGCTTGGAAGTATGGGCGTAATTTTTAGCACCAAAAAACTAAAGCGAGCCACCTTCGCAAGTGGATAACGACTTTCTATATTAGAGAGAATTTTGCTGACATAATAAATTGGTCGTTGTACCCTATTTTCTTCTCGCACTAAAACTGAGCTTATCGTGCGGGAAGAACTATGAGATATAAGTATAATATCTCTCCTTGAATAGGCTTGGATAGTAAGGGTGGAGATGCTAAATACTCTCTTAGCTGCTCAAAAGCAGACTGACATTCATCAATCCATTAAAAATTATTATTTTTAGCTCCCTTTAAAAATTTAAAGAATGACATGTATTTATCCCCAGAACGGGCTAGGAAGCGGCATAACACAGCAATTCGTCCATTCAAATGTTGAACTTCTTTGATATTCTTCGAAGGAGTCATATTTTTAAGAGCTTTGATTTTCTCGGGGTTGGCCTCTATCCCATGGTGGGTTACCATGAATCCAAGAAATTTTCCTGACGTAACCCTAAAAGCACACTTGGTTGAATTAAGTCACATGTTGTAATATCGAAGAAGATTAAAGAATATTTCTAAGTCAAAAATATATTGTGATTCTTCCAAGCTTTTCATTAACATGTCATCCACATATACCTCCATTGTGCGGCCTAATAGGTCTTTAAAAACCTTATTCAAAAGGCATTGATAGGTAGCACCGGTATTTTTTAATCCAAATGACATAACTTGGTAATAGTATAAACCTTTATATGTTTGAAATGATGTAGCTTCTTCATCCGTTGGTTCATTTTTATTTAGTTGTAACCAGAGTAAGCATCCAAAAAATTGAGCATTTGATGTCCAGACGTAGCATCAACCAATTGATCAATTCAAGGAAGAGAAAAACTATCTTTCGGGCAAGCCTTATTAAGGTCAGTGTAATCAATACACATTCTCTATATTCCATTTGTTTTCTTAACCATGATAACATTTGCTAGCCATGTAGGGTAATGTACCTCTCGTATGAATCCTACTTCTATGAGCTTGTTAACTTCTTGTTCAATAGCCTGGAGATAATCAGGTGCAAAACTCCGTTTCTTTTGGATGATTGGTTTGAATGTTGGATCAATCTTGAGGGAGTGCATGATTACATTGGGGTGACCCGGCATATCTGGGACTCCAAACAAAGATGTCTTGATTTTTTGCACAAGAAGTCGGTATTTTTTTCTTCATTTGAGCAAAGATCCCACTTGCACATAGTGGTTGGTCATCGATAATGCAATAGAGAAAGTCTTCTAGGTGAAGCTTTTGAGATACTTCTTCATCTCAAAATTAAAATCTTGATCTTTGAAGGTCATAGAAGGGCGTGGTTGAGCTTGTCTGAGATAATATGATTGTGTCATCTATTGATTTCCATAGACCACTCTAACTCCAATGGGGGTTGGAAATTTTATCTTAAGATGAGATACTGAAGTGACTAAACCGAAAATTGATTAGAGGGGCCTTCCAAAGATAGCATTATATGCTGAATCTGACTTGACCACCATGAATTGGATTAAATGAGCCACTTATCGAGAAAATTCACCAAAGACAACAAGAAGGGTGATTGTCCCCTCTACTAGCATAGGGCGATTATCAAACTCGTATAATAGTCTTGCAATGGGTTGGAGCTTTTCCCTAACCAGTCCCATGTTAAGAAATGTGAAGTAAAATAAGACATCAATAGAACTCCCATTGTCAATCAAAATTCTCTTAACATTATAGCATGGGTCATCGATCCCTACGCTGATGATAAGTGGATCTTGATGAGGAACATGTACTCCTTCTAAGTCTGAGTCATTAAAAGTGTTGGAATGATCAGTACGAGACTTATTTAACTCCAGCTCTTAAGAGATGGTAATGAGAACTTGATTAGATAGTATTGGTCCTCCTGCGATTATTTCAATTTCTCCAACTGTTTGATGATTATTTTGTTATTTTTGTGATGATTGTCTTGGTTGCCCCCCAGTTGGAGGTATGTTTGTTTGAGTCGATTGATTCTACGTAAATTGACGTAGATATCCTTGCTGAATGAGCCTCTCAATTTCTTCTTTGAGTTGTTTGCATGCCTCAGTAGTATGTCCACGACTTCGATGGAAGTGACAATATTGCTCCTGATTTTTTGAATTTACTTTCAGTGGATGCGGCCACTTGATATTTTCTTCATCTTGAATAACCATTAGGAGGTTAACACGAGATGTGTTCAGCGGCTTGTATTCCTTTTTGGGTAGTGGTTCACGTCATTGATATAGGGGCCATGGAGGGAGATCATGACTGCCTTGTTGCTTCTTTTGATAGGACTGTCGGTCTGCATTCCCTGGGGTGCTCTTACGTTTTCCTGTAGATTGCTCAAATTGTTTGTGATGGGTAGTAATTATCTCATCAGCAGAGATTTGTGCTTCCATGCGATGAACCAAGTAGACATATGAGCGGACCGTATCTCACATTAGTGATGAGTAAAAAGGCCCTAGACGGAGCCCTCCAAGGAAAACTCCTCTTAATAGTTCAGAGTCTACTCCAGGCATTCGATGAGCTTCTAAGGAGAACCTCTAAAAGTATTCCTTAATTGATTCACCCTAATTTTGATGAATGCTGGAGAGGTGGGAGGAATCTTTAATGATTCTTCTGTTTGCAATGAACTGTTCTACAAAAATCTTGGCTAGTTTGTCAAAGGTACAGATGGATCCCCTTGGAAGAGAGTAGAACCAAGTGCGAGCTTGCCCCTTGAGGGTAACGGGAAAGACCTGACAAAGCAGTGTGTTAGGAGCTCGTTGAATATGCATGATAGTCCTGTAATGATTGATGTGTTCATGTGGGTCAGTCGCCCCATCATAGGAATCAATGCTCGAAAGCTTGAAACCCACGGGAATAGGCTGTTGAAGAATAGCTTCAGCTAAAGGTGAGGATTCTTCATAGCCACGGTGAGGGGGAAGATGATTTCTGTCTTGAAGGTGAAATTCGTCTTGCATTAAACGTCATAATTTTGTATGTATAATATGATGAGGGGGATCAACAGGGTGAGAATGTGTCAAGCTACCCGCAATAATTGGTGGATTAGCAGTATGTTGAGTTAGCGTGATGGATGAGTAGAACTAGCGGTGTCGAGATCGACATCCGCGGTCGAATCGAGGAACTTCATTGTTAAGGAGATCAACATTTTGACCTCCAGCGCTGCGATCGATCTTGGGGGAGTGTGTGGTAATGGTTGTGTTCCTCTCAAAAGTCGGATCATCTCATTTTGAGACTCTTTTATTCAGCGAACACGATCTTCTAAAGAGATCTCTATCGTGCCTTCACCAACGGTCACGCGTCTATTGGAGTGAAGCTTGGCATCCTTGGTTCAAGGATTGATTTTGAGTGGAGTTGGAGCGGGGAGCTCCGTTGTGACAGTATTATGCCTATTGGCCATATCGGTGTTCCACGTGATTGATGGGTTCTCTTCAGATGGTGCCAAAGCATGCGTCTAGAAAACCAGTTGTGGTAGAGTGAAAGTTTACGCCTTAGCCTTATTATGAAATCCAGCACACACATAGGTATTTAAAGAGTGAACAAGAAAACTCCAGAATTTTAATGTGGAAAATCTCAGAAAGAGGGAAAAACCACGGGGCCTAGCCCAGTAAAAATCATCCACTATGTATCTGTTTCAGAGTACAAAATCTTCCCGATAATGGGATTACAATTGTATATGAGAAATGAAACAACATATGTAGCGGTCGGTTGTAACAGTTGCTAGTGGTAGTTGATAATGGTGAAACGAGGAACAACGGCCGGCGATGAAGGTCGTCATGATGGAGGCAAACGAGAGATTGACGGCGGCGATCGGCGGCACGGCGGTGGCCGGCGGATGGTTGACACGTCCAGTGGTGGCGTGATTGTGCTTGGAGGATCTTCAAGCTTTAGAGCTCTCTCCTCCCTCTTGCTTTTGCTCCCCTCATATGAGGAATGAGGGGCTATTTATAGATTGGAGAAGTGGCGTCTCTATAAATACATGCAAAACCCGTACCACTCCACTTCATCGAACGACTCAAAATAATCCCTTTGATCATTTGATGTATTTTAAATATTTGAATGCTCAAACAAATTTGGAATTTTAAAATCTTAAGCTTGTTAGATTCGACTCATCGAGACACTCGATTTGACTATAAACACTCCATGTTTGAAGGCTATTTAGGGATTTAACTGATATCCCAAAGTTTTTAATGATATTTTAAGTGCTTGATCTCGACCAAATTCAACTTCGGATCAGTTTGCTTTTAACATCAAGATTCGCGCTTCAACTAGTAAAATTTTCAGTGTCATATCAAAGATATTTACATAAAGTAGAAAATTAGATTTATATATTTTATATTTTTATTTTTCAGTTGATATAATTGATTTATCAGTTTTGAATATTGTCTTGCTGTACTACTCATCAAATATTTAATGAGGAGCTATTATTTTTGTCATGTCTGTCGAGATGGTCTAAGGCTATATTTGAAAATGACTTTGGCTTTGGATATATTATGAAATAATAAAATATTTTATTATTCAATGCAATATTCTTTTTAGTATTTTATAAATAATTATTCTATCATAAAATAAAATAGGCGATATGCGGGCTTCGAAAATTCATCACCGACCTCTCATATTGAAGAGAGTGATTTGAATGTTGGTGAAATTTTCAGAAAATAGATGAAATAGTAGATAAGACACTATCCAAAGATTTCACTTATTTTACGAGGACTTTAGATCTGGTTCCAAGTTTCTTATAAGCACAAGCACCTATAATTAATTACACCTATCAATGCGAGAGAGAGAACTTTCGATTAGGGCTAGTCATTAGATCGCTAAATGCATAGTATATAGTAGCTGCATGTAGAGTTTTAAAATTTAGGGTTTAGAATTTATGAAATTCATCATTATTAACTTAAAGCGGATGGTTAGGGGGATGATGATGTGCTCGATCTAGATCTCATGATTCTGTCATCTTGGACTATTGTGGTCTCTAGTCTACTTAGTCAGAGGAGGTAGTCGACCCAACCTGATTGAAGGATCCTTATCAGCAGCCATGGGTTGCATCATCCAAGGAATCCTTGTAGACTTGGGGTGGTGTTTGTCTAAGGAGATAAGCTTAAGTCTACCTTAGCTGAAAGAGAGATTTTTACCCTATCAGGTGTACCCTATGATTCACATCTCAAGGTACAGAGCCATTGGGGAGCATACGGGCTATAGTTGTAACTATAATATAATGGTGTCATTTGGCGGCAGCCACCCGATCAGAGGACTCTGGTCGTAACTGCATCATATGTGGAGCCTACTGGCCAAACTACATAGACAGAGGACACGAGCCATGTCTTTACTAGCATGAGGTTGATTGAGAGTGAATATAGAAGAACACTTGATTTGACATTGGCTCCTTTGTGAGCTAGAGTTTTCGTAATTCATCACCTTTAATAAATAGTTGCGAAAAGTAGATTGAAGGGGGTTTGCTTTAAGTATTTAAGGATTGAATTTCATATAACCATTTAGAGCTTAGTGATATTTTAGATTTCACATTTGGTTGATACTCAATTTAAATTAATTTAATTTGAAATTAAAATTGCATTTGATGGAAGTATCCCCTCCACTTGAATTTTCCATTCAACATAGCCACCATCGGGGCGAATGTATTGTTTGATCATTTAATTTATTGTTTCAGTTCCTGTTGACTCTATTAGTTTAATAATAGAGGATCAGATCTACTATCATATGAAAAAATTAGCTTCTCTTATATTTTAATAAGTTGAAATTCTTATAATAATTAGATTTTTAGATTTTGCTAACCTCGATCCGATCCTAAGACGAAACTGGGAAGCAACCCGCGCAGCATCCTTAGACACTAAGTTTAAGCATTCAGCATAGTATGGGAATGCTTGCATAATTTTAAAGCATTGAATTTGAGTTTTAATCATACTTTATAATATGTGCAATGACTCAATTAAAGCCTTAATTAATGTCTTCTGTTCACTTGTACAATATGTTGCAAATCCGGTGGCGTAGATTTCAACTTTATATTTCAATTCAAAATATTACAACTTCGCTTATATTTAATTTGATTATTGCATTTTTCAAATATTAACTTATGGTCATTAACAAGCTTTTAAATATTTATCAAATCATCATATTTTATTTGAATTTCATTCTTAAACCAAGCACTTGGTTTCATGTCCATTTATAACCTTCTTCAATTCATTTTTAAAATAGACATTGCAATGTAAGAATTAAATAAGAAGGCTTTGTTAATTATGAATTTTATTCTAGAGCTTCATTTGAGCTACATCTTATTTGAAGAAATGACCTTCTAGCTTCATGTAACCTCCCCATAAGTATGGCATGAATTTAAAGTTATTTTTGTATCTTGCTTATTCTCTTTGAATCATTTTCATACATGATATTATTCACCTCTCTTTTGGAGTGAGTTCTCAACTTCCTCATCATAGATCTAGGACTCTTATAGGCACTAAGAGTTCCTTAGTCCTAAGGAACTTCTAATGATTAGGTGAATACCTAACCTAAGCCCAGAGACTTAGAAGATTTAGCCATAGGAATAGGGTATGCCTTAGGGATTTAGGAAGACTTGCCTACCTTATAGTCTTGAACCCAATCCTTACTTCCTTCTTTCAAACCAAACCTCAAATTCAAATTTTAAATCCAAATCATAAATCAATTCCAAATCAAATGATTGAAACCCATGATTGAATTCAAATTCTAAAATCTTCCCTAAGCCCTTTGATTTTATCCTATGGACTTAGACTTAACCAAGTTCAAATCAACCCCAAACTCAAGTGATATTCTCATGAATCATTTATATTCCCAAATATAAATTCATATAGCCAAAACTAAATCTAAAATAAAATCAAAATCCAATTTATACCCTTTGAAGCCAAATCCTTGAACTTGTTCAAATCCTATTTAACTCAAACCAAAACCCATGGATTGCTTCATGATTCAATCATTCCTTCAATCATTGCCTCAAATATAAACATAGGCTACAATTCTCAAACCAAATCCAAGCTAACCCATCAAACTCAAGCTAGCCTTTTTAACTTGAAATTATCATATGAACCAAAATCCATATGGCTTCAAGTCACTAGCAATTAGATTTATATTTCCATCTCAAATCTATTTATCAATATAACTAAACTTGAATCAAGCCATGATCAAGCCAACTAACCCATTTAGGTTCACTTGACCCAAAGTGACCTAAAAGACCTTTTTGAGCCAAGTTCTAATTTAACCCAAATTGGATTGAACTTAGCCCATCCAAACCCTATGTCATGATCAACAATCATCCTAGGTCAATCAATTATCTTAAATTGGGTCAAACCAAGTCAACTTAGCCTGTTGATCAAGTCAACATTTTGCCCAAATGAAATCCAAACTAGCCAAAATCTACCATATGCCAAATTGACTGAAACCATTGATTCAAACCAACTCATAATCAATTATGGAACATTACCAAACCCTCACTTGAGCCAAATAAAGTCCAATTGACTATTTGACTCAAGTTGGCCCAAATTATCCTAAAAAAGCTAAAATAGGTCAAATCACAACCCAACCCAAATTGATTGCAACCAATGACTCAAGCTCATTCCAAATCACTTATTGAACTTGGCCAAAACCATGATTGAGCCTAATTTGACCAATGGGTCAACTTGACCCAACTTAGCCCAAATTTACCTAAAGGATCAAATTAGCCAAAATCAAAATTAATCCCAAATTAAACCAAACCAAAGCCTACAATCATTTCCAATTAGCCAATTGAACTTAACTCAACACCTAATCTAATCCAATTTGGTCAACTTGACCCATTTGACCTAAATGAACCCAAATGAGCCATAATCAAATTCAAAGCAAATTGAATCAACCTAATGACACCAATACACTCCAATTGGTGTGAATGACTTAACCCTTGGTTTGACCAAATTGGACCAATTGGTCACAACTAAATCTAATTTGACCTAAATAGGTCAAATCAAGCCAAATCAAACCAAATAAACTCCAAACCACTTGAAATTTGGACTAACCCACTTTTAACCCATTCCAAATCTGTCCAAATCAAACCCATAATCAAATGACCATTTTGCCATTGGGTTTAGGGCATCCTATGAGATAAGACACATGCAAATTGGGTCATTTTCTCCCCTTAGCCACTTGACACATATTCATAGGTCCACTTATGCACCTAAGACCATGGCTGACCTGACCCAAAGGTGGTTGGGTCATCCATGACTCATAGGGAGGTGAAATCACCTCCCCATTCCTATTGGAGCTTTGCAAACCACCAAGGACACCCACTACCTCTCTTGGTAAACACCTCCACACCCTCACCCAACCAAACCGAGCCACATCATCCACCCAAGGACCTCCATAACCCTCTAAAATGGCCAATTGATCAAGAAAAATCCAAACTAGCCATGGCCATCCATTCTAAGGAATGAGGGGGTATACCCCCCTAATTCTCACTCAAACTCACACACACATACTCGATTCAACCCTAACAGCCAAAGAAAGAAATCCCAAAGCCATTTCCAAGGTTTCCCAAGCTCCCCAAAATCACCATTCTCAATTTTACGTGAAACCAAAATAGGAGAGGCCACCTTTGATTCCCATTTGCTCAAACCTTCACCAAAGTGCAATTAACTTTGCACACACCATCCTTGGACCTAGACGAGCAAAAATGAATCATTTTCTAAGCTTCTTGATGGCCTGAGGGTGGAGTTATATCAAGATCAATCACCTATTCCTAGTGCATTGGTCTTCTGAGCAAACTGCACTAAATCAAGGATCGTGCGACTCAACAGAGCTTTATTTATACCAAACGAAGCTTCCTTAATCATTGAAATTATCGATCATAAGCTCCGATGTGGTATGCCATTAAAATTGATCCTTGAATGCAAATAGCTTGGTCTTTTGTGAAATAAATTTCTATGTCATGTGATTTCCACCATTATATTTGCTTATTATGCTTCCCTGAAAGTGTGAGATCATTTTCATCTCTATTCAAGCTTGGGTGAGATTGGATTGAGCGACGATTGATGCACAGTAGCCATTATTCATCACTCGGGAGGAGATAGATCATGGATTGTCCATCCTGTGTGATCGAAATGGACGGTCTTGATCAGATAATGCATATAACCTCTAATTAATCCTTTGAAATTGCAAGTTTAATCGTGACCATCCGATCTTAGATCTGACGATCCACAGAGTTACTACATGCGCCGCCATCCGAATCAGCACTTGGATGTGATAATTTAAATAGCGAATCCCATCGCACTATGTGGAAAGCATGTCGCATTAGTGCGCCACATCAGCCATCACGTTGCTCACGGGATTAAGGCTTTAATTAGGGCTAAATAATTTATTTTTAATCCCGAAACTTCCTAAATTCATAATTAATTCTAGAAAAATCTAAAAAAAAAAAAATTAGGCTCATTTTAAAGATATTTTAGAGTAGAATCTAAAAAATTATTATTAATTGAATTTGAAATGTGATTTTGACTTAATTAAGGTTTAATTAAAAATATAATTAGCCTAATTATTCCCTAATTAATCATCCAATTAATCTCAAACTTTATGTGGATGTTTAGGAGGATGACCTCTGCCTCCCCTATGATGGAGGTGGGCATTCTTTCTTTTAATGATCTTGAGAGAATGTGGGTGTTGGAGGTGAAGGAAGAAGATATGTTGGATAATTAGTGTTCTCACTAAGGATTGCCAAGGTTTGGCCACTAAGCTGTCAAGCCATAAGAATAACTCAATAATTTATAATTGATAAAAGATCTCCTTCATTCTAGTAAGAGGGGCTATTTATAGCCATTATAAGCACCTTTCAAAAGAAAAGAATTCAAAATATGGAGGGAAAGGTGGGTGGCCACATTAATGTGAAGCATTAAATTGCCTCATTATTTTATGCCATCCACCCATTTCACATGCTATTATTTTATGTGGATTCAACCACCTCACATGTCATACTTTAAATTTTTAAACACAAAATTTTAAACATGGAGTTTCTAGAAGAAAATTAAAAATTAGATAAATAAAAAAGATGAAATCATAAAATGGGCTTTAGCAGGCTAATGGGCTAAACCTTCTTCTTTCTTAAATTTTCTTGGGCTTTAGCTTGAGATCTTGTAAATGAATCTTGAGCTCTAATTTTTGGAACCTCATGATGTTCTACATCAACTCCCCAGGGATCAATTGAACTCTGCTCTGTAGAGTTGAAATCTAAGAAGCATTCTACTAATTATGGGGCTAAAGTCTCCAAATCAATGGGTTAACCATGTGTCTTCAACTGGTGGCTTATTCTTCTAACGAACTAGAAAATGATGTTCAGAAGCTGGATTAATGGGTGCTTCCTCAGTGATAATATAGTCAACTTTAAAGAAAGAAGGCTTCTGTAAGTACGATGCTATATCTCTCGTTAAAGAGTTAGACTGAACAAGTGGAGGTTTATTAATTCCTTTATATGATAGAATATCTTCAATATTAATAACTAGATGAATGAGCATATTAGCAGACAAATCAAAGTGATAAGCATTAGTTCTAATTTTTTTGAGAATTTTAAATGGCCACAAGCTCATGCCTATAATTTCCTATATCTACTGGTTTGATAATGCTCAGGCTAAATGTGAATCAATACATAATCACCTTCTTTATATTCTTTCATTGAACAATTATGATTTTCCTTAGAAGCATAGTTTTCATTATTCATAGTAATTTGTTTTCTTATATCTTCATGGAGGATTTAAAAATCTTTAGCAAATGAGAATGCTGCATCAGAAAATACATGAGATGGTAGGTTTGCTACATCTATTGGTCGTTGTGAGTTTTGACCATAGACTATCTCAAATATAATTTTTTTGTAGCTCTAGATATAGTACTATAAAGGATTGAGGTTGGTAAATGTAAATCCCAATTTCCTAAACTTTTACCTATCAAACATCTAAGCAAATTTTTGAAGGTATGATTAACTACTTCAGTTTATCCATCAGTTTGTGGGTGAAAGAAAAAAGAAAATTTTAATTTGGTACCTAATAATTTCCATAATATTTTTCAAAAATATGAGACAAACTTAACATCTCTGTTGGAAACAATGGTTAAAGGGAGACCATGAAGTCGCACTATTTTCTTAAAAAATAATTTGGCTATATAAGAATCATCATTTATTTTTGAACAAGGTAAGAAATGAGCCATTTTTGAGAACCTATCCACTACAATAAAAAATACTATCATATCCTCGAGCTATCCTAGGTAATCCTAGAATAAAATCCATTGATAGGTCATCCCAAAGCCTATAAGGAACAGGTAAGGCAATGTATTATTCAGACCTTTGTTTGATAGTCTTAGCATGTTTACAAATTAAATATTGAGCCACTAATTTTTGAACATCTCATTTTAATGAAGGCCAATAAAATCTATTTTTTAATAAACATATGGTCTTATCCTTTCCAAAATGATCAGCTACACCCCTAGCATGTAGCTCAGTGATAAGAAATTTTATAAGAGAAGATCGAGGAATGCATAATTAGTTTTTTTATATAAATATCCATTTGTTATCAAGAATGTCCTTTGTAAAATTATTGGTTTATCTAGGTGTTCAAGATAAATTAGGTAAAAGTCGCAATATAATCATCTTTAATTCTATCAAATCACGATTCTCAATTTTAAAGAGGAAATAATTAGGTTTACCCTGGATAAAGCATCAGCAGGTTTATTCTCAATTCTAGGCTTATGTTTTAGAACAAAAGAGTAGTCTTGTAAAAATTCAACCCATTTTGCATGCCTATGACTTAAATTTTATTGAGTATTAATGAGTTTTAAGGCATGATAATCAGAATTAAGTATAAATTCTCTATGTAAGAGATGGTGTCGCCAATGCCTTAAGGATTGAATTACAGTATAAAACTCTTCATTTAACTTTTTACTAAAGAATGCTATAGGGTGATTCTCTTGACTTAAAATTCAACCTATCCCAATTCTTGAAGCATTACATGTCACTTCAAAGGCTTTAGAAAAATCAGAAAGCCTAAGGATTAGTGCAGAAGTGATAAGAACTTTAATTTGCTCTAAGGCCTTTTGTGCATTAAGAGTCCAACAAAATTTTTCTAATTTTAGTATATCAGTTATCGGAGCAACAATGGTACTAAAATTCTTGATAAATCTCTGATAAAAAGTGGATATACCATGGAAGCTTCTAACTTCAGTAAAACTTTTAGGTGATGGCCAATCTAAGATTACTTTCATTTTAGAAGGATCAGGTTTAAGTCCAGTAGTGGATATAATAAAGCCTAAAAAGATTACCTCAGCTTGCAAGAAGAAACACTTTTTTAAATTAATGTATAATTTCTCTTGTCTAAGTAGTTCAAAGACTTTTTGTAGGTGTTGTAGATGTTCATTTTCTCTTAGACTAAAAATTAGAATATCATCAAAATAGACCACCAAAAATTTACCTATATATGGTTTAAAAATAGTATTTATTAATGTCATAAATGTGCTAGGAGCATTTGAAAGTCTAAAGAGCATGGAAAGCCATTCATAAAGTCCATCAGGAGTTTTAAAAGTCATCTTCCACTTATCTCCTGATCTAATTTAAATTTGATGATATTCACTTTTTAGATCAATCTTTGAAAAAAAATTTGCTCCTGAGATTAAATCTAATATATCATCTAATCGGGGAATAGGAAATCTATATTTGATAGTAATTTTATTTATTGCTTGACAATCAACACATATTCGCCATGTTCCATCTTTCTTTGGAGCTAATAATGCTGGGACTGCACAAGGGCTAAGACTCTCTTGAATAAAACCTTTTTTTTTAATAATTCCTTAACTTGTCTTTTAATCTCAACATGCTCGATAGGATTCTTCCTATAATGTGGAAGATTAGAAAGTTGAGAACAGGGGAAGAACTCAATAGCATGTTGAATATCTCTTAGAGGAGGTAGCTCATCAGGAAGCTCATTGGGTGCAATATCTTTAAAATCAGAAAGAAGAGAAGAGACCACAGTAGGTATGTGAATCTCATTAGAGTATGGTATGACTTCTTTTACATATAATATGTGAAGAAGAAATAGATCAAAAAATTCTTTTCGTAAAGCTTCAAAACCTATTATTTCTATCTTTGGGGTCAAAGAAGGAAGAGTAGATGTTTTAAAGTAAGAATCAGAAATGATAGTATTAAGCACAATAGTAGGATTTTCTATGATAATTAATTGAAGTTTAGCTTTTTTTCTTCAATAGAGGCTTAGGTTGCAAGTCAGAAGTTATTTTGTGTGGTGTTATGGAGGGTGTTTTTTCCACCGGCTTTATTGGTAGGAGTTTAATAGTCTTATTATTATATTTAAAAACATAAGTATTTTCCCTACCATAGTGAATAAAATTCATATCATACAGCCAAGGTTGTCCTAAGAGAATATGAGCAATATCCATAGGGAGAACATAACACCAAATTTGATCCTCATAGCTTCCTATTTTAATTGAAACTAAACATCGATTGGTGATGGGAAGAGATGTATGATTTACCCAGCTAACATGAAATGGATCAGGGTGAGATTTAGAATTTAAGTTGGCTCAAGTTAAGGTGTATGTTGAAATGATATTCATAGCACTTCCTCTATCTATAACTACCTTACATCTCTTTTCATTACACAAAACAAACATGCTAAAAATGTTCTTTCTCCTCCAATCTTCTGCCTCATTTTTATTTATAGAAAGACATCTCATTACATTAACCTGAGGGTCATTAGTTAATTCCAATTTTTCATTAGATAATGGAGTGTCATCATAAACTTCTTATAGATTAACATCTATTGGGTTTTCAACTTCTTCTAAAAATAAGATTTGGGCTTTACATTGATTTTGCATATGACCCTTTTTATGACATTTAAAATATATTACTTCCCTAGTGCTCTGAGCTCCCTTCAATTAAAGTTTTAGGCAAAATGGTTGGGTCATTTGGATGGGTGGGTTTAATAATATATCTATGAGATTAAATGGAAGGTAGTTGACTTTTAGTTTTAGAGATTAAAATAAATTTTTTTTTGTTGGTCAACCAATAATGCATAATGAAATGCATCCTCTAAAGATTGCGGGTGAAATAATTCAACTTCATTTTTAATGTCAGTCCTAAGTCCAATAATAAATTTATTAGCTAATTGTCAATCATTATCAGGACAATCAGTTCTAGAAACTAGATCTTCAAAAATATTCAAGTATTCAGTTACAAGATGATTACCTTGTCTTAAAGTTAATAATTAGCTATGTAGCTTCTTATCATGATGCCTAGGACAGTACTTTGCTCTTAACATTTCTTTCATTTCTATCTAAGTGAGATTTGTCCTTCCTAATCTTTGTTCTTTAGCTAAAATATTTGTTTGTCCCAAGTCCGGATGCAAAAAGTGGAGGGTTGCGTTAGGTAGTTGACAGCCAGCGTAAAATTTGTCAAAATAATCATGACATGAATCCTTTAAATAATTGTGTTAATGCTAAGGCGTCCCCTACACGCTGTATGGCTTGAATACAGTGAAAAATGTGCTAGACCGTGCGGTGCAATGTTAAATAAGCAAGGGTTCCCACATTATGGATGGATGCGGGCAAAGAAGTTAGTCCATGAAACTAGAATTAGGTTAGGATCTTGGAATATAAGTACTCTTATAGGTAAATTAATGGAATTAATAGATATTATGGTTCATAGAAAGATAAATATTTTATGTGTTCAAGAAACTAAATGGATTGGTGAGAAGGCCAAGGAGATTGATAGTTTAGGTTTTAAACTTTAGTATTCAGGTAAAAGTTGAACTAGAAATGGTGTAGGTGTGATTATAGATAAAAGTTTGAAGGATAATGTTATAAGTATTAATAGATGTGGAGATAGAATTACAGCTTTAAAGATTATTGATACTAAGATTATCAATGTTATAAGTGTATGCTCCTCAAGTAGATTTGGAGGTAAGCTCAAAAGAAAAATTTTGGAATAAATTAGAGGGATTAATACAAAAGATATCTCTTGAAGAAAAGTATTTATTGGGGAGATTTAAATGGACATGTTGGTAGAGTGGTAGAAGATTTTAAAAGTATTCATGGTGGTTATGAATTTGGAGGGACTAATGAAGAAGGTAGGACTATATTAGATTTTGCCTTAGCTTATGATTTTGTAGTTGCTAATACTTTATTTAAGAAAAGAGATGAACATATTATTACTTATAAAATGGATCTAGTAAAACACAGATTGATTATTTTCTGATAAAAAAAATAGATCGTTTAGATTGTAAAGATTGTAAGGTCATTCCAAGTGAAATTTTAAGTACCCAACATCGACTATTAGTTTTAGATAATAAGATGAAAGGTTGTAAGAGAAAAATTAAACTAAATTATTGTCCTAGGATTAGATGGGGACACTTAAAGAACACAAATAAAAATATTTTTAAGAGCAAGCTACAAGAAATTCGAATTTGGGATGTTCATAAGGAAGCTAACGTTATGTGGGAAAAAATATCAAGTGAAATTAAGCAAGTTACTAAAAATGTGCTTGGAGAATCAAAAAGAAAAGCTTCTTTTAATAAGAATAGTTGGTGGTGGAATCAAAGTGTGCAAGAAAAGATAAGAAATAAGAAGCATTGTTATAAAACTTGGTTTAGATTTAAAAACTCAGAGAATTGGGAAAGATATAAAGTGGCCTGTAGAGATTCTAAGAAAGCAATATATGATGCAAAAAATTTAACTTTTAGTGATTTATATAATAGATTAGATACCAAAGATGGTGAAAGATGCATGTATAAGTTAGCCAACTAAAGAGATAGGAGAAGTAAAGGCATAGTTCAAGTGAGGGGTATTAAGGATGAAAATAATAAAGTGTTTTTCTTAGAAAAAGATATTGAAAATAGGTGGATGATGTATTTTGATAAACTTTTCAATGAAGGATCTGAAAGTACGATTGAGTTTAGCAACCTTATAATACCTAAAAAAATAGAGAATTTCATTTTATCGTCATTATTAGTAAATTTGAAGTTAGTGAAGCTTTAAAGAAAATGAAATGTGGAAAAGCAGTAAGACCGGATAATATTCCAATAGATGTGTGGAAATGTTTAGGAGATCAAGAAATTTCTTGGCTTACAAATCATTTTAATGTTATTTTAAAAACTAAAAAGATGCCAAATGAGTGGAGAAAGAGTTTGTTGGTTCCTATATTTAAGAATAAAGGTGATGCACAAGAGTGTGCAAATTATAGAGGAATTAAGTTAATGTGCCATACATTAAAATTATGGGAGAGAGTAATTGAGCATAGGTTACGATGTGATATAAGTTTCTCACTGTCGGTTTGGTTTCATGCGTAGATCTACTATGGATGCTATACATTTGTTAAGAGGTTTGATGGAGAAGCATAGAGAAAGTGAGAAGGATCTACATATGATATTTATTGATTTGAAAGCTTATGATAAATTCTCAAGAGATGTTCTTTGGAGAGTTCTAGAATAGAAAGGAGTTAATATTGGTTATATTCAAGTCATTAAGGATATGTATACTAGAGCTGTTACTTGTGTCCAAACACAAGGAGGATTGACAAAATATTTTCCTATTTCAGTTGGATTACATCAAGGATCAACATTAAGCCCTTATCTTTTTATGTTCTTACGAGGCATTTACAAGAAGATGTACCTTGGTGTATGCTTTTTGCTGATGACATTCTTCTTGTTGATAAGACTAGAGAGGGAGTCCAATAGAAACTTGAATTATGGAGGTCAACTTTAGAGTCTAAAGATTTTCATTTAAGTATATCTAAAACTGAATATATGGAGTGTAATTTTAGTTGTAGAAGTTTTAGTGATAGTGTTGTGACTTTAGGTGATCAAGTTATTAATAAGAGTGAGCGATTTAGATATTTAGGCTCTATTGTTCAAAATGATGGTGAAATAGATGGAGATGTTTTAGTAGAATTCAAGTTGGATGGTTGAAGTGGAGGAATGCATCTGACCTATTATGTGATAGAAAAGTTCCACTTAAACTTAAGAGAAAATTTTATAAGATGGTGGTAAGACCTACAATGACTTATGGTGCAGAATGTTGGCCAATAAAAGAGAAGCATAAGACTAAGTTAAGTGTTAGAGATGAGGATGCTCGGTGGATGAGTGGCTTTACTCTTAGAGATAGAATGCAAAATGAGTATGTTGGAAAAAGTTGGAGTAGCTCCAGTGGTAGATAAGATTAGGGAGAGCCTTAGATGGTTTGGCCACAGACGTCCAATTAGGAGAGTAGATGCATTAGATTTTTTTATGTTAAGAAAGGTAGAGGTAGACCTAAAAGACTTGGTTAAGATGTATAAAAAATGATCTTAGTATACTTGAATTAAATGAGAATTTGACACATAATAGGACACAATGGAGATGAAGGATTCATGTAGCCGACCCCACCTAGTGGGATTAAGGGTTCTTGTTGTTGTTGTTGTTGTTATTGTTGTTATTGTTGTTGTTGTTGTTGTAACCCTTTGGTAATCATCCATTTTATACCAATCAAAGAAGTCATCCATTTGAACTAACTAATCAAGAAATTTATTTAGGTCATATATACCATCATAAGTTGGGGCTTCTACTTTAACTCTTCGAGATGGATCATTAGAATCTTCTATAGTCTTAAAATACTTTTCTCCCCTTCCACCATTTTTAGCAATTGATGGTCTTCTAAATGGTTGGTTTTCTCTATGGTTTGGATATGAATCTTCTTCATCTATCTCTATTGGCACAGTCTTAGCAAGTATTGGAGGAGGAGTTGGTACTCTATTATTTTGTATATGAGCTATAAGAGTTTTCATTTGTTGTTTAAGTTCCTGCATTTGATTCTTACTTTCTTCTAATATTTGTTGAGTTTTTAATTCATTGTCATGGATCCTAAGATTTAAGGCATTAACTAATCTAGTCAAATTTTCAACTTGATATTGAGAGTAGATTTTGGTGCCATGAGATTTTTTTTAAAGAAAAAAAAGATATATGAAAAGGGATCAAAGAAAAA
The DNA here is from genome assembly GCA_021442155.1 of Cymbidium sinense. Taxonomy (NCBI): domain Eukaryota; kingdom Viridiplantae; phylum Streptophyta; class Magnoliopsida; order Asparagales; family Orchidaceae; genus Cymbidium; species Cymbidium sinense. The sequence continues at coordinate 159,310,461 of CM038217.1, read as the reverse complement.
AATGAAATAAAATAAACAAGTATAATATAATTATGCAATCAAAGTGAAATTGTTGAAGAGAACTTCTATGTGAGGAGGGTGCAAGACCACTTAAATCCCAAGCTCTTTTTAGATAGTTTAGGTATTTTTTGACAAAGTTCTATTTAGCTTCCAAAATTACCAAGTTTAACACACTTATATTATTATGCATGCATATGCTTTTTTTAATTTTTTTTAATGCAATGAAAAAAATGCTCAAATTTATCAAGCCTCTTTTTTTTCTTAAGAAAGTAAGTTATCATAAGTTAATCAAAGAAACTCCTAAAATTAACCATAAACAATAACAAAGATAGTAAAGCAAGTAATTAGATTTTGATTTGCACTAATGGCTAGGTTATTTTTAGGGTGAAGAACTACCTCACTAAGATACTCTCTTAATTTTTTTTTTTTATGTGCATAAGTTCACACAATTGGAAAATGACTAAAATATATAATGGAGCTTACTTATTGAAATTTTATGCTATCACCATAAACCTGCAAGCAATGTATATCTTTCCAAGCTACTAATATGTATTTTAACTAACATATAAAAGAAAATTAATTAACCTCACAAGTCTAGGAAAAACTCACAAGTTTGAAGACAAGTCCATCACTTGAGATGCTCCCTTTGTTGAAGCAAACTTTTGACCAAATTTGCTCCTTCCAGGCTTTGCTATGATACCAAAATTTGATGGAGGTGGACATCCTTTCTTTTGATGAGATTGAGAGAACGCGAGTGTTGGAGGTGAAGGAAGAAGATATGTTGGATAATTAACACTTCCACTAAGGATTGCTAAGGTTTGACCACCAAGCTCTCAAACCACAAGAATAACTCAATAATTTATAATTACCAAAAGATCTCCTTCATTCTAGTAAGAGGGGCTATTTATAGTCATTACAAGCATCTTTCAAAAGAAAAGAATTCAAAACATGGAGGGAAAGGTGGGTGGCCACATTAATGTGAAGCATTAAATTGCATAATTATTTTATGCCATCCACCCATTTCACATGCTATTATTTTAAGTAGATTCAACCACCTCATATGTCATACTTTGAGTTTTTAAATGCAAAATTTTGAACATGGAGTTTCTAGAAAAAAAATTAAAAATTACATAAATAAAAAAGATGAAATCATAAAATGGGCTTTAGCAGGCTAATGGGCTAAACCTTCTTCATTCTTGAATTTTTTTGGGCTTCAGCTTGAGATCTTGTAAATGGACCTTAAGCTCTAATTTTTAGATCCTCATGATGTTCTACATCACCCTATTTTTGAGATTTTATTGTTTGCTTAATTAGGAAAATTAATTGATTAAATCTTAAGCATTTGATCATCGCGATTTCACTGGTCAGGGTTTCTTAATTTAATTAGGGATAATTAAGCAAATGAATAGTAAATTAATCAATCAATTAAGCTTATTAACCTCTATTAATGGTGATGAAGTCTAGGAAAATGGATTGGAACTCCCTCTTCCAATCTTTTCTTTAAGTCTTCTCCAATCCCTCTTAATTAATTAATTAACATCCCCCTTTATTAATTAATTAACAAGATTAATCAAAAATCTAAATCATGCCTGAACCTTAATTAACTAATTGATAGGATTTAAGGATTGAGACTTAGGATCCCTTCTTTGTCTCTTTCTCTGAGTTCATCTCATTTTGGTTGGATAAGGTTAATTAAGATTTAATTAGTTAATTAATGAACAAAATTAAATCAATTGAATCTATTTATCTAATTTAATCTTCGGTAGCTCTTTGGGTGTTCAATAACCCAAAGTGAGAGATAATGAAATTATGATTAGCTCACATGTGTGAGAAAACTATAAAAGTAGTTAAGTAAGATCCCTTAAGCCTAATTAACTATTAATCATAAGCCTTGAGCCCCTTTCATTTCTTAGAGCATTGTAAATTTACTTTCCATGTGGTTGCATATCATATTGGCTCATTATTAATTAGTTAATTAACTTAAAATGATTAAGGGTTAATTAATCCACTTAATTCATACTTTAACCTAATTAAAACATAAAATCAACCTAAATATTCTTCATTGAACCAAATTAACTTACACATGTGGAATGGGATTAGGATTAGCAAACCTCTTTCACATTTTCTAAATCAAGTCAAACTCAAAATGAAATATCATCAAAATAACTTTCGTTCATTTTAAATAGCCTTATTTAGTATGATTGTCTTTAGGAATTAATTGGAATGAATGAGATCATGTGCTTATGTTCCTTTATTTCTTTACACTCTTCTTAAATGTTGCTTGCTATTTGTAGTCATGCATTCATTCATTTTGAAATTAACTAACAATGAAAAGGTTTCTTTTATGTTAAATTGCGTGTTGATTTAAATTAAAAATAGGTGTGGCTATTATCACTATTAAATCAAATGTTATTTTCAAAAGTCCATAAATCAATTAGAATAAATGGAGTGATGTTAATTACAAATATCTATAAGTTCACATGTGTTGATAATATAAGATATGTAATATGAAGTTCTCTTTCCCTATCTTACATGGATTCACATAAGATTTATAAATATATAGTTCATTTGAAAAAAAATCACAACATTTTTCTAACTCTACTTCTATGTATCTCCATGTTAAGATTTAAGAACAATTTCATATCACATATGTAAATCATATAATCAAATCAAATATGACTTCTTGCATGACTTCTGGTTCTTATGGTTATTTTTGTACATTCACCTATATATGAGAAAAGTAGTATATTAGTCTGGACATCCTGGGGCTGTGAGGCTTTAAGTAGTCCTAAATAGGTCTTATACCTTACACCCCTGGTGTAGAACAATGATGCCGTACTCACTTAAAATTGTTATACTTATGTGTATGTATGATGTGACCAATGAATGAGAAATCATAATCAAATAAATCAAATACAACTTTTGCATGGGTTTTCCTTTTATTGTAATTATTTATACATCTATATGTATCTAAGAAAAGTAATATATTAGTCTAGACACCCCGGGGTTGCGAGGCTTTAAGTAGCCCTAAATAGGTCTTATACCTTACGCCCCTGGTGCTGAATAAATGGCATCGTACTCACTTAAAACTTTTATACATGTGAATGTGAACTTAGCTAATGGATGAAAAATCCTTCTTTTCTATTAAAAAGACATGCATTCATAATTTAATCAAATGAAATATCTAAATTCCAAACATACTTCTTTGCATTCATGATTTAAGTGTGCTAAAACATATATTATATATATACATATGCTTAGGATTAATTCATTTGCATAATAGACATGGTGGAAAGAAATGAATAAACATGTGTCATGTGACAGTAACTCATTCTAATTAATCTTAAGATATCTTTTTTATTGAATAAGGTCATTTAGAGTGAACCTAAACTTAGGATTGATTAAAACATATAATAAGCTATTCACTAAAGAAAATTGATTAATTAACTTGCTTTAGAAGTGACTTAAGGTAGGGATGAAAGAGAGATTCCCTCTCTTTCTTCTCTTTATAACACTTAGTTGTTAAGTGTAGACCATATGAAAAAAAATACTAAGTAAAATTTTCAAATCAATTAAAAAAAATTACTTAAAGAGAAATCAACCCTTTATAAATTAATTCCCTTACACTTAGTAAATTACAACTCTAAAACCTAGTTAGGACATATCACACAAGCTTTAATGCACACACATTAGATTAAGTTATCACTTCTAGCTTTGTGTTAGGACAATATATGGTTTGATGTATGTTTAATTTTGTGATGTATTATTTTAGGCTAAATGTTAGTGTGTATGTGTGTAGTCTGGATGTTAGACCAATATTAGCCTAATCATGCTTTTGCAGGGGATTGTGTTTAAAGGGGCCATTATAATAAAAATATAAATGCTTTTGCTGTGCAGGTTGCTTAGCCTTTAAGCATAATCCAAGTTATGATAGGTGGGCTTGATTACCTATATGTAGGGTGCTAAGCCCAAATTATTCATATAATTATTTGGGTTGTATGATGTGTTTAGCTAATAATTATTTTGTAGGTGTAGCTAGATTTACTTTCCTTCTTTTAATGTAATTTTATATTAGGATTAAGATAAGTGTTATGGGGATTGGGATGAGCATTGGTTATAAGACCAAGTCTTATGTATCATGTGATGCCTTTTGAGCAAGCAACATCCAAATCAAGCCAAAAAGAAGAAAAAAATAGAGCAAATCAAAATGAAGAAATGAAAGATGGAGAGATAAAGAATGAAGAATGAAGAATGAAGACTCTCATAGCATTTATCATTTTTAATTATAATTATTCTCTTGTAATCCAGGTTGTATAAGGGTAGAGCTCGGCTAACCACATTTTTTTTTGAGTTATACGGAGGTACCTGATTGCAACAACATTTTATTCTTTAATGATAGCTTTATAAAATTGATTTATGTTTTGTTTAACTTATGCATTAGAAAAAGCATGCCTATTCACAGTTTATTTAAGAATGGATATTGTTGTGTGACTTGGATGCGATTAGGCTCTTCAGATGAAAATATATTTTCTATTCCATTAACAACTCATAACTAAACTTTTAAAATAACTCGTATCCTCACATAAAGCTTAGGCATTAAATCAAGATAATAAAATATTTAGCAACTCCTTAGCTAGATGTTGTATGTTTAACAACATGCATAATCATCTTGTTTCACTCTTGTTAAAAGAGGGCTTCCATCTTTTCCAGATAGAGCGAGCTTAACCTTTGAGAGCCTATGATGGAAGAACACCTCTTTACATTTTTAATTTGGCCCATAACTAACTTCTCATGCATTTAAGAATACAAAATCTCATAGCCCGTGTCAAAATAAACAGTCCTAAATTAAATAAAATTTGATAAAAATTTGCATTAGATTTAAGTCATTATTCATACCTCTCATGCTCTAGTCTCTTAGGGAGTGAGTTTAAAGACTTAGTTTCTTTTCTAAATAATAACAACCTAGCCATCTTGAAAAAGCATATGACTTACTTACATGGATTTAAAGTGTAGGAGGAGTTAGATGGTTGTAACTCCAGGCGATAATAAGTCCTGTAGTCGGATGGTTTACTCTCTCTTATGGAGGAAAACAATATACCCACTTTCACCTTAGATTTAGGTCGTGCTTTGGTCCTCACTGAAGCTCCTTAGATTTAGGATCTGAGATTATTATTTTCCTTTGGGACTACAAGCATAAGTCCTCATCTCTTAGGCATCTCCATAATCTTGTATTGTGGAATTATAAGTCTTAGATTTCTAATAAAATTTTAACTTAAATATATAATTCTCCTCAATTTTAAACATATAAAGCCAAATCATAGGATAGTTTGGGATGCTTACTAGGCTTCCTAGTATCATAAGCATCCCCTACTCATTTCTTTTTGGCTTTAATAATAAGTCTTTCCTTTTGATCTGTCCCATTTGATCTCCCAAACATAGATAATTTATTGATAGTCCTATCTTTGAATTATTTGGAGACAACAATTGCTTATTTTAATCGAGAGTATTCCTAAAGAACTCACCTTCCTTAGGATGTAATTAACTATGGGCGCTTGCCCCTATAGGAAACTTTAAAACCCTATTTAAATAAGCCCTACTTTATTCATCCATGTAAAATAGGAAAAAAAATCTCTAGTATATTCGAAGACCCATCATGCCTTAGGAGTCCTTATTAGGTGGTTAAGTCCATTGTAGGATAGTGAATTCTATCTTTTGAGATAGTACACTATTCCTTAATGTCATACATGATCACCTCAATAAGTACACTCTCAGATTTGCATGGTGTCCCCCCATACAAATAGATCCAAAAATAAACACCATAGATTTTTTTGGCGACTTCACTGGGGATAGTTTCTCTCTCCATCTATACTAAATAATTATTGACTCCAAGCATAGATAGTGGACTTATATTTCATATGAGTCCAAGACTATCTTTCCCTCCATTGGCACTTAGCTTATTTCATTCTTAAGCAAAGCTAGCCAACATCCTCTAGTTTTTAGGACATCACTCCTTGTAGGTCCTAGAACCCCTATTGGGTTTCCCAATATGTGAAAAATAAAATTAACTCATGAAAGAAAATGACAAAAATTTGAAACATCCCTACCACTAGCTTGGTGAGACAGGTTCATCTTAATGATTAAGAAAATAAACTCTTTTGCAAAGCGCTACTTTCCAAAAGCATATTTCACAAAACTCATATAACCAAACCTCACCTAACAATCCCCATGATTGTTACATGGAGGTTCTTTCAAAATCAAGATCAAAATCATATTTTTTTTAAATGCACATTCTTGAAAATGACCATATTCATTCAACATGTTCAAAATTATTGAATGAAGAGTCTATTGCCAAAAAAAATCATATTTAAAAAAAATATTTTTGAAAATGACCATATTCATTCAACATACTCAAAATTTTTGAATGAAGAGTCTATTTTTTAAATAAGATCATAGCATAAAATTGAAATTCCACTTAACACATTTCATATATACTAAAGTTGGAGTTTCCATCTTTGCAAAAGTACATTCTTGAAAATGATCACATTCATTCAACATGTTCAAAATTGTTGAATGATGAGTCTACTTTCAAATAAAACCATAACATGAGATTGAAACTTTACTTAATATACATTCCATATATATTAGAGTTAAAGTTTATCTCTAAACCATACATGAAAGAAAGACATATCATTAAATTCTATTTAACATACTTGAAATTGTTAAATAGTTTTCCCTTATTTCAAAAATAATACAAATTTGACTTTCACTTAACAAACTTCATTTGTTAAGTGAGAGTCTCATTTTCAAAACATACAAATTTGACTTTTACTTAACATACTCCATTTGTTAAGTGAGAGTCTCATTTTCAAAAACATAAATTTGACTTTCACTTAACTTACCCAATTTGTTAAGTGAGAGTCTCATTTTCAAAACATACATTTGGCCTCCACTTAACATACTAAATTTATTAAGTGAGGGTCTCATCTCCAAAACATATATTTGGGCTTTCGCTTAACATATCAAATTTGTTAAGTGAAAGTCTCATTTTCAAACACAAATTAAACACATGTGACTTCTACCTAACATATCAAATTTATTAAGCCCCCCATTTTCAAATTAACATCATCAATCATCACAAGAAAAATTTCATTACAAAATTTTCAAACACATAATCACAACCCCTTCTTAGCATACTTAAATTTGCAAAGTAAAAGTTCTTTCAAATCATCAATATTTTCAAACAAGACATAGAAAAAACAAATATCTCCTCAAATTTCTCCTCAAATTTTAGAACCCCACCCAACCTATCAAAATCAGTTGAGTATGGGTTCTAAATTGAAATCAAATGGCAAAGACTCTCCTCATCACATTAAAATCTCTCCACTGAACCCCACTTACCATATTTGAATTATTGACTGTGGGTTTAGGACTCCAAATTCTTATGATTCTCTTGGGACAAGTATTAAAGTAGAAACCTGACTCAAATTACATTTCAACACATGCATAGATATAGTGCAGACCAATCAGTATAATCTTTCTAGTCAGTACACATGGATTCACGAAAGTTCATTTTTACTTTTCCCTCTGGGATGGATTTGGCCTTGGATTGGGCCAGACTCCTTGAGACAGACTCCACCCACCTGGTTTTCTTCGGCCGAGGATTCGAGGGAGCACGTGTTATTTGTGAGGGGGAGCCCTCACTACTATCAGTCGGGATGAGGTGGCTGAGCAGAAGCCAGTCATCCGCATTAACATGCCCTCTGATTTTGAGTACCCTCCATTGAAGAGGAAGGCTACAGTGGTTCCCACGCCTCGTTCTGTGATAGTTTCAGCACATGCTTGTCTAGTCAACCTTACCATTACTCCAGTGAGAGCTACTGCCTCCTCGTTGGTCATCCTATAGGGGAAGACTATCTTAGCCTCTGAGATAGTCTCCTCCACTTTTAAGGTAGGTACTAGTTCTTTCTCTTCCTTGTTCACTCATACTAAGCATCGTAATAAAAATTGAAAGATTAAGTAGGAGCACGAGTGAGAAGCTAGAGAGCTTGAGACTACATCCCATGTAACCGAGGAGGGTTCTCCCCGAGAGATTTCTCTACTTCTGAACAGTAACAAGTTCCACCCCTTCTCGGCCTCAGACGGAGAGGAAGATTACCAAAAAATTGTTGCTTCTCCTCCACCATCAACATACTATGAGACACTAGATAGGGAGTATATGAGGCCTTATGCTGGACTTAAGACTGTCCTATGCTAGGTTGGCAGAGCATATAGACGCTCAGAGTCTGGTACCTTATTTAATTTATGATCATTGATCACTAGGAGTGTTAGGAATCAGATCCATAGAGAGAGGGCTGTAAAGGCTCAAGCATCTACTCATGTAAGAAGGAGGGAGCGACTGTAGTATGCCAGGTAGTCAGCAGCCTCAGTTCTGATGGATTTTTCTGATCGTCCCCCCGTCAGGGCTGATCATTCAAATAGGATTGTTATTTACCTCACTTTTGGAGTGACCTATTAACCTCCTCTTCTTAGACTTATGACTCTTCTAGACACTAAGAACTCCTTAGTCATAAGACACTTCTAATGATTAGGTGAACACCTAACCTAAGCCTAGAGATTTAGAAGTGTTAATCATAAGATTAGGCTATCCCTTAGGGTTTAAGGAAATTACCTATCACATAACTTAAACCCAATCAAGATACACTTTCTCAAATAAAACCCAGACTCAATTCTCAAACCAAATCTCAAATTCAAATTCAAATTCTAAATTTAATTTTAAAATTTGACTCCAAATGATTGAAACCCAAAATCAAATTCAAATCCTAAAACCCTTCATATGAACCACATTCATCTTAAATTAAATCAAAATTAATCTCTTTATAAAAACAATTATTTCTTCATTTACATTCACAAATATAAATGAAATCCAAATTCAAATGACCAAAACTATATCGAAAATCAAATCCAAATTCAATCTAAATATTTTAAGCTAATTCTTTGGACTTAGCCAAATTATATCTAGATCAAGTCAAAACCAATGAATTTTCTCTTAAATCAATCAATCATTCAATTATCTACCAATATAAATGAAACTTACAATCATCAAATGAAATCAAAACCAATCCAAGTCAAACCCAACCTAGCCCTTTTGACTTGAAAATTTTAAATGAGCTAAAATCTCTTAGACTACAAATTGATTGCATTTATATTCCAATCTAGGGCTCATATATAAGTTCAACTAAACTCAAATCAAATCAAAAACCAAACCAATTGACCCACTTAGGTCCACTTGACCCAAATGTCTTAAAGGACCTATTTGATCCAACTATAATCCAACCCAAATTTGATTGAACCAAGCTCATCAAAATCTTCCACCATGATTGTTGATCACCCTAGGATGATCAATTTCAATCAATTGGGCCAAACCAAGCCCAATTGGCCATTTGATCCAAATTGACCCAAATGGGCCTAAAGGACCAAATTGGGTCAAATCATGATATAACCCAAATTGATTGCAACCAATGGCTGAAGTTCATTCCAAATTGATTATTGAACTTAACCAAAGCTATAATTATATCCAATTTGATCAATCGAGCCCAATTGGTCAACTTGACCCAACCTAGCCCAAATTATTCTAAATCCAAATTAATTCAAACCAAAGACCACATTCATCTTCAATTATCCAATTGAACATGAATCAACCCATAACCCAAGATAATTTGGCCAATTTTGATGAAATGGGTTAATTTGACCCAAAATGACCCATATGACCTGAATTGGGCCAAATCCCTTGAAACCAAGCCAAAACCCATTGGGGGCTGATCAAACCCAACCCAACCCAAACCCATTTGGGATCAGCCCAAAATCAACCCAACCCATTTAAATCCCTCATTTAATTCCCCCTATCACATGCAATTAACTCTCCCCTAATATTTGCATTGAATAAATCTAATCATATGGCAGCAAGAGAGGACTTTGGAGCAAAAATCTAAATTTCTCAATCAATCTATCATCCATTTCAACCATCCCAAGCAAGTTGACAATCAATTTAGAGCCAAAAAATTCAAAAAAAAGATTGTATTTTCGGCCATTATAAAAGGAGGGGGAGATGAGGCTTTAAATCTTTTCCTCCTGCGACCATTCAGCCCCTAAAAGCTCCCCAAAATAAAAAGGAATCCATCCCCCACTTCTTTGAGCCATTTTTGAGCTCAAAAACATAAATAATTGCCCTTTCGATGAGGCGATGGTAGACATCAGAGAAGGTGACATTCTGAAAGAAGGCAAGGGCTAAAGATCACTCCAAAGCTTCCTCACATACCTAGGAGTTCGCTCGGATCTTCACCGTTGCCGAAAATCATCCTCGCGAGGTAAATTTTGCCAAACCATAGCTGGCCTTAGGATTTTGCGCATTTTGTATTAATTTTCTCATGATTTTAAGAATTTCTACTAGATAATCTTGCATTTTTTACTTTAAATCATCCCAATTAGAAAATATAATTTTTTCGGTGCGAATTGATATGAAAATAGGTAAATTTGGACAATTTTTGGCTTATAAAGCCTTATTTTTTCCTGTAAAAAGCCTGAAAATACTGTTCATTGCTGACGGGTTATAGTAACCGTCCGATCCCACGGTTCGTGGGATTGGACAGCTCGGATCGCACAATCCAGGCCTTCAGATCACTTGATACGATTTGGACCATCCGATCGTACAGTTTGCACGATCGGATGGCTCAGATCACCCGTGGATCACGCGATTCGGGCCTTTGGATGCGATTGACTCCGATCGATTGCGATTCGGGCGGAGATGGCGATTGCCATCGCTCGATTTACAAACTAATCGGACGTCTCTACGATGATGGCCGTAAATGGTCATTTTCCCTTTTCTCCTAAAGGCTAACATCAGCGCCGCACGTATTTCTTTTTTATAAAAAAAATTAATTTAAATCACCTGAAACTTCCAAAATTCATACAAAATTAAAATACTTAACCAAAAATTACCAACAAGGAGTCGTTGGATTGGTCTTTCCGAGAGGAATCCAACAAACCCCAAATCCCCAAAGTTTACTAAGTAGTTTGACCTTAATTTAAGGTTTAGTAAAACAAATTTCATTAATTAAACTAAAAATATAAGTCAAATTAAGTTGAAATTTTCAGGGATTGAAACTAATGCTAAAATATAACTACTATAAAAATTTCAAGTGACAAAGACTTTTAGATTAGGAGAAATTAAATTTTGAAGTTCAGATTGTCCAGTTTAATAAAATAAATTAAATAAAAATTCAGAAATTTACAAAAATCTTCAAAATAGCTTAAATCACTTCAATTGACATCTAGGACTCTTAAGAAAATAATGTGATCTTTTGAATCTTAATGAACCCCAAACAAACACTTAAGATTAGAGTTTAATTAATTGAGGAGTTAATTAAAATATAATCTAAAAATAATTTAAATATTAAATCAAAATTAGAAATGAAATAGCACTTAAGCAATCATTAATCAAATCTCAAATCATATAAATATCATTCTTAGAGAAAATTAAATTAAATATGATTAAACCTATTTATGTTAATAAAACTCAATTAAATGATTAAATCTTAAATCAAACTCAAAACCCAACAAATTTAGGAAATTTAATCATTTGATACTAATCAAATTAAACCAAATAAAATTAAAGTAAACTTAATTAACATATGATTAAATCACATCTATTTGGAATAATATAATTAATTAACCATTAAATATTTCAACCTAATAATTAAATCGAACATGTTAATGAAATCAAACAAACATAATAAATGAATAAAATCAAGTAAAACCTTAATCATGAATAATTAAACTTAATTAGTCAAACATCTAATTAATGCAAATTTAATAAATTAATCCATTATCTTAATTAATCAAATTAATTTAAATAAGTTACATTAAAGCTAACTTTAAAATTAAGCTTAAATCAAATCCCTAATTAAATTTAATAATCACACCCCTCAAATAAATTAATTAAGTTAATCAAATTAATCATATTAAACCTAAACTTATTTTAACATAATTAAGATGTAATTAAATACTAATCAAAACCTAAATTAAACCTAAATCATTAAGTCATCAATCTCTAATTAAATAAAGCTTTAATTAATCTAATTTAATTACCCTTAATCAAATTTAATTAATCAAATATCTAATTAATGCAAACTTAACAAATTAATCCATCATCTTAATAAACCAAATTAATTTTACAAATCACATTAAAATTAAGTCAAATCAAACACTTAATTAATCTACTAATTAATTTAATCACACCTATTAAATAAACTAATCAAATCAATTAAATTAATCATATTAAACTTAAGCTGAATCAAACATAAAAATGCAATTAAATGCTAATCAAATCCTAATTTAAACTTAAACTATTAACTCATTAATTACATCATTAACCCAAATAAATATGAAATCAAATTAAAAAATAAACAAATTTTTATTTAATTTAATAATTAATCATACTTCTTAAATAAACTAATTAAGTTAATTAAATTAATCATATTAAACCTAGTCAAACATAAATGCAATTAAATACTAATCAAAACCTAAATTAAACCTAAATTATTAAGTCATTAATTACATTATTAGTCTAAACAAATATGAAACCAAACTGAAAATTAAATAAACCTTTATAATTAACATAAATACACTTCTTAATTAAACTAATCACATTGAACCTAAGCAAACCTATAGACCAATAAAGCTAATCTAATCAAATAAAATTAGATTAAACAAAATTAAGAAAGACTCTCATCAATTTAATATGTAATCAAATCAAATCTCATTCAACCTACTTAAATAAGATAAACTAATCAACTATCCAATGTATGAAATCAAAAAAATAAACCAAACTTTGATGAACATGACAAATGGTTGTGATTAAAAATAAAATCCTAATTACAAAGAATCAAACCCAATTAAAATCAAAATAAAATCTCAATTAATCTAATCTTATCAAACTATAAATAAATGAACTACAATCAAAAATAAAGCATGTTAAGTCACATAACCATAATCAAAGAAAAGAATTAGATATTAATTTAAAAGGATATTGAATTATCAAGATTTAATTAAACCAAAATATCTAATCTAAAATTAACCAATCAAAAACACATAAATTTAAACAAACTTAAACTTCATTAGGTATTAATGATATTGTATTATCAAGATTTAATTAAACCAAAATATCTAATCTAAAATTAACTAATCTAAAACACATAAATTTAAACAAACTTAAAACTTCATTAGATATTAAGGATTTTGAATTATCAAGATGTAATTAAACTAAAATATCTAATCCAAAATCAAACAATCAAATACTTAAACAAATTCAAATTCTAAATTCTAAATCAAATCAAATCAAATGAATTACACACAAATTCAAAGCTAATTAAGATACTTGGGACCTTTAGACTCTCTAGGGGTTAGGATGTAGAATAGGGTGAGTTCCATCTACAAATGGAATTCATTATACTCTTCATTCTTGAAAACCTAAACATCATTTTAACCAAATAAAAGTGAAATAAAAATGAAAAATAAATCATTAAATTATTTAAATTAAAATCACCCAAATGTAAAATTTAAACAAATTCAAACTCCAAATTGAAACTTAAACTAAAAAAGCTTAGAAAAGTCTTATCACATAAGCCTTAAGCACACACATTAGAATACTAAGTCACCACTTCTAATGCTAAGTTAGAGCTTTGTATGTATGATGCTGTGTTTTATTATGTGATGTAATATTTTAGATTGGATGTTAGGGTGTATATTTCTATAGACTGGATGTTAGGCCATTATTAGTCTAATCATATTTTATGCAGGGGGTTGTGCTTAAGGGGCTGCTATAATAAAAAATATAAATGCTTTTACTATGTAGGTTGCTTAGCCCCTAAGTATAACTCATGTTAGGACAAGTGGGCTTGGTTACCCATGTGTGGGGTGCTAAGTCCAAATTATTCATATAACTGCTTGGGTTGTATGGCGTGTTTAGCTAACATTTATTTTATAGGTGTAGCTAGATTTACTTTTCCCATTTTTGATGTAATTTTGCATTAGGAATTAGTATTAGTGGGGGATTAAGATGAGCAGTGGCTAGAAGGCTTAGTCCTTGGGGTGCCCTGTGATGCCTTTGGAGCAAATCAAATCAAAAGAAAGGGAATGAAGAAATGAATAAATGAAGAAAAGAAGACCCCCATAGCATGTATTATTTTTTGGTAATTCGGGTTATATAAGGGTAGAGCTTCGACTGCCAACTTTCTTTTTTAGGGTGTGCAGAACCCGCTTAACCTTTTATTCTTTTAGGTAGTCTATAAAATTTTTGATGTTGTATTTAGATTGCATTAGAACATCATGCTTTTCATAGTTTCTTTATGATTGATGCTTGAATGTGTGGCCTGGATGTGGTCTCTTGGGATAAATCTCTTAGGATAAAATTAATTTTTTCTAATTAACAACTCATAACTAAAATTTTAAAATAACTCATAACCTCACATAAAAGCCTAGGAATTAAATCAAGATAATAAAATTTTTAGCAACCCTTAGCGGATGAATGAATGTATAATATCATGCATGTCATATTCTTCCACTCTTGTTAAGAGGGGCTTCCATCTTTGAGAGAATCAAGGCTTAACCTATGAGAGCCTTTGGTGGAAGAACACCTTTCTCTCTTGATTTGGCCCATAATCAAATTCTCATGCATTTAGGCATACAAAATCCATAGCGTGTCAAAATAAAAGTCCAAAAGAATCAAATAAATTTGATAAAATTTGCATTAGATTAAGTCATGGATTCATACCACTGCTCTAGGCTCTTAGTGAGTTTAAGGACTTAATTTTCTTTCTAAATGAACAACAACTTAGCCATCTTGCAAAGCATAAGACTTGCCTATATGGATTTAAAGCATAGGAGGAGTTAGCTGGCTGCCACTCCAGGCGATAATAAGTCCAGCAGTTGGGTGATTTATTCTCTCTTATGGAGGTAAACCAAATACCTATTTTCACCTTAGATTTAGGTCATGCCTTTGTTTTGTACTAAGGCTCCTTAATTTAGGAATTTGAGGTGGTTGTTTTCTTCGGGCTATAAGCATAAATTCTCACCTCTTAGGCATTCCCACAATCTTATGTTATGGAATTATAAGCCCTAGCAATCTAATAAAATGTCAACTCAAATAATTAACTCTCTTCAATTTCAAAAAAAATATAAAGCCCAATTATAGGGTAGATTGGAATGCTCACTAAACTTCCTAGTATCATGAGCATTTCCTACTTTCCTCCTTTGGATTTCAAAAATGAGTCTTCTCCTTGATCTATCCCATTTGATTTTCTAAAATAGCCAATCCTTTGATAGTCTTAACCTTGAAATCTTTGGAGACCTAATTGTCTTAATCGAGAGTATTCTTAAAGAATTCTCATTCCTTAGGATGTAATTAACTATGGGGGCTTGCCTCCATAGGGAACTTAATGAACCGACTTAAAATAAACCCTACTTTACTTTTCCATATAAAGTAGGGGAAAGATCTTTGGTATATTCAAAGACCCATCATGCCTTAGGAGTCCTTATTAGGTGATTAGGTCCATTATAGGGTGGTGATTTCTATCTTTCGAGATAGTACATCATTCCTTAATATCATACCCGATCACTTCAATAAGTATCACTTAAGATCTGCATGGTGTCCCACATCCTGAAAATAAACACCATAAATTTTTTTGGGGACTCCGCTGGGGATAAGGTTCCTCTCTCCATCTTTAGTAGATAATTATTGTCTCCAAGTATTGATAGTGAACTTATATTTTATATAGGTCCAAGACTATCATTCTCATACCGATCACTTCTAAGTATCCTTATGGTGTCCCATCACTTGCTTTACTCCTGGATAAGGTTCCTCTCTCCATCTTTTAGATAATTATTATCTCCAAGTATCGATAGTGGACTTATATTTTATATAATGAATCATTCTTTTGTTGGCACTTAGATTCCTTAATCTATCCTTAGAGGACCTCAAGCCAAAATCTATTGATTCCCCAATAGATGAAAATTAAAATTAATAAAACTAAGGAGATGACCAAAATTAAGAACCTCTTCACCATTCTAATGGTGAGGCAAGGTTCATCCCATGAACAATAAGAAAATAAAACCCTTCTACAAGATAACATGTCTTTCCAAAAGCACTTTTTCAAATTCCACATAATAAGAGATCTTTACACAAAAATTTGTAAGAAATTTTCAAAAAGGCACAAAACACATATAACCAAACCTCGTTTAACAAATCCTATGATTGTTACAAGGAGGTTCCTTTTTAAAAATCAAAATCAATAATTTTTAATGTATTTTCAAAAGCACATTTTCTTTGGAAATAGCTATCCCCATCCCACACACTCAAATTTGTTAGATGGAGATTCAATTTTTGAATTAAATTATAATATAAAATTGAAGCTCCACTTAGCGTACTTCACATGTTCTAGAGTTGAAGTTTCCCTTCTTTTCGAAAAGCAATAAACCATACACACACAAAAGAGAAGTCAAGACATATGTGAACCCCCCACTTGACATACCCAAATTTGTCAAATGGGGGTTCCCCTTCCCTTGGAGAAGGTAGAGCAAATTGAATTCTATTTGCATTTGTCTAATAAAACTCCTTGTTGCTAAAGTCTTGGACTTCAAAATACATTGGGAGATCATTTGACATGTCCAAGTATGTTAAATGAGAACCCCTTTTTGAAAATCATAAGAAAAAATGGAACTCCATTTAACATACCTAAGTTTGTTAAATGAGTTCTTTTCTTTCAAAAATCATAAACACATTTGACTTTCACTTAACATACCAAATTTGTTAAGTGAGAGTTTCATTTTCAAAATCATAAACACATTTAACTTTCACTTAACATACCAAATTTGTTAAGTGAGAGTTTCATTTTCAAAAAAACACATTTGACTTTAACATACCAAATTTGTTAAGTGAGAGTTTCATTTTCAAAAATCACAAACACATTTAACTTTCACTTAACATACTAAATTTGTTAAGCGAGAGTTTCAAAAAAATCATAAACACATTTAACTTTCACTTAACATACCAAATTTGTTAAGTGAGAGTTTCATTTTCAAAAAACACATTTGACTTTCACTTAACATACCAAATTTGTTAAGTGAGAGTTTTATTTTCAAAAATCACAAACACATTTAACTTTCACTTAACATATCAAATTTGTTAAGTGAGAAGTTTAAAAAAAATTGTAAACACATTTAACTTTCACTTAACATACCAAATTTGTTAAGTGAAAGTTTCATTTTCAAAAACACATTTGACTTTCGCTTAACATACCAAATTTGTTAAGTGAGAGTTTCATTTTCAAAAAAATCATAAACACATTTAACTTTCACTTAACATACCAAATTTGTTAAGTGAGAGTTTCATTTTCAAAAATCATAAAACACATTTAATTTTCACTTAACATACCAAATTGGTTAAGTGAGAGTCTCTTTTCAACACACATTTGATCCCTATTTTAACATACCAAATTTGTTAAATAAGGATCCAATTTTTCATGTCAAACTACACTTGAGCTTCTACTTAACATACCAAATTTGTTAAGTGAGAGTCTTATTCTCAACAAAAAAAACCATTTTCAAATCAAAATATCACACAATCAAATCTTCACAAAAAATATTTCAAACACAATCACAACCTCTTCTTAGCATACCCAAATTTGCTAAGTAGGTCTTTCAAACTATCAATATTTTCAAACAAGATGCACAAAACACAAATATCTCCAAGAAAATCTCCTCAAATTTTAAAACCCCACAACCTACCTAAATCGGTTGAGTATGGGTTCTAAATCAAAATCAAATGGCAAAGACTCTCCTCAATATCCAAAATCTCTCTAAAATTTTGATGAACCCCACTTAACATCCTTAAGATTATTTAGTGTGGGTTCAAACTCAAAATCAAATCTTGAAATCAATGATTGAAGGTGAATATCAAGGCAAATATCTGACTCAGCTATATTTTAACAATGCATATTTCAATGCAATCCCTTCTAGTTCTAGATCTATGGCTCAACAAGTTGTGTTTTCCTTCCCATGGCCTAAACTCCCTGATCGAGTCTCTACCACTTTCCATTGAGGTCATCACTTTGGCCATGGTTTTGGGGGTGAGGATTTCAGGGGGGACCACCATAACAGAAGGAGAGTGGCGGGCGTATCACTTATCATTGAGATGCCATCGATTATGAGTTTCCTCCACCAAAGAGGAAGGCCACTTGTTCGCTACTCTACCAAGATAGTTCAGCTTGTTCTAGCCTGGGTGGAGCACTCTACTACAGCCTCTCTGTCAACTACCCCCTCCTTGGACACCCCAAAGGGGAAGACTGTCTTGGTTTCTGAGATAGTCTCCTCCACATTTGAGGTGGGTGCTAGCTCTCATTCTACTATACCAACATGTACACAACACTACAACAAGAACCACAAGATCAAGCAGCATCATAAGAGGGTGGAGAGAGAGATGGACACCGCTTCCCATATGGCTGAGGAGGGATCTCCATGTGAGACCTCTCCACATTTGAGTGGTAGTAGGTTCCAGCCCCTCTCAATCTCAGATGGAGAGGAGGACATGGGAGGATTACATACCTCCACCACCAGATATTTTAGCACACCGCTAGGAGCATAGAAGCCACGCTGTGGTCAGACGTCTGCCAGGGAGCCTATGGACGCCGTGAGTCTATAGTTTTTATGAGACGTTATCCCTAGAGGGTGAAGTCGATCCAGAGAAAGAGAGTCTTGGAGGCTCAGGCATCAGCTTAGATAAGTAGGAGGGAGCAATAGAGGTTTCGGGCGTACCTCCGCTTTATGGATTTTCATCGTCGCCTCTACCGCCGCATCACAACATCCTTATCGCTCATCATAGGAAGAGTAGCTATAGTCGAGATAGTGCTACCTCCTGCACCGCCTCCACTCACCCACCACCGCCATCGCCTCTCACATCATCCCCAATTCTAACCAAGATCTAGAAGCCCCCATTCGGGAAAGACCAACACCATTGGTGATCCGACTACGGCCCAAGGATTCCACTCCATCTACTCCACCCATTGAAGTGAGGTCAAGCTCTCCTATTTGACCTCCCACCTCAGCTATAGAGAAGAAGGAATGGCGACCCAAGGCCATCATGTCAGTCACCACCACTCCACAACATAGGTCACGGCAGTCCACCTACGTAGCAGGGTGAGATATGATGTAGTGTCCATGATAGATCCTCCACGTACCAAGGGCGGATCATATACCCTAGTGTCCCCTCCTAGAGATAGTAGTACAATGGCAAGTAATGCCTGATGTATTTCTGTCAGTGAGTATAGCTCCTCCACTAGTGAGCGGTGAGTGTTTATCCCTGCATGATTAGACCGCTCTTCAAATGAGATCGTCGCTCAGTACTTTGTTGAGAAGAGGGAACTCTTCGGGGATGATTGCTCTGATGAAGAGGATGCCTGGGTCAATTTTGATCCAGATGAGGATGATCTCTTGGAGGACTCAGTGGAAGTCCATATGGTTAACTCTAGGGGTTCCCTCCTTAGGGATCAACATAGCCAGGAGAGTGTTGTAGTTGAGGAAGAAGACACAGCTTATTCAACCCAACACCTTCATCAGCAACTAAGGTAGAGAGATGAGCATATCAGAAAGATGGAGAAATGAGTTGAAGACTTGTTTGTGGTAATCCTAGCACTTCAAGGCTAAGCTCCATCAAGCACTACTCCTTAGAGGACCACCGGGTTTGCATGTTCTGGATCACCAAGAGTACATCTCCAGACCAGATAGTGATGCATAGAAGGTGGTGGACACTCCATGCAAGAAAAAAAGATATTATGCAAGCAAGTGGAGTGTGAAGGATGCGTTGGCACAAGCCCGAGGTGGCTCATCTATTCCAAAGGGTAGACCCTACTCAGAGGAATTTGATGGTGTCCAATATCCTAAGGGTTTTGTGCCTCCTTTTCAAAATCTTTGATGGCAGTGGGAACCCCGGCAAAGACATAGCACATTTGGTCGATGTGCAATGTCATGGCAATGATGCACTTTATTCCATCTCTTCGAGTTTTATGCATATCACATTTGATTGGTATACTAAACTACCCAATGGTTCAATGAAGACTTTTGAGTTGGAGCACTTTTTCATTAAGAGATTTGTTGGAGCGAAAGGGTAACGGTGACCTTATAGCTCAACAAAATTCAATGAGTCCCTTATTGATTATATTCTTAGGTGGTGAAACCTGAGTATGAAATGCGAACCACAACTGTCCGAACAACATGCTATAGAAATTCTTCTCAAGAATATTCATGGCCTGGTTGCTTTCATGCTCAAGGGATTTACAATCAAAACCTTTGAGAAGTTAATCAACAAGGTGGCTAGCTGAAGCCAAACAGTTACCTTTTCAAGACCAATCATTCAAGCCAAAGCTATAGAAGGCATTCGAGAAGAAGCAAGGGATAAAGGACAAAGGGAAGTGCCAGCTTCAACACCTCGCTACCATACCACCACGGCGCCTTCTTCATAATATATACTCAAGAGCATTTCATATCCAATGCTGTAGCTATTACCCACCTACTCTTGTATAGATTGAATAAGCCATATTCATTCAAGAGGGAGGTAGTTAGAAGATCTTTAAGAATCTCTTAAAGAAACTTGACTTTCAATTACCTGAGCCCAAGAGGCCAAAAGATGTGGGCAAGAGTAATGATCCTAACTATTGCCCTACCACCGCATGGTTAGTCATGTCTTGGAGGAT
This sequence comes from Cymbidium sinense, assembly GCA_021442155.1. Lineage (NCBI taxonomy): Eukaryota > Viridiplantae > Streptophyta > Magnoliopsida > Asparagales > Orchidaceae > Cymbidium > Cymbidium sinense. The sequence continues at coordinate 159,289,663 of CM038217.1, read as the reverse complement.
TGTGTCACCTTTAAGGGCTGGCTTGAGCTTAGCTACAAGTCGAGCTATTGTTATCCCCAAGGAATACTTGTTAGAACCCCTCCATTCTATCGAGTAATTCTTGGGGATACTTGTGATCCTCTTAAGATAAAAGAAGGTTGGGATATTGCCTTATATCAACCTCTAAAAAAGTGGTCTCTAAGATCAAGAAACTTTCTTTACGTTCTCAAGCAACTCAAACCTCCAACACCAAGGAAGGTTTGCAAGTTGCCACATAACTTGAAGAAGGTGTCACCAGCAGCCTACCTTACTTGCCCGGGATAGCATAGTAGCACAACCACCGTCCGAGCCCAGTACTCCATCCATCATTGCAGCTACTACTTATTCCTCCACTAGCTCCTCTTCTGCCAATAGAAGCATTGAATCAGCGGACAAGGGCACTATACCCCTTCCCCGCTTACTTTATTAGATTTCTATCATGTACCTCCATCTAAGAAGAAATCAATGAAGAAAGCTTTCACTTACATCTTGTCCACTTCTGATACTCTAGATTTTATTCCTCTCAAAAAACTCTCCAAGTCTACAAAATAATAATGATAACTCTAGTTTGATCATTCTTCTTTGATTTAGAAATGGATTTCCATTTCTAAATCACATGGTTCACCTCTTGAGATTGATTTGGAGTCATCTCACGATGATCCCATAGGAGAAGTGGTAGGTACACGATGAGAAGGTAGAACTTTCACTTCATCATTCCAAGAGTCACAAGTTAACCTTTGTAGTGGAAAAGTTCTACCTCCTAGGGTGACACCTCAGGATAAGGGTAAGCAAATCATTGGTTCTAAAGAGAGAATAGCCCCTCCACAAGATGCTCCACCCATGGATATGCTTGTGGAGGATCAAGCCAAGGTTGACTACAATGTCCTAGCACATCTTAGAAAGCTTCCAGTTAAGTTAAGCATATATGATGCCCTTATCTTATCCAAAGAGATGAGGGAATCCCTAATCAAGGCTCTTCTTGATCCAAAGATATGCTTAGCCCAACTGATAGCTACTAAAGAGGAGGCTCACAGTTTAGAGGACACTCTAGGAGTTACATTCAGTGATGAAGACTTGCTTCTAGGAATGACCAAGCACAACCGCCTTTACATTATAAGTGGATTGGAAGATACAAGATATCAGTTCTTGTTGACTGCATCATGAATATTATGAGTCTAAAAAACCCTCGCTACTTGAGGATTGACATCTCCAAACTTTCAAAAGAGAGATAATGTTGAGAGGATTCAATGAACAAGGCGAGAGGGCTTTAGGCTCATAGTATTTGCCATTAGAAGTAGATGATTGGAAGACTACCACCAAGTTTCATATTATAGACTTACATCTTTCAATGCTTTGCTTGGGAGACCGTGGATACATGAGAACAATGTGGTTCCATCCTCTCTACAGTGCATGAAGTTCATGAGGGTGGGATTGAATGCATCAAAGGAGATCTTAAGCCATTCAATTCATGAGGTCGAATATAAGGATGACCTACTATCTCCCTCAAAATCAACAAGTCTATTCTCATGAACTTGGTGAAAGTTCAAAAATAAAAGAAAAAGAAAAGGAAAAATAAAATGAAAAAGAAAAAGAAAAAAAAGAAAAGAAAAAAGGAAATGAAAAAGAAAATAAAAGGGAGCAAGAAATAGACTTGGAGGAGAAAGTAGAGCCTAACATTAGATTCCACCCACAGTTCATTACTCCATTCGAACATATGGGTAGGATGACTCGACCTCCACCAAGAAGAAGAGGATCAGAGACATGCCTAGATGGAAGACCTCCTTATTGGCCATCCAATAGAGTTATGTCCCAACTACCAACTACACCTACTATCTATATAGACTTAAAATCTAGTGAGGATGAGTCATATATGATTAGTACTAGCACTTCCCATAGTAGATCCCCATGCAAGTGATAGTTGAGCTGACAAAGGATGAAGACTGGCTCTAAGCAAAGCATAAGTGTATCAAGTCTATATGTGAAACAATGAGGCATCGGGAAACTTTAGCTTTAACCCCACTTTTCCTCACAAAAGTTGAGGGTTTGGTAGTTAAGGAAGCCCCTAAGTCTTCCACAAATGTAAAGGTGAAGTTCTTTCTTGGAGCATCATCCTCAAGTCAAGAAGCGATGTAGAACTTGAGGATGATTCATATAAAGATTTAATAGAATTACCTTTTGATTGGTATTTGTGTTCTTAATTTAGAAAGGATTAATCCACATGCTTGGTCTAAACATAGGTTAGATTACTTTGAAAGGTTATGGGACAATAAATAGACATTCACAATCAAGATCGGACTAGGATTGCATAATGATGAATGATTGACCATTAGCTCATCACCAATCATTTGGAATCTGATAGGTTCTTTTCAAATCATGCTAACTCATATGAGGAGGTGTGCTTAGAAACTTTAGATGATCCAAATGACTTTGAAGTCAAGGATGCACCGCCAGAGTTTGAAGAGGAGATTAGATCAACTATCGACGAGCTCAAAGAAATCAACCTAGGAACTGAAGAAGATCCACACCCAACATATCAATTCTCTATTGAATGAAAAAGAAATCAATGATTTAGTGAAGCTATTGATTGAGTTTAAGGATTACTTTGCATGGAGTTATGAAGAGATGCTATCTCCTCGACATAGTCCATAAACTAGCAATAGAATCTAATGCTAACCCTATCAAGCAGGTTCCTAGATGCACATGCGAGATTACAACAGGTCACTTAAATCAAGAAACCGATCGATGTGGCTTTATTAGGAAGAAAAATATCCTACTGGTTGGCGTGTCATCCCGTTAAGAAAAGAATGGCCAAATTTGCATATGCATTGATTTTAAGGATCTAAATAGGGCATGTCCTAAGGATGAATTCTCACTTCTATACCAATTAATGGTGGACATTGCCTCATCTCAAAGATTCTCCTTTATGGATGGGTCATCTATACAACCAAATTAAGATGGCCCAGAGGATGAAAGAAACACCGCCAACCCAATCAAAATATATTGTTATAAGGTCATGCCTTTTGACCTTAAAAATGCTAGTGCCACATACCAGCGGGCCATGACTCGAATCTTCGATGAACTCATTCATCATCAAGTTGAATGCTACGTCAATGATCTCATTATCAAAAGCAAAGAAAAGGAAGACCATCTCTTTGACTTGAGAGTAGTTTTCAAATGGTTAAGATAATACAACCTCAAAATGAACCCCCTAAAGTGTGCATTCGGAGTAGCTTCAAGAAAATTTCTTGGTTTGTTGTCCGATGGGAATTGAAATTGATCAAAAAAGATCAAAGTGATATTAGAAATGCCACCCCCTAAAAGCCTAACACAACTCAGGTCATTCCAAGGGCGGTTGGCATATCTAAGATGCTTCATTTCCAACTTATCAGGAAGATGCCAACCATTCTCGACTTGTCAAAAAGGATGCCAAGTTCAAATGGGATGACAAGTGTCGATGCTTTAAAGACATCAAGCAATATCTGATGACACCGCTACCCTAGTACCTATCCCGGCAAGCATATTATATATACATTAGATGACTCCCTTGGCACTTTATTGGCTCAAACTAATGATGAAAGGAAGGAGAATGCTCTCTATTATCTCGCCTCATCTAATCCTACGAGGTAAACTATCCACCTATTGAAAAGCACTGCTTAGCTTTAATCCTTGCATCCCAAAAGCTATGACATTACATGCTTTCTCATAAGGTGAACTTGATCTCTAGAGTCAATCCACTGTAATATCTCATGACTCGACTGACCTTATCTGGACGATTGGCACGTTGGTCCATGATTTTATCTCAATTTGACATAACATTCCTACCCCTCCATGATTTTGTCTCAATTTTCTTAACAACGTATCCACTCCCTACTGACTCTCCGCTTAATGATGATCTCCCTGATGAACAAATCATGAACTTAGGGGTACTAGTGCTCACCACTGGGAGATATACTTTGATGGTGAAGCTTCCTCTCAAAGAGGAGAAGAACATAATTACTATCCTGGAAGGCAGGAATAGTTCTCCAAACTCCAGATCATGTGATGAGATTCTCATATCATCTGTCCAATCCATGCACCAATGAAGTCAATATGAGGCTCGATTGTCGAGTTAGTCATACTCCAAGAGTATCAACATCTTGAAGCTAGTCATCAACCAAATGTGTCCCAAAGTTCTATCTCCATCATTGGGAGTTGTTGGCCCAAATCCCTGAGGTTACCATCTACAAGATTCCTCGAGGAGAGAATGCAGTAGCAGATGCATTAGCCAAGCTTGCCAAAGAGTTGGCATGTCCGTAAGATGAGTCCATTCCAATAAGGGTCCAAAATAGACAAGTCTTATCCCTTATTGATGTTGAACTCATCGAGAGATTCTCTCTTGAAGGGGAGGTGCCATTAGGATGAGAGAGGAGGCAACCATTCATGATTATTTAAATATAGCAAACTACTCAAGAGAAATCACTGCACCGTGTGAAGCAGAGAGCCCTTTCTATACTCTTGGGCACACCTTGTACAAGAATCCTTCATCATATGTGGTTACGTTGTCCGACAAACACGAAGCCCATAGGATCATGATAAGGTTATATGGAGCACATCAATCGGTCCAAAGATGAAAGCCAAGATCAAGAGATTAGATACTACCGCCTTCGATGATCATGACTACATGGACATAGCTAGGAGATGCCACCAATGTCGTACACGGTGGTCCTACATCAACCTCCCAACATTCTACATCCTACATTGGCCTCATGGCCATTTGAGTGTTGGGGTACTGACATTGTGGGTCCGATCAATCCTCCTTCTTCCAAAGGTCATCGTTTATTCTAGCTGCTACTGACTATTTTTCCAAGTGGGTGGAAGCAATCCCACTTAGAGAGGTCACAACTCAACATGTGCTCCAATTTTTCAGAAACCATATCGTATATCAGTTCGGGGTGCCTCAATGAATTATATCTGATAATGGCGCATTCAAGAGCAAAGACTAAAATGGAGATATTCTACCATCTACTACCCAAGGGCAAATGGAAGAAGCCTTCAACAAAACCCTCATTCAAATACAAGAAGACACTAGATGACAAAAACGATGATGGCATGAATAGTTGTTGAAGCCTTATGGGCCTACCACACCACATATAAACTCAACTCAATCTACCCCTTTCTCCTTAGTGTATGGGCCCAAAGCCATTCTACCATTAGAATTCCAACTCCCATCACTAAGGATAGCCATGGGTAGTAAAATCACAATGAAATAGAATGCCAAGTTGCGGTTGGAAGAGCTCAAAGGTTTGGAGGAGAGATGACCACAGGCATGCTAGAACCTCGAGTTATACAAAGCCAAGATGATTCAAGCTCATAACAAGTTGGTCCGTCCTAGAGCTTTTCAAGTAGAAGAGCTTGTTTTAGTTCTAAGGAGACCAATTGTTACCCGTCGAAAGATAGGAGGCAAGTTTGAACCCACTTGGGAAGGCCCTTATGCCATAGAGAAGGCCTACCAAGGAGGATCTTATCAACTCATAAATTAAAAAGAAGAGTGCCCGATGCTTCCAATCAATGGGCTCTACCTAAAGAAATATTATCCATAAATCTTGTTTGAAAATAATTATCAATAAAATTTCTTTTCATCTCAAATTTCATTTCTTTTGTGTTAGAGATATCTTTTTCCTGTGAATCCGCCACGACATATTTAGGGTAGGTATAAGAGAACCAAAGCGGCATCCTATTCCCTCTTTCATAACACAAACAAATATATATCTTTTATCTCAGGCTACTTTGATGTGGGAGCAAGCCCTTTGTGGCACTCACTCATTAACTTCTCTAGGTCGGGTCTACATGCTACCTCGCTTGTATGTCACCCCAGTGGTCACTTATTGGAGGATGTGAGTCCTCTCACTTTCTTCCTAACTTGACCATTACACACCTATGAGCGCCTTGTCAGTTTGGTAGTCTCCACTACCTTGCCAGTGAACTACCTTGTGTTGGCTTTATTTAAGAAGATGTGAGTCCTAACACTTCGTTCTTGAATTAGCCACCATATTCTGACTAGGTCGAGTTTCCCCGAGGTTTAGGTGTAAGAGTCCCCCAATGGCATCCTATTCCTTTATATCAAGCACAAACACACATATCTTTCTTTTGAGCTATTTTGATGTGAGACCAAGCTCCCTGTGGCACTCACTCATTAGCTATTCTAGGTCGGGTTCGATGTTGCCCAAAGCAACCGATCACCCTAGTGGTTATTTATTGGAGGATGTGAGTCCCTGCACTTTCTTCCTAATTTGACCATTGCAAATCGACAAGGGCTTTGCTAGTTTCATAGTCTTCGCTGCCTAGCTAGTAAGCTATCTCATGATTGATCCTATTTAAGAAGATGTGAGTTCCCGCACTTTCTTCTTGAACTAATCATCATGATCTAACTAGGTCAAATATATTTGAGGTTTAGGGTAAGTCCCCTAGAGGCTCCTTTCCTCTTGACTATATTTGAGTTGATATAAGTCCCCAGTGGCATTCACTCAGTAGTCACCCTAAGTCGGATGGCACCTATCGAGCCGAAGATAGACAACCCGTGATCGCCGCTTTAGAGAGATGTAAGCTCACGCCTTCTTTCTGTAATTATTGCAAACCGATGGGCACCTTAGTTGTTGGTATCACATGTCGACATGATCCACCCGGATACACCACTCTGTGAGTCCCAAGCTTTCTCCTTAGTTACAATACCTATTGATATATGACTAGCCATGTCATCTTTCTGTGGTGTTGGATTCCTTAGCCCCATCCCCTGCAGGCATTCTATTTGGATCATATCCTTTGTGATCACATTTAGACAATACCCAAGTTACTTTTGGATTAGATAGTCCTCCTTTCCTAGTAGCCACTCCTGTGGTTGGAGAATTTGTTCAGATGCAGATTCTCCTTGGTTCAAGAATAGAAGTCTAGAGATAGCTCCTTCTTGATCCCTCAAAACCAACAGGTCCATGTTAAAATAAACTAAACAAAATAAAATTAATTCTTGGATGGTGAATTCAAGCCCCCAATGGCCCCTTTCCCAAGCAAGCATCCTATCTTTAGTGTCGCAAAACTCATAGAATTGCCCACTACTTGAGAGATAAGTCCCTGGTCTCTCAAGTACCTAGTTGGTTCAACTTGTTGTGCCACCAACGAGTTACCATCTTTGCTTTGAAAGATATAAGTCTATTGTGCATTATTTTCCAAAGACGACCATTGCAAAATGCAGCCTAGTCGATTTGTTGGACAAGTGACTCAAAGTTCTTTAGAAGATGTGAGTCCCACGCTTTTCCTAACTTGACCATTAAACCAAAAAACTTAGTTAGTTCTACTTGGTGTAGACTATATCCCTTTGGATTTGTAAACCTAAGATAGGTCAAATTGATATTAGCTCCTTCTAGTAGATCCATCCAACGATGGGGTCCATCTAAAATTAAAATTAACTATTTGAGTATGAGTCCACAGATCGCCAAATAGTCTCTAGGTCGATTGATCTATTATGCCATCACATATCCCCAATGATCTTACTTTTGAAGATGTAAGGTTCTACACTTTCTTCCTGATGTTGCACAGAAAGGCAACCTTAGGCGGATAGTCCTACCTGGTAGACTACCCCTTTGGACTTGTAAATGAGATAGGTCAAGCGACATAGCTCCTTCTGAGGTCCATTGCACGCCAATAGGTCCATAATATAACACACAAAATTAAATTAAATCAAATCAAATCAAATTAATCATCAACTCTTGAGTTGAGGTAAGACCCCATGCTCTCATAGTAGCCCTTAGGTCGGTTCAACTTGTTGTACCAACGAGTTACCCGGTCATCTTTGCTTTGAAAGATATAAGTCTATTATGCATTCTTTCCGATCATTGCAAAGCTGGGCAGCCTTGTCGTTATTGTTACCGGCAATCCTAGTGGTTCCTTGTTTAGGAAGATGTGAGTCCCACTTTCTTCTTGACCATTACAAAAAGGCACCCTTAGGTTGGTTAGCTCTACTATGGTAGACTATCCCTTTGGATTTGTAAACCTAAGATGTCTAGGGCTATTAGCTCCTTCTTAGTAGATCCATCACACAGAGGGTCCATCTAAATTAAATTAATTTTTTGACTATTCTTGAGTCGATATATGTCCTATAAAAATAGTCACCTAGGTCGGATTGATCTATTGCCATCAGATCACCCCAATGGCCGATCCTACTTTGGAAGATGTAAGTTTCTACTTTCTTTCTTCTGATCATTGCACACCAAAAGGTGGATAGTCCTACCTTGTGGTGGTAGACTACCCTTTGGACTTGTAAATCGAGATAGGTCAAGGCCCATAGCTCCTTTCTGGGTCCATTGCGTGTCCACAATATAACACACCAAATTAAATTAAATCAAATCAAATTAATCATCAGGATTACTGTTGAGTTGAGGTAAGACCCCTAGCGGCACTCACTCATTAGTCACCTTAGGTAGGGTTTGATTTGTTGCCCCATCGACAGATCGCCCTAACGATTGATCCCTACTTTCGAAGCTGTAAGTTTGCTATGCCTTCTTCCTAGTACAGTCATTGCACACCAAAAGGCAACCTTTAGGTTGGATAGTCCTACCTTATGGCCGATAAACTACCCTTTTGGACTTATAAATCTAAGACAGGCCAAGGCCCCAATGGCTCCTTCTTAGTGTAGTTCATCGCACAGGTCCATAATAAAATAAATTCAAAAACCTCCCAGTGAGTCAAATTAAACATATTGAACAAACTAAATTTCTCTCCAGTTAGGCACAAATCAGATTAGCCTCCTAGTGGAACCTAGATCTAAATCAAAATTTCAGTGTACATCCCTGGATATGCCTCAATCTAGAACCCTTCTCCCTAGTGGAGCCATAAAATTAAACCAACCTCCCGTGGAGTCTAATCAACAAATCAAAGAAATATAATCAAATTCTTATCCCATAGCAAATCCCATGGAACACATCACTCATACACATATCCATATGTACATCAATTAATCATCTTGATCCCCATAACACCCAGAACATCATACTTCACTCAAATTCATATCGGATACTCTTATTTTCAGAGGAAGGTTCATGTACTCAATCCTCAGCAGATTCTTTCTTGCTTTCTTATGCCCTTGACATAAAAAAAGTTGCATTGCACTAAGATCATGATTCTATTTACCTTTCGGGTCTAGGTATAATCACTTCCATTGTTTTTATTGCAATCTTCGGATGTTGATCATTTTGGTCAGCAATATGTGCGGTGTGCCTTGTCAGTTACACCACACCTATTGGGGTCCTTTTGTTGACCTCACTTTTGGAGTGAGCTCTTAACCTCCTCTTCTTAGACTTAGGACTCTTCTAGACACTCTCTTAGTCATAAGACACATGATTAGGTGAACACTTAACCTAAGCCTAGAGACTTAGAAGTGTTAATCATAAGATTAGGCTATGCCTGGTTTAAGAAATTACCTATCCATAGCCTAAACCCAATCTAGATACACTTTCTCAAATCAAAACTCAATTCTCAAACCAAATCTTCTCAAATTCAAATTCAAATTCTAATTTCAAAATTTGACTCCAAATGATTGAAACCCAAAATCAAATTCAAATCCTAAAACCCTTCCTAAGCCATATGAACCACATTCATAAGCCTAGCCAAAACTCGCCTTATATCAAAGCAAACTCAATTGATCTCTTTATAAATCAATTATTCCTTCATTTATATTCACAAATATGAAATCCAAATGACCAAAACTATATCAAAATCAAATCCAAACTCAATCTAAACCCTTTAAGACAATTCTTTGGACTTAGCCAAATCCTATCCAGATCAAGTCAGAACCAATGAATTTTCTCTTGAATCAATCATTCATTCAATTATCTACCCAAATATAAATGAAACTAACAATCATCAAATCAAATTGAAACCAATCCAAGTCAAGCCCAACCTAGCCCTTTTGACTTGAAAATTTCAAATGGGCCAAAATCTCTTAGACTCCAAATTGATTGTCGTTGATTTTATATTCAATCTAGGTCATATATAAGTTCAACTAAACTCAAATCAAACCAAAACCAAACCAATTGACTTAGGTCCACTTGACCCAAAGTGACCTAAAGGACCCATTTGAGCCAACTTCTAATCCAACCCAAAATTGAACCAAGCTCACCAAAAACTTCCGCCATGATTTTTGATCACTGGATGATCAATTGCAATCAATTGGGCCAAACCAAGCCCAATTGGCCATTTGATCCAAATTGACCCAAATTGGCCTAAAGGACCAAATCGGGTCAAATCATGATCTAACCCAAATTGATTGCAACCAATGGCTCAAGTTCATTCCAAATTGATTATTGAACTTGACCAAAGCCATAATTAAACCCAATTTGATCAATCGAGCCCAATTGGTCAACTTGACAACTAGCCCAAATTGGCCTAAAGGGTCAATTTGGCCTAAATCAAATTAAATCCAAATTAATTCAAACTAAAGACCACATTCATCTTCAATTATAATTGAACATGAATCAACCATAAGCTAATTTGGCCAATTTTGGTCAAATGGGTCAATTTGACCCAAATATGACCAAGCCAAAAACCATTGGGGCTGATCAAACTAAACCCATTTGGGATCAGCCCAAAACCAACCCATTTAAATCCCTCATGGATCCTCCCCACATAGGATTCCACCCAACCTCATTTAATTCCCCATCACATGCACTTAACTCCTCCCCAACATTTGCATTGAATAAATCGATCATATATGCAAGAGAGGACTTTGGAGCAAAATCCAAAGTCTCAATCAATCTATCATCCATCCCAACCACCCCAAACAAGATGACAATCAATTTGGAGCCAAAAAATTCAAAAAAAAAGATTATATTTTGGCCATTATAAAGGAGGGAGATGAGGCTTTAGATCTCTTCCTCCACCACCATTCAAAAGCTCCCAAAGCAAAAAAAAGGAACCCATCCCCACTTCTTTGAGCCATTTTTGAGCTCAAAATATACAAATAATTGCTCTTCCAAAGGAGACGCATCGAGAAGGCGCACGAAGCTAAAGATCACTCCAAAGCATCCTCCCATACCTAGGAGTTTGCTCGGATTTTCACCACCGTCAAATATCATCTCTAGCGAGGTAAATTTTGCCAAACCGTAGCTAGCCTTAGGATTTCAGGCATTTTGTATTATTTTTCTCATGATTTTAGGAATTTCCCCTAGATAATCTCACATTTTTACTTTAAATCATCCCAATTAGGAAATAGAAATTTTTTTGGTACAAATCGACGTGAAAATAGGTCCATTTGGATAAGTTTTGGCTTAGAAACTCTCATTTTTTCCTTTAAAAAGCCTTAAAATACTGTTCATCGCCGGAGGGTTACAACCACCATCCGATCACACGCTCACGGATCGATGGTTCAGACGCCGTTGCTTGATGTGATCGGATCATCCGATCGCACGCCACCGCGATATGGCTCAACCGCACGCGTGGATCACGCAATGAGCCTTCGGATCTTCGATATGATCACCGTCCGACGATCGGCACCCGATGGTCGAGATCACACGCCAATCACGCGTGATCGCCTCGATTGCACGATCGATCTGATCCGATTCGACGGATCGCGATCGATCAGGTCATTTTCGCCCAAAGATTGACATCAGCGCCGCGTGTATTTCCTTTTTATAAAAAAAATTAATTTAAATCACGTGAAACTTCCAAAATTCATAAAAAATAAAATACTTAATCAAAAATTGCAATCAAGGGCTCGTTGAATTCGTCTTTCCGAGAGGAATCCAACAAATTCCAAATCCCCAAAATTTACTAAGTAGTTTGAGCTTAATTTAAGTTTTAATAAAAATAAATTTCATTAATTAAACCAAAAATATAAGTAAGATTAAGTTGAAATTTTTTAGAGATTGAAATTAAAGTTAAAATACAACTATCATAAAAATTTCATGTGATAAGGGCTTCTAGATTGGGAGAAATTAAATTTTGAAGTTCAAATTGCCCATTTTAATAAAATAAATTAAATAAAAATTCAGAAATTTACAAAAATCTTTAAAATGGCTTAAATCACTTCAATTGATATCTAGGACTCTTAAAAAAATAATGTGATCTTCCGAATCTAGATGAACGCCAAATAAACACTTAAGATTAGAATTTAATCAATTGAGGAGTTAATTAAAATATAATCTAAAAATAATTTAGATATTAAATCAAAATTAGAAATAAAATAGCACTTAAGCAATCATTAACTAAATCTAAAATCAGATAAATATCATTCTTAGAGAAAATCAAATTAAATATGATTGAACCTATTTAAGTTAATAAAACTCAATTAAATGATTAAATCTTAAATCAAACTCAAAACCCAACAAATTTAGGAACTTTAATCACTTGATATTAATCGAATTAATCCAACTAAAATTAAAGTAAACTTAATTAACATATGATTAAATCACATATATTTGGAATAAAATAATTAATTAACCATTAAAATTTTCAACCTAATAATTAAATCGAACATGTTAATGAAATCAAACAAACATAATAAATGAATCAAATCAAGTAAAACCCTAATCATGTATAATCAAATTTAAACATCTAATTAATGCAAATTTAATAAATTAATCCATCATCTTAATTAATCAAATTAATTTAAATAAGTTACATTAAAGCTAAATCTAAAATTAAGCTTAAATCAAATATCTAATTAAATTTAATAATCACACCCCTCAAATAAACTAATTAAGTTAATCAAATTAATCATATTAAACCTAAAATTAATCAAACATAATTAAATACTAATCAAAACCTAAATTAAACCTAAATCATTATGTCATCAATCTCTAATTAAACAAACCTTTAATTAATCTAATTTAATTACCCTTAATCAAACTTAATTAGTCAAACATCTAATTAATGCAAACTTATCAAATTAATCCATCAACTTAATAAACCAAATTAATTTTAAAAATCACATTAAAATTAATTCAAATCAAACACTTAATTAATCTACTAATTAATTTAATCACACCTATTAAATAAACTAATCAAATCAATTAAATTAATCATATTAAACTTAAGCTTAATTAAACATAAAAATGTAATTAAATACTAATCAAATCTTAATTTAAACTTAAATTATTAACTCATTAATTACATCATTAACCAATCAAATTACAAATTAAACAAATATTTATTTAATTTAATAATTAATCATACCTCTTAAATAAACTAATTAAGTTAATTAAATTAATCTTATTAAACTTAATCAAACATAAATACAATTAAATACTAATCAAAACCTAAATTAAACTTAAATTATTAAGTCATTAATTAGTCTAAACAAATATGAAACCAAATTGAAAATTAAACAAACCTTTATAATTAACATAAATACACTTCTTAATTAAACTAATCACATAATCACATCGAACCTAAGCAAACCCATAGACCAATAAAGCTAATCAAATCAAATTAAACCAGATTAAACTAAATTAAGAAAGACTCTCATCAATTTAATATGTAATCAAATCAAATCAAATCTCATTCAACCTACTTAAATAAGATAAACTAATCAACTATCCAATGTATGAAATAAAAAAAACAAGCCAAACTTTGATGAACATGATAAATGGATGTGATTAAAAATAAAATCCTAATTATAAAGAATAAAACCCAATTAAAATCAAAATAAAATCTCAATTAACCTAATCTTATCAAACTACAAATAAATTAACTACAATCAAATCAAATAAGCATAAAGTTAAGTCACATAACCATAATCAAAGAAAAGAATTAGATATTAATTTAAAAGGATAATGAATTATCAAGATTTAATTTAACCAAAATATCTAATCTAAAATTAACCAATCAAAAACACATAAATTTAAACAAACTTAAACTTCATTAGGTATTAAGGATATTGAATTATCAAGATTTAGTTAAACCAAAATATCTAATCTAAAATTAACCAATCAAAAACACATAAATTTAAACAAACTTAAACTTCATTAGATATTAAGGATATTGAATTATCAAGATGTAATTAAACCAAAACATTTAATGCAAAATCAATCAATCAAATACTTAAACAAATTCAAATTCTAAATTCTAAATCAAATCAAATCAAATGAATTACACAAATTCAAATGAGCCAATTAAGATACTTAAGGACCTTAGTTAGACTCTCTAGGGGTTAAGATGTAGAATAGGGTGAGTTCCATCTACAAATGGAATTCATTCTACTCTTCATTCTTGAAAACCTAAACATCATTTTAACCAAATAAAAGTGAAATAAAAATGAAAAAGAAATCATTAAATTATTTAAATTAAAATCACCCAAAGGTAAAATTTAAACAAATTCAAACTCCAAATTGAAACTTAAACTAAAAATCCTAGTAAAGTCTTGTCACACAAGCCTTAAGCAAACACATTAGAATACTAAGTCACCACTTCTAGTGCTAAGTTAGGCATTGTATGTTTGATGTTGTATTTTATTTTGTTATGTAATGTTTTAGACTAGATGTTAGGGTGCATATTTTGTAGACTGGATGTTAGGCCATTATTAGTCTAATCATGTTTTCTAGAGGGGGTTGTGCTTAAGGGGCCGTTGTAATAAAAAATATAAATACTTTTGATGTGTTGCTTAGCCCCTAAGCATAACTCTTGTTAGGACAGTTGGGCTTGGTTACCCATGTATGGGGTGCTAAGTCCAAATTATTCATATAATTGCTTGGGTTGTATGACGTATTTAGCTAACATTTATTTTACAGGTGCAACTTGATTTACTTTTTCTATTTTTGATGTAATTTTGTATTAAGAATTAGGATTAGTGTTATGGGGGATTAGGATGAGCAGTGGCTAGAAGACTTAGTCCCTGGGGTGCCCTGTGATGCCTTTGGAGCAAATCAAATCAAAAGAAAGAGAATGAAGAAATGAAGAAATGAAGAAATAAAGAAAAGAAGACCTCCATAGCATGTATTCTTTTTTTTGTAACTGGTTAGTATAAGCTCTTTACCCTTTTTTTTTTCTTTTCGAGGTGTATGAACCAATCGCATTGGTCTTTTATTCTTTACTAGTCTATAAAATTATTTGATGTTGTTTAGATTAGCATTAGAACAACATGCTTTTCATAGTTTCTTTATGATTGATGCTTGAATGTGTGGCTGGATGAGGCTCTTAGGATAAAGTTAATTTTTCTACCCCAATTAAGCTCAACTAAAATTTTAAAACAACTCATAACCTCACATAAAAGCCTAAGAATTAAATCAAGATAATAAAATTTTTAGCAACCCCTTAGCTAGATGAATGAATGTATAATATCATGCATGTCATATTCTTCCACTCTTGTTAAGAGGGCGCTTCCATCCTTGCCAGAGAATTAAGGCTTAACCTGTGAGAGCCTTTGGTGGAAGAACACCCCTTTCTCTCTTGATTTGGCCCATAATCAAATTCTCATGCATTTAGGCATACAAAATCCCATACGTGTCAAAACAAAATTCCAAAAGAATCAAATAAATTTGATAAAATTTGCATTAGATTAAGTCATGGATTCATACCACTCATGCTCCCTCTTGGGAGGAGGAGTCTAAGGACTTAGTTTCCTTTCTAAATGAATAATAGCTTAGCCATCTTACAAAGCATAAGACTTGCCTACATGGATTTAAAGCGTAGGAGGAGTTAGCTGGCTACCACTCCAGACGGTAATAAGTCTAGCAGTTGGGTGGTTTATTCTCTCTTGTGGAGGTAAACCATATACATATTTTCTCCTTAGATTTAGGTCGTGCCTTTGTTTTGTACCAAGGCTCCTTAATTTAGGAATCTGAGGTGGTTTTTTCCTTCAGGCTATAAGCATAAATTCTCACCTCTTAGGCATTCCCATAGTCTTATGTTGTGGAATTATAAGCCCTAGCAATCTAATAAAATGTCATCTTAAATAATTAACTCTCTTTAATTTCAAAAAAATTGTAAAGCCCAATTATAAGATATATTGGAATGCTCACTAGGCTTCCAAGTATCATGAGCATTTCCTATTTTTCCCCTTTGGATTCCAAAAATAAGTCTTCTCCTTGGTCTATCCCATTTGATTTTCTAAAATAGCCAATCCTTTGATAGTCTTAACCTTGAAATCTTTAGAGACCTTAATTTTCTACTTGAATTGAGAGTATTCTTAAGGAATTCTCATTCCTTAGGATGTAATTAACTATGGGGGCTTACCTCCATAGGGAACTTAACGAACCCGGCTTAAAATAAACCCTACTTTACTTTTTCATGTAAAGTAGGGGAAAGATCTCTGGTATATTCAAAGAGCCATCATGCCTTAAGAGTCCTTATTAGATGATTAGGTCCATTATAGGATGGTGATTTCTATCTTTTGAGATAGTACATCATTCCTTAATGTCAAACCCGATCACTTCAATAAGTACCACCTAAGATCTACGTGGTGTCGCACATCCTGAAAATAAACACCATAATTATTCTTACCGGCGCTACCCGCCATAGACAGAGATCTCCCATTGAGGGGCAGTCGGTGTTGCCTTCACACTAGCCCCCTCACTATCCACCATCACCTGTATTACTCATAGTATCCACCACTCCCTCCAAGATCCAGAAGCCCCCATCCAGGGAGAGACCATCTCTTTTGGTGATCCAGCTACGACCAAAGGATCCCACTCCATCTACTCCAATGACTGAGGTGACGATGAGTTCCCCTACTCGACCTCCTATTTCAGTCTTCATGAAGAAGGAGTGGCGACCTCACAGCATCGTTGTCTCACCACCACCACCACCATCAGAGCCAGTGACAATAGTAGTTTTAGAGGGGGAAGGGGATAGTTTTATAGTTCCCATGGTAGTAGATCTCCCCAGGGATACCACTCAACAGATGAGCAGTCATGAGCATATCTCTTATAGTGAGCATGACCCTCCCATAACTAGCACTCCAGTGGTAGGCAGTGTTAGATATATTTTGGTCAATGACCATAGTCCCTCCATCGGCCAGTCGCGAGATGGCACAGTTAGATCGTTCCTTGGATGAGATCAAAGTGGCTTACTTTATCGAGAAGAGGGAGCTCTTAGGCAGTGATCACACTAATTCTGAGGATCAGCGGGTAGCATTTGATCCCGATGAGGATGACCTTCTTGAGAATTCAGCCAGAGTCCACATGGTCAACATTAGGAGCTCCCTTTAAAGATATTAGCATAGTTAGGAAGGTATTGTAGTGAGGAAGGTGATGCCGTCCATTCAATCCAACAGCTCTATCAGCGGCTTAAACAGAAAGATGATCAAGTCAACTAGATGGAGAAGAGGATTGAAGACTTATTAGCAGCCCTCCATGCACTTCAAAATCAAGCCTCAGAGTCCCGCAGCATATACCGATAGAGATAAATCATCCCAAGTCAGCACATATCCTAGATCAGTTCAAGAGCACTTCTCCAGTAGATCATGACAGTGGTAGCTTGCAGCTCAAGCTGATGGTGATGGATATCACCTCCATACAAGAGAAAGATATTAAAAACATGGTAGAAAAGTAGGTGAGGGATGCATTGGCTCAAGCTCGAGGTGGCTCATCCATTCCAAAGGGTAGACTCTACTTGGAGGAATTTATTATTATCCAATATCCTAAGGGTTTTGTGCCTCATTCCTTCAAAATCTTTGATGACAGTGGGAACCCTCGCCAGCACATTGTACACTTCAGGGCCGGCTATTGCAATGCTAGAGGTAGCGACACTTCTTTTTAGATTGTTCATAGCAGCCTTGCAGGTGTTGCATTTGATTGATATGCCGAACTGCCAAATAGGTTGGTAAAGACATTTGCTGAGTTGGAGCACATCTTTAACAAGAGGTTTGCTGGAGCTCAGCAAAGGGTTACTGTAAGCTACCTCATTGTAATAAAGAAAAATCCAAATGAGTCCCTTGTTGATTACATTCTCAAGTGAAGAAACCTGAGCATGAATGCGAACCACAACTGTCCGAATAACACACCATTGAGATTATCTTGAAGAATATCCATGGCTTGATTGCTTTCATGCTTAAGGGGTTTACAATCAAAACCTTTGAGAAGCTAATCAACAAGGCGGATAGCTTACAAGAGGAAGTTAAACAGTTATCTTTCCAGGACCAGTTAGCCAAGCCCAAACCTTAGAAGGCATTTAAAAAGAAGCCAAAGGTAGTCATAACAGTTGATAAAGGAAAGCGCCTAGGGTTCAGATAGGCTTGAGAACAGCCTCTCTACCACCTCCTTGCCACTACCTCAGCCATTATATCGGCCGCCTCAGTTACCACAGTGGCCTCCACCACTGCCTCCTCAGCAGTATCCTCATCAGCATCATCAACAGCAGTATTCCTACCTGCCACCAAGTAGCTATCATTTACCTACTCTTGTTGAAAAACTAAATAAACCTTATTCATTCAAGATAGAGGTAGTCAGGAAGATCTTTAAGAATCTTTAAAAGAAGCCTGATTTCCAATTTCCAGAGCCTAGGAGGCCGGAGGATGTGGGCAAGAGTCATGATCCAAACTATTACCCCTACCACTGCATGCTAGACTATGTATTAGAAGATTACTTTACCTTTAAGGGCTGGCTTGAGCATAGCTACAAGTCGGGTGCCATTGTCTTCTCTAAGGAATACCTATTATAACAACCCTCTAGTTATGTTAGGGTAATCTTTGGGGATACACGCGATCTTCTTAAGATAGAGGAAGGTTGGGATATCTCCCTATCCTGAACCTCTAAGAAAATCATTTCTAAGATCAAAAAGTTACCCTCGCTAGTGCCTGAAGCAGCTCAAACCTTTAAGTCTAAGAAAGGTTTGCAAGTTGCTAAGAAAAACTTGAAGAAGGTAGAAGCCCAACAGCAGTGGCAACCTCCACTTTCCTGGGATAGCATAGTAGTGCAACCATCGACTAAGTCCAGAACTCCTTCCATAGTTGCAGCTATAATTCCTCCAACCAGCTCTTCTTCTAGCAGCCGCATTGTATCACCGGAGGGGGTGCCAAATCCCTCACCTCGTTTACTTTACTTGATTTCTATTTTGTATGTTCATTCAGATATAAGAAATCAATGAAGCAAGCAGATTCCAGTTACATTTGTGTCACTTCTGATGATCTTCCTGAGTTTATTTCTTTAGATAGCTCTCCAGGTCTAATCAGTAATAACTCTAATTCTAATCACTCCACCTCTTCTGATTTAAAAATGGATTTTCTATTCCTGAATCATTTGGGTTTGTCCATTGAGATTGATTTGGAGTCATCTGACTCTGATGATCCCATAGGAGAAGCTGTAGGTGAGCCTGATGAGTAGGTAGAACTTTCCATTAAACCATCTCATGAGGTCACTGAAGTCAACCTCCATAGTGGCACCTCAGAATAAGGGTAAGCAAGTCATTGGTTCTAGCAATCAAGAAGCCCCTCCATAGGATGCTCCACCTATGAATATGCTTGTGGAGGACCAGCCCAGAGTTGACTACAATGCCCTCACTCATCTAAGAAAGTTGCTAGCTAAGCTAAGCATATATGACACCTTTGTCTTATCCAAAGAGATGAGGGAGTCATTGATCAAAGCCATTCTCGATCTGGAAATATGCTTAGCTCAACTGACTGTTATTGGAGATGAGACATGTTATTCAAGAGAATCCCATGGAGTTACATTCACCGATGAAGACCTTCTTTTAAGGACAACTGAGCACAACCGTCCCCTCTACATCAAAGTAGATATGGGCAGATTCAGACTCTTCAGGGTGTTAGTTGATCTAGGTGTATCAGTGAACTTTATGAGTCTAAAGATCCTTGCCTGCTTGAGGATTGACATCTCCAAACTCCGAGGAGATCACATGATATTGAGAGAATTCAAATTTTGAAGAGGTGGAATCGAGTATTGTGTCAAAGGAGACTTGAAGCTATTTTCAATCAGAGAGGTTGAGATATATAAAGATGCAGCCTACTATCTTCCTCCAAATTAAAAAGTCTATTCTCATGAACTTGGTCAAAGCTTAAAAAAAAAATAAGAAAAAGAAAAAGAAAAATAAAATGAAAGTGCAAGTGAGCGAAAATCAGCCACTGAGGAAGAAGTATAGCCTGAAGTTAGATTTCACCCACAGTTTGTTCCACCATATGAATACTGGGTAGGATGACTCGACGCTCACTAAGTAGACAAAGAGGTAGATCTAGAGATAGTTCCAGAGGTGAAATACCTCCTCCCTATTGGCCATCCAATAGGACCTATGTTCTGACTCACAAGAATACCCCTACTATCCACATAGACCTAGAATCCAGTTTAAAGGATGAGTCTCATGTGGTTAGCACGCTGACCAACCCCTCTTAGCCGGTCCCTTTGGAGGTGATATTCGAACCATAGAGCGATGAAGACCAGGACTCCAAGCAAAGCATGAATGAATTTGAATTAATATTATGTAGAACAGTCATCCAACAGTTGGGAACCTTAGCTCTAACCTCACTTTTTTCTCAGAAAGTTTAAGATTTAGTAGTTAAGGAGGCCCCCAAGTCATCCACTGATGTCAAGCTAGAGAGATTTTTGTTGGGAGAATCATCCTCAAACAAGAAGCTGATGTAGAACTTGAGGATTATTCATATAAAGATTTAATATAATTGTCTTTTGATTGGTATTCACCTTGTGTCTTAACTTAGCAAAGAAGGGATTAATCCCACATACTTGGTCTAAACACAGGTCAGACTACTTTGAAAGGCTATAGGACAACCAAAGCATACATCCTCAATTAAGATCAGGACTAGGATTCAACATAGTGGGTCCAGTCAATGATGGCAACTATTGCCAGTCATCACCAATCATTTAGAATCTGATAGGTTCTTTTCAAATCACGTTAACTCATATGAGGAGCTGTGTTTAGAAACTTCAAATGATCCAAATGATCTTGAAGTCAAAGATGCACCGCCAAAGTTTGAAGAAGAAATTAGATTAACCATTAACAAACTCAAAGAAATTAACTTAGGAACTGAAGATAATCCACGTTTGACATACATCAGCTCCTTGTTGAATGAAGAAGAAACCAATGACTTAGTTAGGCTATTAGCTGAGTTTAAGGATTGCTTCATATAGAGTTATGAAGAAATGCCTGGTTTATCTCCTAATGTGATAGCCCATAAACTAGCAATAGAACATAATGCTAACCCTATCAAGCAAGCTCCTAGATGCATGCAATTAGACATTAAACAACAGGTCATTTTTGAAGTCAAGAAATTAATCAATGCTGGGTTTATTAAGGAAGAAAAATACCCTACCTGGTTGGCCAGTGTCATCCCAGTTAAGAAAGAGAATGGCCAAATTCACATATGCATCAATTTTAGGAATCTAAATAAGGCATGTCCTAAAGATGAATTTCCACTATCAATTTCAAAATTGATGGTGGACATTGCCTCATCTCATGCAATATTCTCTTTCATGGATGGACCATTTGGCTACAAACCAAATTAAGATGCCCCTCGAGGATGTAAGAAATACTACTTTTTGAACTCCGATCGAAATCTATTATTATAGGGTCATGCCTTTTAGCCTTAAAAATGCCGGTGCTACATACCTACAGGCCATGACTCAGATCTTCAATGAACTCATTCATCATCAAGCTGAATGTTATGTTGATGATCAAGTAGTCAAAAGTAAAGAGAAGGAAGACCATATTTTTGACTTGAGAGTATTTTTTGAATAGTTAAGATAATTTAACCTCAAAATGAATCCCTTGAAGTGTGCATTCAGAGTAGCTTCAGAGAAATTCCTTGGGCTTGTTGTCCGACACCAGGGAATAGAGATCGATCCAGAGAAGATCAAAGCTATCTTAGAAATGCAACCCCATAAAAGTCTAACTCAACTCAGATCATTCCAAGGGAGATTGGTGTATCTAAGATGCTTCATATCCAACCTATCAGGAAGATGCCAACCATTCTCAACACTTATCAAAAAGGATGCCAAGTTCAAGTGGGATGACAAGTGCCAGCATACTTTTGAAGACATCAAGCACTACCTGATGATGCTGCCAGTTCTAGTAGCCCCTATCCCGGGCAAGCCATTGATCCTCTACACCGCTATATTAGATGACTCCCTTAGTGCTTTGTTGGCTCAAACCAATAATGAAGGGAAAGAAAATGCTCTATACTATCTCAGTTATCATCTAATCCCTGCTGAGACAAACTACCCACCTATTGAGAAGCGCTGCTTAACTTTAATCTTTGCATCCCAAAAGCTACAACACTACATACTTTCTCATAAGTTGAATCTGATCGCTAGGATCAACTCACTGCAATATCTCATGACACGACTGACGTTATCCAGACAGTTGGCATGTTGGTCCATGATTTTATCATAGTTTTACATCAAATTCATACCCCTTACTTATGGTGAAAGGACAGGCACTAGCAGATTTCTTAGCAACACACCCACTTCCTGCTAATTCTTTGCTTAGTGATGACCTCCCTGATGAACAAATCATGAACTTAGGTGACACTAGCATTTGCCGCTAGGAGATGTATTTTGATGGTGCGGCAAAGAGGAGAAGAAGCATAATCTACTATCGCAGAAAGGGCAAGGGTAGGAATAGATCTCCTAACTTCGAATCACGATATGATGAGATTCTCATATCATATGTCCAACCCATGTACTAATAATGAAGATTTTATCGGTCTAGAGTTAGTTATTCGACTATGCATCCAAAGTATCGACATCTTCGGGGACTCTTAGTTTGTTATCAACCAAATTACTGGGTCTTATAAGGTTCTAAAGCCTAAGCTCCATCATTACCATAAGTATACCATGGAGTTACTGGCTCAAAAAGGTCTTTTAGGTTAACCCAAATTGGATTGAACTAAGCCCATCCAAACCCTATGTCATTATCAACAATCATCTTAGGTTAATCAATTATCTTAAATTGGGTCAAACCAAGTCAACCTAGCCTGTTGACCAAGTCAAAATTTTTCCCAAATGAAACCCAAACTAGCCAAAATCCACCATATGCCAAATTGACTGAAACCATTGATTCAAACCAACTCATAATCAATGATGGAAATGACCGAACCCTCACTTGAGCCAAATCAAGTCCAATTGGCCATTTGATCCACGTTTATTCAAATTATCCTAAAAAAGCCAAAATAGGTCAAATCACAATCCAACTCAAATTAATTACAACGAATGGCTCAAGCTCGTTCCAAATCACTTACTGAACTTGACTAAAGCCATGATTGAGCCAAATTTGACCAATGAGTCAACTTGACCCAACTTAGCCCAAATTGACCTAAAGGGTCAAATTAGCTAAAATCTAAATTAATTCCAAATTAAACCAAACCAAAGCCTACAATCATTTCCAATTAGCCAATTGAACTTGGCTCAACACCTAACCTAACTCAAGTTGGTCAAATTGGTCAACTTGATCAACTTGGTCAACTTGACTCATTTGACCTAAATGAACCCAAATGAGCCATAATCAAATCCAAAATAAATTGAATCAAACCAATGACACTAATGCACTCCAATTGGTCATGTGAACTTGACCCAATTTGACAAATTAGTCAACTTGATCCAACCTAACTCAATTTGACCTAAATAGGTCAAACCAAACCAAATAAACTCCAAACCACTTGAAGTTTTGGCTAACCACTTTTGACCCATCCCAAATCTGACCAAATCAAATCCATAGCCAAATGAGCAATTTGCCATTGGGTTTAGGGCATCCTATGAGATAAGACACATGCACATTGGGTCATTTTCTCTCCTTAGCCACTTGGCACACATTCATAGGTCCACTTAGGCACCTAGGACCATGGTTGACCTAACCCAAAGGTGGTTGGGTTAGCCATGATTCATGAGGAGGTAAAATCACCTCCCCATTCCCATTGGAGCTTTCCAAACCACCAAAGACACCCATTACCTATCTTAGTAGCCACCTCCACACCCTCACCCAACCAAACCGAGCCACATCATCTACCCAAGGACCTCCATAACCCTCTAAAATGGCCAATTGATCAAGAAAAATCCAAACTATCCATGGTCATCCGTTCCAAGAAATGAGGGGTATACCCCCTTCATTCTCACTTAAACTTACATGCACACACACTCAATTTAACCTTAGTAGCCAAGGAGAGAAATCCCAGAGCCACTTCCATGGTTTCCCAAGCTCCCCAAAATCCCATTCTCAATTTTACGTGAAACCAAAATAGGGGAGGCAACCTTCGATTCCCATTTGCTCAAACCTCCACCAAAGTGCAATTAACTTTGTACACATCATCCTTGGACATAGACGAGTGAAAATGAATCATTTCCCAAGCTTCCTAATGGTCAGAGGGTGGAGTTTGATCAAGATTGATCATCTATTCCTAGTGCGTTGGTCTTTCGAGCAAACTACACTAAATCATGGCTCGTGCGACTCAATAGAGCTTCGTTTATACCAAATGAAGCTTCCTTAATCATTGGAATGGCCGATCATAAGCTCTGGTGAGGTATGCAATTAAAATCAATCCTTGAATGCAATTAGCTTGGTCTTTTGTGAAATAAATTTTTATATCATGTGATTTTCACCATTATATTTGCTTGTTATGCTTCATTGAAAGTGTGGGATCATTTTCATCTCCATCCGAGCTTGGGTGAGCTTGAATCAAAAGACGATTGATGGGCGGTAGCCATCGTTCATCGCTCTGGAGGAGATAGATCATGGACTGTCCATCCCGCATGATCGGAATGGATAGTCATGATTTGATCACGCGTAGAACCTCTAATTAATTCTTTGAAACCGCAAGTTTAATCGTGATCATCCGATCTTAGATTGGATGGTTCACGGAGTTACTGCATGCGCCGCCATCCGAGTCAACACTTGGATGTGATAACTTAAATAGCAAATCCCATCACACCATGTGGAAAGCACGCCACATCAGCTGCCACATGGCTCGATGGGATTAAGGCTTTAATTAAGGCTAAATAATTTATTTTTAATCTTGAAACTTCCTAAATTTATAACTAATCTAGAAAAATCAAAAAAAAAAAATACAAACTTAGTTTCATTTTAAAGATATTTTAGAGTAAAATCTAGGAAAAATATTATTAATTGATTTTGAATAGTGATTTTGACTTAATTAAGGCTTAATTGAAAATATAATTAGCCTAGTTACTCCTTAATTAACCATCCAATTAATCTCAAACTTTCTATGGATATTTAGGGGGATGACCTCTACCTCCCCTATTTTTCTAGGATTTTATTGTTTACTTAATTAGAAAATCAATTGATTAAATCTTAATCACTTTCTTAATTTAATTAGGGATAATTAAGCAAATGAACAGTAAATTAATCAATCAATTAACCATATTAATCTCTATTAATGGTGATGAACTCTAGGGAAATGAATTTAGACTCCCTCTTCCAATCTTTTCTTTAAGTCTTCTCCAATCCCTCTTAATTAATTAATTAACACCTCCCTTTATTAATTAATTAACACCTCCCTTTATTAATTAATTAACACCTCCCTTTATTAATTAATTAACAAAATTTATCAAAAATCCAAATCATACTTGAACCTTAATTAACTAATTGAAAGGATTTAGGGATTGAGGCTTATGATCCATTCTTTATCTCTTTCTCTAAGTTCATCTCATTTTGGCTGGTTAAGGTTAATTAAGATTTAATTAGTTAATTAATGAACATAATTAATTCAATTGAATCTATTTCTTTAATTTAATCTTGGGTAGCTCTTTGGGTGTTCAATAACCCAAAGTGAGAGATGATAAAATTATGATTAGCTCATATGTGTGAGACAACCATAAAAGTAGTTAAGTGAGATCCCTTAAGGCT
Source organism: Cymbidium sinense (assembly GCA_021442155.1). Lineage (NCBI taxonomy): Eukaryota > Viridiplantae > Streptophyta > Magnoliopsida > Asparagales > Orchidaceae > Cymbidium > Cymbidium sinense. Next base: position 159,263,863 of record CM038217.1, on the reverse strand, counting down.
AATTAACTATTAATCATGAGCCAATTGCATTAGGCCCCCTTTAATTTCTTAGAAGCATTGCAAATTTACTTTTCATGTGATTTCATATCATATTGGCTCATTATTAATTAGTTAATTAACTTAAGGTGATGTAGGTAAGGGTTAATAATTCCACTTAATTCATACCTTAACCTAATTAAAATATAAAATCAACCTAAATATTCTTCATTGAACCAAATTAACTTACACATAGGGAATGAGATTAGGATTAGCAAACCTCTTTCACATTTCCTAATCAAGTCAAACTCAAAACGAAATATCATCAAAAGAACTTTGGTTCATTTTAAATAGCCTTATGTAGTATGATTATTTTTAAGAATTAATTAGAATGAATGAGATTATGTACTTATGTTCCTTTATTTCTTTCCACACATGTTAAATGTTGCTTGCCATTTGTAATCATGCATTCATTCCTTTTGAAATTAACTAAAAATAAAATTATTTCTTTTATGTCAAATTGCATGTGTTGATTTAAATTAAAAATTGGTGTGGCTATTATCACTATTAAATTAAAGGTTATTTTCATAAGTCCATTATGGTGTTTAATTTTGGTATCATCAGTATGTGCATGTATATATTGGGGAGTGGGGGGTGGGGGACACCACACAGTTCTGAGGATGTACTTATTGAGGTGATCGGGTACGATATCAAAGAATAATGCACTATCTCAAAAGATAGAAATCACTACCCTACGATGGTCCTAACCACCTAATAAGGACTCCTAAGGCATGATGGGTCTTCGAATGTACCAGAGATTTTTCCTTTACTTTACATGGATAAATAAAGCTAGGTTTCTTTAAACCGAGTTCTAAAATTCCCTATGGGGGCAGGCCCCCATAGTTAATTACATCCTAAGGAAGGTGAGTTCCTTAGGAATACTCTCGATTAAAGTAGGCAATTATTGTCTCCAAAGAATTTAAAGATAGGACTATCAATATATTGGTTGTATTTGGAAGATCAAATGGGATGGATTGAAAGGAAAGACTTATTATCGAAGCCAAAAGAAGATGAGTAGGGGATGCTCATGATACTAGGAAGCCTAGTAAGCATCCCAAACTTTCCTATGGTTGGGCTTTATATTTTTAAAATTGAAGAGATTATATATATTTGAGTTAACATTTCATTAGAAAGCTAGGACTTATACCTTAACAAAATAAGATTGTTAGAATGTCTAAGAGGTGAGGATTTATTCCTGTAGCCTGAAGGGAAATGATAACCTGAGATCCTAAATCTAGGGAGCTTTGGCGAGGGCCAAAGCACAACCTAAATATAAGGTGAAAGTGGGTATATAGTTTACCTCCACAAGAGAGTGTAAACCACCATCCAACTTGTGGACTTATTACCACCTGGAGTGGTAGCTAGCTAACTCCTCCTACGCTTTAAATCTATGTATGGAAGGGGGAGTCCTAATCCATTTCCCTAGACTTTATCACCATTAACAGAGGTTAATAAGCTTAACTGATTGAATAATTTACTATTCATTTGCTTAATTATCACTAATTATATTAAAGAAGTGATTAAGACTTAATCAATTGGTTTCCCTAATTAGGCAACTAATAAAATCCTAGAAAAATAGGGGAGGTAGAGTCATCCCCCTAAACATTCATAGAAAGTTTGAGATTAATTGGATAGTTAATTAGGAAGTAATTAGGCTAATTATATTTCTAATTAAACTTTAATTAAGGTAAATCACTATTCAAAATTAATTAATAATAATTTTTCTAGATTCTACTCTAAAATATCTTTAAAATGAGCCTAAGTTTGTATTTTTTTAGATTTTTTTAGAATTATTTATGAATTTAGGAAGTTTTAGGATTGAAAATAAATTATTTAGTCCTAATTAAAGCCTTAATCCTATCGGGCCATATGGTAGATGATGTGGCGCGCTTTCCATGTGGAACTATGAGATTTTCTATTAAGTTGTCACATTCAAGTGCTAACTCGGATGGCGACGCACAAGATAACTCCATGGACAATTCGATCTAAGATCAGACGACCATGATTAAACTTATAGTTTTGAAGGATTAATCAAAGGCTATATGCTTGATCAGATCAGGACCATTCATTCTAATCAAGTAGGATGGACGATCCATGATATATCCCTTCTGGAGCATCGAATGACAGCTACTGTCCATCGATCGTCGCTCAATTCGAGCTCACCCGAGCTCGGATGGAGATGAAAATGATCCCACATCTTCGGGGAAGCACAAAAAGCAAATCTAATGGTAGAAATTGCATGACATAGAAATATCTTTCATAAAAGTCCAAGCTATTTTCATTCAAGGATTGGTTTCAATGGCATACCTCACCAGAGATTATGATCATCGGTTTCAATGATTGAGGAAGCTTTGTTTGGTAGAAAGCTTTGATTTGGTGTTATTTTCTCGGAAGACTAAGGCATTAAGCATAGGTGATTGGTCTTGATCAAACTCCACCCTCCGTCCATCCGAAATCTTCAAAAATAATTCGTTCTCACTCATTTAGCTCCAAGGAAGGTGTGTGTAAAATTAATTGCAATTTGGTGGAGGTTTGAGTAAATGGGAATCGAAGGTAGCCTCCCATGTTTCGATTTTGCGTAAAACCAAGAATGGGGATTTTGGGTAGCTCAGGAAACCTTTGAAATGGCTATGGTATTTCTCTCCTTGGCTGCTAGGGTTGAATTGAGTGTGAGTGAAAATGAGGGGGTATACCCCCTTATTTCTTGGATCTGACGGCCACGACTAGTTTGGATTTTTCTTGATTAATTAGCCATTTAAGAGGGTTATGGAGGTCCTTGGGTGGATGATGTGGCTCAGTTTGGGTGTGGAGGTGGCTGTCAAGAGAGGTAATGGGTGTCCTTGGTGGTTTGGAAAGCTCCAATGGGAATGGGGAGGTAAATTCACCTCCCCATGAGTCATGGCCGACCCAACCATCTTTGGGTCAGGTCATCCATGGTCCTAGGTGCCTAAGTGGACCTATGATTGGGTGCCAAGTGGTTAATGGGAGAGAATGACCCAATGTTCATGTGTCTTATCTCATAGGATGCCCTAAACTAAAGGAAAAAATGATCATTTAACTATGGGTTTGATTTGATAGATTTGGGATAAGTCAAAAGTGGGTTAGCCCAAATTTCAAGTAATTTGGAGTTTGTTTGGTTTGATTTGGCTTGATTTGACCTATTTAGATCAAATTGGGTTAGATTGGGTCAAGTTGAGCAATTGGTCAAATTGGGTCAAACTAAGGGTTGGGTCAAATTCACATGACCAATTAGAATGTATTGGTGTCATTGGTTTGATTCAATTTGCTTTGGATTTGATAACGGCTCTTTTGGATTCATATAGGTCAAATGGGTCAAGTTGACCAATTTGACCAAATTGGGTTAGGTTAGGTGTTGAGTCAAGTTTAATTTTCTAATTGAAAATGATTGTAGGCATTGGTTTGGTTTAATTTAGAATTAATTTAGATTTTAGCTAATTTAACCCTTTAGATCAATTTGGGCTAAGTTAGTTCAAGTTGACCAATTGGTCAAATTGGGCTCAATCATGGCTTTGGTCAAGTTTAATAAGTGATTTGGAATGAACTTGAGCCATTGATTATAATAAATTTGGGTTGGATTATGATTTGACCTATTTTGGCTTTTTAGATCAATTTGGGTCAACTTGGGTCAAATGGCCAATTAGACTTGGTTTGGCTCAATTGAGGGCTTGGTCATGTTCAATCATTGGTTAGGAATGGGTTTGAATCAAAGGTTTCAGTCACTTTGGCATATGGTGGATTTTAGCTAGTTTGGGTTTTATTTGGGCTAATTGTTGACTTGGTCAATTAGCTAGGTTGACTTTGTTTGACCCAATTCAAGACAATTGATTAACCCAAGATGATTGATGATCATGTTGTGAGGTTTGGATGGGCTTAGTTCAATCCAATTTGAGTTGAATTAGAACTTGGCTCAAAAAGATCTTTTAGGTCACTTTGGGTCAAGTGGACCTAAATGGGTTAATTAACTTGATCATTGCTTGATTCAAGTTTAGTTATATTGATAAATGGGTTTAAGATGAAAATATAAATCCAATTGCAAGTGATTTGAAGTCATATGGATTTTGGTTCATATGAAAATTTCAAGTCAAAAAGGGCTTACTTGGGTTTGATTTGGGTTAGCTTGGATTTGGTTTGATAATTATAGTTTGTGTTTATATTTAGAGTAATGATTGAAGGAGTGATTGAATTATGAAGAAATCAATGATTTTTGATTTGATTTGGATAAGATTTGACCAAGTTCAAGGACTTGGCTTAAAAGGGTATAAATTGGATTTTGGTTTGATTTTGGATTTAGTTTTAGATATTTGAATTTATACTCCATTTATATTTGGGAATATAAATGAAGGTATAAATGATTCATGATAAAATCACTTAGGTTTGGAGTGATTTGGATTTGATTAAGGCTAAGTCCTTAGGATAAAATCAAAGGGCTTAAGAAGTATTTTGGGATTTAAATTTGATCATGGGTTTCAATCATTTGATTTGGACTTGGACTTTGAATTTAAATTTGAGGTTTGGTTTGAAAGAAGGAAGCAAGGATCGGTTTAATGCTATAGGGTATGCAAGTCTTCCTAAATTCCTAAGGCATACCTATTCATATGGCTAAACCATCTAAGTCTCTAGGCTTAGGTTAAGTGTTCACCTAATCACTAGAAGTGTCTTAAGACTAAGGAGCTCTTAGTGTCTATTAGAGTCCTAGATCTATGATGGGGAAGTTGAGAACTCACTCCAAAAAAGAAAAAGAACCCTAATAGGTGTGATGTAACTGACAAGGCACACCACACATATTGGCGTTGATCGAGACAATCAACAATGTCCAAAGGCTCATAAGAGCTAACGAAAATGATTTATCTCTAAACTCGAGGTGTATACATAATCAAGATCTTAGTGCAATGCAACTCAACTTATGCCAAGGGCATAAGAGAGGAAGAAATGATCTATTGAGGGATCAAGCATGTGAACCTTCCACTAGGGAACCAGGTTCAGGTTATCTATGGAGAGGATAAGAAATTAAGTTGGTTTGATGTGATTTGGGAAGAAAAGATCTGATAAGGGATGAGTGCATAAACCATCCACTAAGGAAGCAGGTTCAGGTTATCCACTGGGGATAGAGGTTTAATTTGATTTGCGTATTGCTTGGGAGAAGTTTGATTTGAGTTAATTGGTGGGGCATCCACTAGGGGATGAAAAATTGATTTGATTTGTTGATTTGTGACTTGAGGCTCCACTAAGGAGAGGAAATTATGTGGTTTTGAGGACACATCTTCTGGAGATATGAGCTCAGATCACCTGAGGATAAGGTGGATGAACCTTCCACTAGTGAAGCAAGTTCAGCTTATCCACCAAGGATAAAAGTAGATGGATTTTTTGAGATGGATCATGTCGGTGTGCGGTGGATCTACTAAGAAGGGGCTAATATCAGCCTAGACCTATCTCAAATTTACAAATCCAAAAGGATAGTCTACCAGCCATCAGGTAGGACAATCCAACTTAAGGGGTGCCTTTCGATGTGCAATGGACAAGTTAGGAAGAAAGCATGTAGACTTACAACTTCCCAAGCAAGGAACCACTGGGGTGATCTGTTGACAGCACAACAAACTGAACCCGGCCTAAGGAGACTATTTGAGCGAATGACATTGTGGACTCACATCGACTCAAGAATAATAAAAATTAATTTAATTTAGGATGGATCCATTCGGTGTGCGATGGAACTACTAAGAAGAGGCTAATATCAGCCTAGACCTATCTTAGATTTACAAATCCAAAGAGATAGCCTACCAGCCATGAGGTAGAGCTAACCAACCTAGGGGATGCCTTTCGGTGTGCAACGATCATGCTGGAAAGAATGCGTGATAGACTTATATCTTCCAAAGTAAGGATGATCGTCGGGGTGACCTGTTGGTGGCACAATGAGTCGAACCAAACCTAAGGGCGACTACTAAGAGAGTGCCATCCCGGGAACTTATCTCAACTCAAAAGTAGTCAGGCGATTCCTATAGGGAGTTTTGCTAACACTACCCTAAAGATAGGATGCCTTCTTGGAAGAAGGTACTGCTAGGGGTTTTCCTCATAATCCACAAGCATAAGTATATATTTATTTTATTTATATGTTTTCATGGACCCTGTTAGTGTGCAAGTGATCACATTTAGAATGATCTTATATCAGTCTAGTCCTATATCAGACTTACTGAACCAAGGAAAAATCTGCATATCTGCACGAAAAATTCTCCAACCATGGGGGTGGCTACTAGAAAAGGAGGACTGTCCAATCCAAGAGTAATCAGGATAGTGTCTAGATGGGGTTGCTAAAGATGTGATCCAAATAGAGTGCCCATAGGAGAGGTGCCGCTAGGGGCTTTATCTAGAACCCTATAAAAGAAAGCCGGCAGGTATTCGGATGTATCCACCGGGTTGGTCACCGTCGGCATGGCGAACACCAACCAACCTAAGGTGCCCGTCTATGTACAACAATTAGTCTAGGAAGAAGGCGTGTACATCTCCATAAAGTGGAATTGATTATCAAGATAGTCTGTCTTTAGCTCGATAGGGGCTATCAAACCTAGGATGACTACCAAGTGGAAAGTCATGAAGAAGCACTGAACCCGAACTTAAAGTAGTCAAGAGGAAAGGAGCCACTGGGAGACTTACCCTAGTCCTCTACTCGACTGAGTCATGATGGCTAGTTTAAGAAGAAGGCATAGTAGACTTACATCTCATAAACAAAGTCAACATAAGGTAGCTTACTAGCTGTGCAGTAAGGCCTACCAAACTAATAGGGTGCTCATTATTTTGTAATAGTTAAGCCAGGAAGAAAGCGCAGGGACTCACATCCTCCTGAATAAATGACCACTAGGGTGACACACTAACGAGGTAGCATGTCAGCCCGACCTAGAGTAGCTAATGAGTGAGTGCCACAGGGGACTTGCTCCCACATCAAAATAGCACGAGATAAAATATATGTGTATGTTTGGGTTATGAAAGAGGGAATAGGATGTCGTTTGGGTTCTCTTACACCTACCCTAAACACATCAAAGAATGGATGAAATGGTACCACAAAAGGTGACTGTGACTCCACTAAGAAAGGATGCCTCTTGAGTTCTCTTACACCTAACTTAGTTGTACTAGTAGAAATATGATTCCTCCTCGTTCTCTTATACCTATCATAAACACATCATGGTAGATTTGCAAGCAAAGATATTTCTAACCAAATATGAAGAGATGGAATTTTGAAATGAAGAGAATTTTTATTGATGATTATTTTCAAATAAGATTTATGGATAATATTTCTTTAGGTAGAGCCCATTAATTAGAAGCATAGGGTGCTCTCTATTATAATTTATAAGCTGATAAGAGCCTCCTTGTAGGCTTTCTCTATGGAAAAAAGGCCTTCCCAAGTGGGTTCAAACTTGCCCCCCATTTTTCGACAGATAATAATTGGTCTCCTTAAAACTAAAATAAACTCTCCAACTTGAAAAGCTCTAGGGCGGACCATCTTGTTATGAGCTTGAATCATTTTGACTTTGTACAAATCAAGATTCTGGCATGCCTGGAGGCATCTGTCTTATAAACCTTTGAGCTCTTCTAACTGTAACTTGGCATTCTACTCTGTAGTAATCTTGCTACCCACAACTATCCTTAGTGATGGGAGTTGGACTTTTAATGGTAGAATGACTTCAGACCCATACACTAAGAAGAATGGGGTAGATTGAGCTAGAGTTCTATATGTGGTGCAGTAAGCCCACAAGGCTTCACCTAACTTCTCATGCCACTGTCGCTTGTTATCATCGAGATGGAGTTTTGTTGAAGGCTTTTGCTAAGCCATTTTCCCTAGGGTAGTAGATGATAGAATATCTCCAATCTATGTTATGTCTCTGGGCAAAGCTGTTGATCTCATTGCTCTTGAATGTAGTACTATTATCAAATATAATTCATCAAGGCACCTCAAACCTATATACGATATGGTTCTTAAAAAATTGGAGCACATGCTGAGTTGTGACCTCTCTGAGTGGGATTGTCTGCTCACTTAGAAAAGTAGTCAGTGGCAGTTAGAATGAACTGATGACCCTTGAATGAAGGATGATTGATCAGACCCACTATGTCGGTACCCCAACACTCAAATGGCCACGAGGCCAATGTTAAATGTAGAATATTGGGTGGTTGGTGTAGGACTACAGTGTGCACCTGACATTGGTGGCATCTCCTAGCTACGTTCATGCAGTCTGTGATAATCGAAGGCCAGTAGTATCCTAGTCTCTTGATATTGGATTCATCTTTGGATCGGATTGATGAGCTCCACATAAACCTGAGTGTACCTCGATCATGATCCTGCATGCTTCATGTTTATTCAAATAACATAATTACATATGATCGAAAGATCGTCGATACAAGGTGCTACCTATGAGAGCATAGGAAAGGGCTCTCTGCTTCACCTGATGTGCTAGTGACTTCTCTTGAGGTAGTTTTTTTGTATGTAGGTAATCCATGAATGGTTTTCTCCAATCTAACTCGTCATCCTTTTTAGCAACAACAACCTTCCCTTTAAGAGAGAATCTCTCAATGAGTTCAGTGTCAATAAGGGATCAGACTTATTTATTTTAGACCCTTATTGGTATGAACTCATCTCTAGACATGCCAACTCCTTGGCAAGCTAGGCCAATGCATCTACTACTACATTTTCTCCTCGAGGAATCTTATAGATGGTAACCTCTGGGATTTGAGCCAACAACTCTATGGTATACTTATTGTAATGATGGAGCTTAGGCATTAGAACCTTGTAAGACCTAGCAATTTGGTTGATAACTAACTGAGAATCCTCGAACATGTCGATACTTTGGATGCATAGTGTAATGACAAACTCCAAACCGGTAATCAGAGCCTTATATTCAGCTTCGTTATTGGTACATGGGTTGGATAGATGATATGAGAATGTCATCACATCATAGTCCGAGTTAGGAGAACTATTCCTACCCCTGCCTTTCATGGAAGGGTAGATTGTGGTTCTTATCCTTTTTGAAAGGAAGCCACAACATCAAAATACATCTCCCAGTTACAGATGCTAGTGTCCCCTAAGTTTATGATTTATTCATTGAGGAGGTCATCACTAAGCGGGGAATTAACAAGAAGTGGGTGTGCTGCTAAGAAATCTACTAGTGCCTATCCTTTCATCACATGGAGGGGTATGAATGTGATGTCAAATTATGACAAAAACATAGACCAACGTGCCAACCATCTGAATAGTGTCAGTCATGTCATGAGATATTACAGTGGATTGATCCTAGAGATTAGATTCACCTTATGAGAAAGCATAGAGTGTCATAGCTTTTGGGATGCAAAGATTAAAGCTAGGAACTACTTTTCAATAGGTGGGTAGTTTGCCTTAGTAGGAATTAGATGACAACTGAGGTAGTAGAGAGCATTTTCTTTCCCATCATCATTGGTTTGAGCCAATAAAGGGCCAAGGGAGTCATCTAATGTAGTAGTGTAGAGGATCAACGGCTTACCCGGGATAGGGGCTGCTAGAACTGGCGGTGCCACCAGGTAGTGCTTGATGTATTCAAAAGCATGCTGACACTTGTCATCCCACTTTAACTTGGCATCCTTTTTGACAACTACTTAGAATGATTGGCATCTTTCTGATAAGTTGGATATAAAGCATTTTAGATACTCCAATCACTCTTAGAATGATCTAAGTTGGGTTAGACTTTTAGGGGGTGACATTTTTAAGATAACCTTAATTTTCTATGGATCAATCTCTATTTCCCGATGTTAGATAATAAACTCAAGGAATTTCTCTAAAGTTACTCTGAATGCACACTTCAGGGGATTCATTTTGAGGTTAAATTATCTTAACCATTCGAGGACTACTCTTAAGTCAAAGAGACGGTCTTCCTTTTCTTTTCTTTTGACTACTAGATCATCAACATAGCATTCAACTAGATGATGAAGGAGTTCGTTGAAGATCCAAGTCATGGCTCGCTGGTATGTAGCACTGGTATTTTTAAGGCCAAAATGCATGACTTTATAATAATAGATTTTGATCGAGATTCAAAAAGCAGTATTTTTTTATCCTCAGGGGCCATCTTGATTGGTTGTAGCCAATTGACCCATCCATAAAAGAGAATATTGCATGAGATGAGGCGATATCCATCATTAATTCTGGTATAGGAAGTGAAAATTCATCCTTAGGACATACCTTATTTAGTTCCCTAAAATCGATGCATATGCGAATTTGGCCATTCTTTTTCTTAATTAGGATGACATTAGCTAACCAAGTAGGATATTTTTCTTCCCTAATAAAGCCAACATCGATCAGTTTCTTGACTTTAGAACTGACTTGTTATTCAATGTCTAGTCGCATGCGTCTAAGAGCTTGCTTGATAAGGTTAGTGTTAGGTTATATTGCTCTTTTTTGGACTGCCACATTAAGAGATAAATCAGGCATTTCTTTATAACTCCATACGAAGCAGTCCTTAAGCTCAACTAAAAGTCTAATTAAGTCATTGGTTTCTTCTTCATTCAACAAGGAGCTGATGTATGTCAGACATGGATTATCTTCATTTTCCAAGTTGATTTCTTTGAGTTCGTCGATGGTTGATCTGATTTCTTCTTCAAACTCTGGCAGTGCATCTCTGACTTCAAGATCATTTGGATCATCTTAAATTTCTAAACACACCTCCTCATATGAGTTAGCATGACTTGAAAAGAACCTATCAGACTCCAAATGATTTGTGATGACTAAGTGATGGTTGTCATCATCGACTGGACCCACTATGCCAAATCCTAGTCTTGGTCTTTAATGAGGATGTCTACTTTGATTGTCCCATAGCCTTTCAAAGTAGTCTGACATGTGTGTAGACTAAGTATGTGGGATTAATCCCTTCTTTTCTAAGTTAAGAACACAAGGCAAATACCAATCAAAAGGCAATTGTATTAAATCTTTATATGAATCATCCTTAAGTTCTACATCGGTGTCTTGACTTGAGGATGATGCTCCCAACAAAAACCTCTTCGGCCTGACATCTGTGGATGACTTGGGGGCCTCCTTAACTACTAAACCTTCAACTTTTGGGAAGAAAGTGAGGTTTAGGCTAAGGTTCCCAACTACTGTCTAACTATTTTACATAATAGTGATTCATATACACTCATGCTTTACTTGGAGGCCTAGTCTTCATTGCTGTCTAGCTCGAATGTCACCTCCAATGGCACCTGCTGAGAGGGGTTGGTTGGCGTGCTAACCATATGAGACTCATCCTCCAAACTGGATTCCAAATCTATATGGATAGCAGTGGTACTCCTGTGAGCTGGAACATAGCTCCTGCTGACTGGCCACCAACAAGGAGGTCTTTCACCTCTAAAACTGCCTTCGGATTGGCCTTTACTTTTACCTGTTAGGAGTCAAGTCATCCTACCTATATATTCATATGGAGAAATAAACTGTGGGTGAAATCTAACCTCAGGCTCTACTTCTTCCTCGGTGTCTAATTCTCGTTCACTTGTACTTTTATTATTAATTTCTTTTTGTTTTCCTTCTTTTTCTTTTTCTTTTATTTCTTTTTCTTTTGTTTTTAAGCTTTCACCAAGTTCATGAGAATAAACTTTTTAATTTGGAGGAAGATAGTAGGTTGTATCTTCATATATCTCAACCTCTCTAACTTAGAATGGCTCCAAGTTTCCTTTGACACAATACTCGATTCCACCTCTTCAAAATTTGATGCACTGATGTAAAGAAGATAGAACCATATTATTTCCATGTATCCAAGGCCTACCGAGCAAATCAGTGAAAAATGTGTCTGAATTAATTATGTAAAACTTGGCTTCTGTCTTCCAGTTATCTATCTCAAATGGCAACACTATAGAGCCTAAATCCCTCTCTCCTTATTCATTGAATCCTCTCAATATCATCCAATCTCCTTGGAGTTCAGAGATGTCAATAATTAAGTAAGTAAGGGTCTTTAAACTCATAATGTTCATTGATGCACCTGGATCAACTAACACCCTGGAGAGTTTGAATCTGTCCATGTCCACTGTGATGTAGAGGGGATGGTTATGCTCTATTGTCTCCAAAAGAAGGTCTTCATAGGTGAATGTAACTCCATGGGCTTCTCTTGAATAACATGCCTCTTCTCCAATAGTGGTAAGCTGAGCTAAGCATATTTTTGGATCAAGAAGGTCTTTGATCAATGACTCCCTCATCTCTTTGGATAAGACAATGGCATCATATATGCTTAGTTTAGCTGACAACTTTCTTAGGTGAGCGAGGACATTGTAGTCAACTCTGGTTTGGTCCTCCATAAGCATATCCATAGGTGGAGCATCCTGTGGAGGGGTTTCTTGATCACTAGAACCAATGACTTATTTACCCTTATCCTGAGGTGCTACTCTAGGAGGTAGAACTTTGCCACTACGGAGGTTGACTTCAGTGACTTCATGACATGGTTTAGTGGAAAGTTCTACCTGCTCATCAGGTTCACTTATAGCTTCTCCTATGAGATCATCGGAGTCAGATGACTCCAAATCAATCTCAATGGGCGAACCTGAATGATTTAGGAATGGAAAATCCATTTTCAAATCAGAAGAGAAATGATTAGAACTAGAGTTATTATGATTAATTATACTTAGAGAGTTATCTAAAAGAATAAACTTAGGAAGATCATTAGAAGTGACATAGATGTAATCAGAATCAACTTTCTTCATTGATTTCTTAGATTTAAATGATGATATAAAATAGAAATCAAGTAAAGTAAGCAAAGTGAGGGATTTAGCACCCCCCCCCCTCTGCTGATACAATACGATTGCTAAAAGAAGAGCTCGCTGGAGGAACTGTAGCTGCAACTAAGGAAGGAGTGCCAAAATTAGTCAGTGGTTGTGCTACTATGCTATCCCGGGCAAGTGGAAGTCATTGCTACTGGTGCTGGGCTTCTACCTCCCTCAAGTTATCCTTAGCAACTTATAAATCTTCCTTAGAGTTGAAGGTTTGAGCTATTTTAAGCACCTGCAAGGGTAACTTTTTGATCTTAGAGATGATTTTCTTGGAGGTTCGAGATAGGGAGATATCCCAACCTTCCTCTGTCTTAAAAAGATTGCATGCATCCTCAAGGATTACCCTAATAGAATTAGAGGGTTGTTCTAGTAGGTATTCCTTAGGATGACAATGGCACCCAACTTGTAGCTATGCTCAATCCAGTCCTTAAAGGTAAATCAATCTTCTAAGACATGTCCTAGCATGTGATGGTAGGGGAAATAGTTTGGACCATGATGCTTGCCCACATCCTCTGGCCTCCTAAGCTCTGGTAACTGGAAATCAGGCTTTTTTAAGAGATTCTTAATGATCTTCCTGACTACATCCTTTTTAAATGAATAGGTTTATTTAATTTATTGATAAGAGTGAGTAAATGATAGCTACCTGGTGGCAGGTATGAATACTACCGTTGATATTGCTGATGAGGATACTACTAAGGAGGCAGTGGTGGAGGCTGCTGTGGCAATTGAGGTGGCCAGTATGACGATCGAGGTGGTGGAAAATGAGTTGGTAGAAGAGACTGCTAAGCTATAGGCTTATCTAACTGGACCCTAGCTGGCTGCTTCCCTTTATCAACTACTGTGAATACCCCTGACTTCTTCTCAAATGCCTTCCAAGATTTGGGCTTGGCTGACTGGTCTTAGAATGACAATTATTTGGCTTCCTATTGTAAGTTATCTACCTTGTTGATTAGCTTCTCAAAAGTTTTGATTATAAACCTCTTAAGCATGAAAGCAACCAGGCCATGGATATTCTTGAGTAGAATCTCAATGGCATGCTATTCGGACAGCTGTGGTTCATATTTCATACTCAAGTTTTGCCACCTGAGAATGTAATCAACAAGGAATTCATTTGAAGTTTATTTTATCATAACGTGGTCACCTATAGTAACCCTTTGTTGAGCTCTAGCAAACCTATTAATGAAGAGGTGCTTCAACTCAACAAATATATTTACTGAATGGTTGGGCAGTTCATCATACTAATCTAACGCAATGCCTGCTAGATTTCTAATAAATAATTTGAAGAGAAGGGCATCACTACCTCCGAGGTTGCAATAGTCGGCCTTGAAGTGTGCAATGTGCTGGTGAGGGTTCCCACTGCCTTTAAATATTTTGAAGGAAGGAGGCACAAAACCCTTAGGATATTGGACAACATCAAATTTCTCCGGGTATGGTATACCCTTTGGAACATATGAGCCACCTCGGGCTTGTTCCAATGCATTCTTCACCTATTGCTCCACCAACTATTTGATATCCTTCTCTTGCATGGAGATGCTATCCACCACCTTCCTATACAAGCTACCACTATCCTGAGCTACTGGAGAAGTGCTCTTGAGCTGATCTTGAACATGTGCTGACTCGGGATGATCTATCTCTATCGGTATATGCTGTGGGACTGAGCCCTAATTTTGAAGTGGAAGAAGGGCTGCTAACAAGTCTTCCATCCTCTTCTCCATCTGATTGATCTGATCATCCTTCTGTTTAAGCTGCTGATGAAGGTGTTGGGTTGAATGGATGACATCGTCTCCATCAACTACAATACCTTCATGACTATGCTGATCTCTCTAAAGGGAGCTCCTAGTGTTGACCATGTGGACTTCGATCGAATCCTCAAAAAGGTCATCCTCATCGAGATCAAATGTTACCCGCTCATCCTCAAAATCTGCGTGATCACTACCTAAGAGTTCCCTCTTCTCGGCAAAGTAAGCGGCTACGATCTCATCCAAGGAACGATTTAATTGTGCAAGCACAAACACTCGTGGCTGACAGGTAATATGACTATGGTTACTGACCAAAATACATCTAACACTGCCTACCACTGGAGTGCTAGCTTTGGGAGTGTCATGCTCACTAGAAGAGATATGCTCATGACTACTCATTGGTGGAGTGGTGGCCCTGGAGATCCACTTCCATGGGAACTGTAAAATTATCTCCTTCCCCCTCTGCAACTGTCATTGTCACTGGCTCTGATGATGGTGGTGGTGGTGGTGCGACCCTGCGGGGTCGCCACTCCTTCTTCCCCAAGACTAAAGTAGAAGGTCGAGTAGGGGAACTCATCCTCACCTCAGTTGGTAGAGTAGATGGAGTGGGATCCTTTAGCCATAGTCGGATCACCAAATGGACTAATCTCTTCCCGAATGAGGGCTTCTAGATCTTGGCAGTAGTGGTGGATGTTGTGAGTTGTATGGGTGATGGTGGACGATGAGGGGAACGATGTGAAAGCAACACTGACTGCCCCTTAACGGGAGATCTTTGCATGCGGAGGGTAGTGCCAGTAAGAATAATCCTATCTAAATGATCGACCCTGACAGGGGGAAGATCAGATAAAATCCATCAAAGCAGAGGCTGCCGACTACCTGGGATACCTCTATTGCTCCCTCTTACCTGCTTGAGTAAATGTGTGAGCCTCCATGGAACTTTCTCTATGGATCTGACCCCTAACACTCCTAAGGGTGAAAAATCATAAATCAAATAAGTGCGAACTCAGTGCAGATGCTCGCCAACGGCATGGGGGATAAGTGCATAGGGCCTCCTATGCTCCTATCCAGTGTCTCATAGCATGCTGATGGTGGAGGAGAAGTAGCAATCCTTTGATAATCTTCCTCTCCATCCAAGGCCGAGAGGGGGTGGAACTTGTTGCTGGTCGAAAGTGGAGAGACCTTTCAAGGAGAACCCTCCTTTGCTACATGGGATACAGCCTTAAGCTCTCTGGCTACTCCCTTGTGCTCCCACTTAATCTTTTGAATTTTATTATTACACTGAGTACGAGTGAACAAGGTAGAGCGGTAACTAGTAGCTACCTCAAAAGTGGAGAAGACTATCTCAGAGGCTAAGATAGCCTTCCCCTTCGAGGTGACCAACGAGGAGGTAGTAGCTCTCGCTGGAGCAATGGTAGGGACAGCTGGTCGGGCAGGTGCTGAAACTATCACAGAATGGGATGTGGGAACCACTATGGCCTTCCTCTTTAACGGAGGGTACTCAAAATCAGAGGGCATGTCAATGCGGATGACTGGCTTCTTCCCATCCACCTCATCTTGACTGATAGTAGTGAGGGTCACCCCTTCACAAGTAACACATGCTCCCTGGAATCCCCGACCGAAGAAAATCAGGTGGGTGGAGTCAGTCTCAGGGAGGTTAGCCTGATCCAAGGCCAAATTCATCCCAAAGGGGAAAGTAAAAATGAACTTCTATGAAGCCATGTGTACTGACTGGTATGCACTATATCTCTGCATGTGTTGAAATGAAACTTGAGTCAGGTTTCCACTTTAATACTTGTCCCAAGAGAATCATAGAAATTTGGAGTCCTGAACCCACACTCAATAATTCAAATATGTTAAGTGGGGTTCAGTGGAGAGATATTGATGTGATGAGGAGAGTCTTTGGCATTTTATTTTGATTAAGAACCCATACTCAACCTAATTAGGTAAGTTGGGTAAGGTTCTAAAATTTGAGGAGAAATTTTTGAAGATATCTGTATTTTGTATGTCTTATTTTAGAAATATTGATGATTTGAAAGAAGCTCTACTTAGCAAATTTGAGTATGCTAGGAAGAGGTTGTAATTGTGTGTTTGAAAATTTTGTGAAAAATCTTTGCATGTGATATTGATGATGTTGATTTGAAAATGGGGCTTCCTACTTAACAAATTTGATATGTTAGAAGCCACATATGTTTGATTTATGTTTGAAAATGAGAGTTTCACTTAACAAATTTGGTATGTTAAATGAAAGCTAAATGTTCTTGATATATGTTTTGCTTTTATTTGAAAATGGGACTTCACTTAAAAAATTTGATATGTTAAGTGAAAGCCCAAATATATATTTTGAAGATGAGACCCTCACTTAACAAATTTGGTATGTTAAGTGGAGGCCAAATGTGTGTTTTGAAAATGAGACTCTCACTTAACAAATGGAGTATGTTAAGTGAAAGTCAAATTTGTATTTTGAAAATGAGACTCTCACTTAACAAATAGAGTATGTTAAGTGAAACTCAAATTTGTATTTTGAAAATGAGACTCTCACATAACAAAGGGAGTTTGTTATATGAAAGTCAAATTTGTATGATTTTTGAAAGAAGGAAAATCTATTTAACAATTTCAGGTATGTTAAGTAGAGTTCAATGATACGTCTTGCTTTCATGCATGATTTAGAGAGAAAATTTAACTCTAATATATATGAAATATATATTAAGTGAAGTTTCAATCTTATGCTATGATTTTATTTGAAAGCAAACTTTTTATTCAACAATTTTGAACATGTTGAATGAATGTGGTCATTTTCAAGAATGTACTTTTGAAAACATGGAAACTCCAACTTTAGTATATATGAAATATGTTAAGTGGAATTTCAATTTTATGCTATGATTATATTTGAAAATAGACTCCTCATTCAACAATTTTGAGTATGTTGAATGAGTATGGTTATTTTCAAAAATGTGCTCTTAAAAAAAATGATTTTGATCTTGATTTTGAAAAGAACCTCCATGTAACAATCATGGGGATTGTTAGGTGAGGTTTGGTTATATGAGTTTTGTGAGAGGTGCTTTTGGAAAGTGGCACTTTGCAAAAGAGTTTATTTTCTTAATCATTAAGATGAACCTGCCTCACCAAGCTAGTGGTAGGGAGGTTTCAAATTTTTGTCATTTCCTTTCATGAGTTAATTTTATTTTTCATTTATTGGGAAATCCAATAGGGGTTCGAGGACTTACAAGGAGTGAGGTCCTAAAACCTAGAGGATTGGAGAAGACTTGAAGAAAAGATTGGAAGGGGGAGTCCAAATCCAATTTCCTAGACTTCTTCACTATTAACAGAGGTTAATAAGCTTAATTGATTGATTAATTTACTATTCATTTGCCTAATTATCACTAATTATATTAAGAAAGTGATTAAAACTTAATCCATTGGTTTCCCTAATTAAGCAATTAATAAAATCCTAGAAAAATAGAAGAGGTAAAGGTCATTCCCCTAAACATTCACAAAAAGTTTGAGATTAATTGGATGGTTAATTAAGAAGTAAATATGTTAATTACATTTCCAATTAAACCATAATTAAGCCAAAATCACTGGTCAAAATCAATTAATAATAATTTTCCTATATTCTACTCTGAAATATCTTTAAAATGAGCCTAAGTTTATTTTTTTTGGATTTTTCTAGAATTAGTTATGAATTTAGGAAGCTTCAAGATTAAAAATAAATTATTTAGCCCTAATTAAAGCCTTAATCCGTCGGGCCACGTGGCGGCTGACGCGACGCACTTTCCACATGGCACTATGGGATTCGCTATTTAAGTTATCACATCCAAGTGCTGACTTAGATAGTGATGCACGCGGTAACTCCATGGGCCGTCCCATCTAAGATCAGATGACCACGATTAAACTCATGATTTTGAAGAATTAATCAGAGGTTATACACATGATCAGATCAAGACCGTCCATTCCGATCATGAGGGATGGACAGTCCATGATCTATCTCCTCCTAAGCATTGAACGACAGCTACCGTCCATCAATCGTCACTGGATCCGAGCTCACTCGAGCTCAGATGGAGATGAAAATGATCCCACCCCCTCATTCCTTGGATAGGACGACCATGATTTGTTTGGATTTTTCTTGATCAATTGGCCATTTTAGAGGGTTGTGGAGGTCCTTGTGTGGATGATGTAGCTCGGTTTGGTTGGGTGAGGGTGTGGAGGTGGCTGCCAAGAGAGGTAATGGGTGTCCTTAGTGGTTTGGAAATCTCCAATGAGAATGGGGAGGTGATTTAACCTCCCCATGAGTCATGACCGACCCAACCACCTTTGGGTTAGGTCAGCCATGGTCCTAAGTGCCTAAGTGGACCTATGATTGGGTGCCAAGTGGCTAAAGGGAGAGAATGACCCAATGTGCATGTGTCTTATCTCATGGGATGCCCTAAACCCAAGGAAAAAATGGTCATTTTGCTATGAGTTTGGTTTGGACAGATTTGAGATGGGTCAAAAGTGGGTTAGCCCAAATTTCAAGTGGTTTGGAGTTTGTTTGGTTTGATTTTTCTTGATTTGACCTATTTAGGTCAAATTGGGTTAGGGTGGATCAAGTTGACCAATTGATCAAATTGGGTCAAATTTATATGACCAATTGGAGTGTATTGATGTCATTGGTTTGATTCAATTTGCTTTGGATTTGATTATGGCTCATTTGGGTTCATATAGGTCAAATGGGCCAAGTTGACTAATTTGACCAATTTGACCAAATTAGATTAGGTTAGGTGTTGAGTCAAGTTCAATTGGCTAATTGAAAATGATTGTAGGCTTTGGTTTAGTTTAATTTGAAATTAATTTAGATTTTGGCTAATTTGACCCTTTAGGTCAATTTGGGCTAAGTTAGGTCAAGTTGACCGATTGGTCAAATTGGGCTCAATCATGGCTTTGGTCAAGTTCAATAAGTGATTTGGAATGAACTTGAGCCATTATTTATAATCAATTTGGGTTGGATTGTGATTTGACTTATTTTAACTCTTTAGGTCAATTTGGGTCAACTTGGATCAAATGGCCAATTGGACTTGGTTCGGCTGAATTGATGGCTTGGTCATGTTTAATCATTGGTTAGGAATGGGTTTGAATGAATGATTTCGGTTACTTTGGCATATGATGGATTTTGGCTAGTTTGAGTTTCATTTGGGCTAAATGTTGACTTGGTCAACATGCTAGGTTGACTTGGTTTTGACCCAATTCAAGACAATTGATTAACCGAGGATGATTGTTGATCATGTTGTGAGGTTTGGATGGGCTTAGTTCAATCTAATTTGGGTTGAATTAGAACTTGGCTCAAAAAGGTCTTTTAGGTCACTTTAGGTCAAATGGAACTAAATGGGTTAATTGACTTGATTATGGCTTGATTCAAGTTTAGTTATATTGATAAATGGGTTTGAGATGGAAATATAAATCTAATTGCAAGTTATTTGAAGCCATATGGATTTTGGTTCATATGATAATTTCAAGTCAAAAAGGGCTAACTTGGGTTTGATTTGGGTTAGCTTGGATTTGGTTTGATAATTGTAGTTTGTGTTTATATTTGGAACAATTATTGAAGGAATGATTGAATTATGAAGAAATCTATGGGTTTTGATTTGATTTGGATAGGATTTGATGAAGTTCAAGGACTTAGCTTAAAAGGGTATAAATTGGATTTTGGTTTGATTTTGGATTTAGTTTTAGCTATTTGAATTTATACTCCATTTATATTTGATAATATAAATGAAGCTATAAATGATTCATGAGAAAATCACTTAGGTTTAGATGGATTTGGATTTGGATAAGGTTAAGTCCATAGGATAAAATCAAAGGGTTTAGGAAGGATTTTGAGATTTAAATTTGATCATGGGTTTCAATCATTTCATTTGAAATTGATTTATGATTTAGATTTGAAATTTGAATTTGAATTTGAGGTTTGGTTTGAAATAAGGAAGCAAGGATCGGGTTCAATGCTATAGGGTAGGCAAATCTTCCTAAATCCCTAAGGCATACCCTATTCCTATGGCTAAACCATCTAAGTCTTTAGGCTTAGGTTAAGTGTTCACCTAACCACTAGAAGTGCTTTAAGACTAAGGAGCTCCTAGTGTCTATAAGAGTCTTAGATCTATGATGGGAAAGTTGAGAACTCACTCCAAAAGTGAGGTCAACATCAATAAATTAATTATAATAAATGGAGTGATGTTAATTACAAATATCTATAAGTTTGCATGTGTTGATAATATAAGATATGTAATATGAAGTTCTCTTTTCTTATCTTACATGGATTCATATAAGATTTATAAATGTATAGTTCATTTAAAAAGAACACAACATTTGTCTAACTCTACTCCTATGTAGCTCCATTTAAGACTTAGGAAGAATTTCATATCACATATGTAAATCATATAATCAAATCAAATATGACTTCTTACATGGCTTCTCATTCTTATGGTTCTTTTTGTACATTCACATATATCTAAGAAAAGTGGTATATTAGTCTGGACATCCCGGGGCTACAAGGCTTTAAGTAGCCTTAAGTAGGTCTTGTACCTTACACCCTTGGTGTAGAAAAATGGCATCGTGCTCACTTAAAACTCTTATACATATGTATGTATGATGTGATCAATGAATAAGAATCATAATCAAATAAATCAAATATAACTTTTGCATGGGTTTTTCTATCATTGTAGTTGTTTATACATTTATATGTATCTAAGAAAAGTGGTATATTAATCTAGACATCCCGAGATTGTGAGACTTTAAGTAGTCCTAAGTAGGTCTTGTACCTTACACCCCTGGTGCAGAGCAATGGCGTCGTACTCACTTAAAACTTTTATACATGTGTACTTAGTTAATGGATGAAAAAATCCCTTTTTTTCAATTAAAAAGATATGCATTCATAATTTAATCAAATGAAATATCTAAATTCCAAACATACTTCTTTACATTCATCATTTAAGTGTGCTAAAACATATATTGTATGTATATGTGTGCTTAGGATTTAATCATATGCATGATATACATGATGAAAAGAAATGAATAAATATGTGTTATGTGATAGTAATTCATTCTAATTAATCTTAAGATGTCTTTCTTATTGAATAAGGTCATTTAGAGTGAACCTAAACTTAGGTTCTGACCTCCATATATGTGTCTAGGGGTTAAGAAAAACTTCTATATACAGGGGAGTCACCTTCAAATCTGTTGGAGAAATGAGAGAGACAAGCATATATAATTTATCTTTTAGGATGCACATATCTGTAGACAGAGACAAGAGGGAATAGACTCCTGAGATGATCAATAAAAAGCATACAGGATGACTTTAAATTCGTTGTTTCTACAAGGGCAAGCCCCCATAATTAATTACATCCTAAGGGATGATATCCCTTAGGATAACTCTTGATTAACATAAATGATCATTATCTTTGAAGATTTCAATAGGAAGGGACTATCAATTGGTTTATTTTGTTGAAGATCAAACGGGTTTGATCAAAGGGAGGGATTTATTATCGAAGTCAAAATAGAAGATAACTAGGAGATGCCATGATGCTAGGAAACCTAGTGAGCATATCAAACTATCTTATAGTTGGGCTTTACATTTTTGAAATTGATTTAGTTTGTTTGAGTTAGATTTTTTATTAGAAATCAAGGACTTATGATTCCTTAACACAGGATTAAGGAAATGCCTAAGAGGTGAGGAATTATACTTATGGCCCACAAAAGGGAGAAGCAATCTCAAAACTTAAATCTAGGGAGCTTTGGTGAGGGCTGAAAGCATAACCTAAATCTAAGGCGAAAGTGGGTAATTGGTTTGCCTCCATAAGAGAGGACAAACCACCCAACAGTTTGGACTTACAACCGCCTAGGGGAGGCCGCCAACTAAATCCTCCTATGCTTTTAAATACATGTAGGCAAGTTTTTATGCTTATGCAAGATGGCTAGGCTATTATTTATTAGAAAGAGACTAAGTCCTTAAACTCACTCCCTAAAGAGACTAGATCATGTAAGGGCATGCTTTAAATGACCTAAATCTAATGCAATTCAAATTTCATTTTATTTTCATTTTTGGACAATTATTTTGACTCAATCTAATAGGATTCATATGACTAATGCATGAGAAATCAAGTTACCAGCCAAAATCAATGAGAAGGGAGGAGGTGAGTTTCCTCCATGGCTCTCAAAGGTCAAGCCAAGTTTCTATGGCAAAGGTGGAAGCCCTCCAATCAAGACTGAAATAAGATGTATTTCTACATGATATTATAAAGAAAAGCACTCATCTAGCTAAGGGGTTGCTAATTCTTTTATCTTGATTTTGAACCTAAGCTTTATATGAGGTTATGAGTTCTTTAGTTTTAATTTTGGAGTTGTTAAGTTGGAAAAAAGATTTATTTTTCCCTAAAGAGCCTAATCGTCATCCAGGTCCTACATAAGGCAAGGAAGAAATTAGGAAAAGCATGCCACTTAATTGCACAAGCTAAATAAATCATCAATCAATTTATAAAGCTAACACAAAATAATAAGAGGCCATTGTGGATGGGCACCACCACACAAACTTGAAAAATATCAAATGTGGGTAGCCAAGCTCTACCCTTATACAACCCGGATTATAAATGAATTAAATTACAATTAAGCAAAGGAATTCATTGTTATGGGGGTCTTCAAGCTTTATTTCTTCTTTCTTCTTTCTTATTTATTCTTTTCTTCTTTGTTCTTTGATTCTTTCGTTTGGATGGTTGGAAGATAGATGCTCCAAGGTTTCACATGATGCATAAGATAGGATCTTATGACCAACGCTCATCCTAATCCCCATAACAATCATTCCAAAATCTTAATTGCACAAATTTACATGAAAAGAAAAAGTGATCTAACTAACACCTGCAAAAAAAAAAGGCTAGCTAAAATAAACCACACAAATCCTAAGCATGTATATTGGATTTAGCACCCCACACATGGGTACTCAAGTCCACCTGACCTATGAATTATGCTTAGGGGTATAATCACCTACAATCAAAAGCATTAATATTTTTATTTATGATAGAGCCCCTTAAGCACAATCCCCTGTAGAAAAGAATAGTTAGACTAAGAGCATCCTACCATTCATTCTATGAGCATATACTTTAACATCCAGTCTAAAACATATATCATAAAACAAAACAAAGTATCAAGCCATGCACCGACCTAACCTAAAGCTAGAAGTGGTGACTTAGGCTAATGTGTGTGCTTTGAAGGTTGGTGTGGTATGCTTAGCTATGGCTTTAGGTTCAAATTTTTTTAAGTGTGAAAACATATTCAACTTAGAGGAGGGTTTCATTTAAATTGTTTAGTTGATTTGGATTGATTTTATTTCATATTTTGATTTGGTTCAAGTGAATCCTATAATTAATTAGTAAGTTATGAAGAGAGGGAAAGAGAGGAGAACTTCTCTTTCCTTCCCTAACCTAAGTAATTTCTAAAGTAGGTTCACATTTTAATTTTATTTAGGTGAATGTTTTGATTAAATCTTTTAATTAATCCTAAGTTTAGATGAACTCTAAATAAACCTATTCAAAAAAAGAAAGGCATTTTAAAATTAAACAAAATGAATCACAATTCACATAGCACACATTACTTCATTTCTTTCTCAATATATATAACATACATATGGATGGTCCCTACATATCTATACATGCAAATGAGAGTGTTCAACACACTTTATGATGCATGCTAAGTAATCCATTTAAGGAAATTTAGAAATTAAGATGCATGATTTTTCTTAAATAAAAAAAGAGTTTCTTTATCCAATTTTTCACATGCACACATGAGCGTATAAAAAATATAAGTGAGTACGACGCCATTGTTAGCACCAGGGGCGTAAGGTACAAGACCTACTTAGGGCTACTTAAAGCCTCGCAACCATGGGGTTGTCCAGACTAATATACCACTTTCCTTAAATACAAGCATTTGTATAAAAGAAATGAAATGGAAAAGAAGAATGTAAAAGTTGTATTAATGGATTCATTTTATTTATGCAATTTATGTATGCAAGTATAGGTGACCCCTCTTAGATGATATCATAGGGATGAATAGGGTATGGAATCAGGTGAGTGTTAGGTCCTTTTCAAATGAACCATGTATCTCACCAAATTCTTATTTAAAACTATGCTAAACATAAAGGAGAAAGGAAACCTATGCTAAGCATGCCTTTATAATTTATTACATGCAAGCTTATAATTAAAACATAAATAGCATACTTATAGATTTTGATGTTTGATTTAGGTGTTTTGAAAATAATTTGGATTTAGTAGTGATAATAGTCGCTCATATTTCTACTTTAGCCAACACATGCTAATTTGACATAAAGTAAACAATTTAATTTTTAAATTTGAATTTGAAAAATATGAATGCATGAAATCACATGACATACAAGTTTAACATGTTGGGGAAGATTCAAAGTAATGAAAGCATGTAAACAAACTTACTTTACTTAAATCCTGAAGACATTCTTATGGCATAAGAAAGTTTAAAATAAATCAAAGTGAATTCAAAGTGATTTTAGTTTAGTTTGGAGTTTGATTTAATTTTGAAAAGGTGAGATGAGTTTATTGTTCCAACCCATTCCCACATGTGTTTGATAATTTTTTTTGATTTTTAGATAATTAGATCCATTTTTGTGCATTAATTAAGTTAAGGTATGAATTAAGTAACTTAATTAACCCTTATCTACACGACCTTAAAAGAATTAACCAAATAATTATGAGCCAATGAGATGACATAAGACCCACAAGGAATTTAAATTTACAATGCACCTAATAAAGAAAATGCCTAATATAATTTGGCTCATAATTAAAAGTTAATTAAGCTAAGAAGTTTAGCTTAAGTAATTTCAAAACACCCTTTCATACTTATGAATTTGGTTTTGATTTTCTTAATTAAACTTTGACTATTAAACACCTAAGCATCTACCTAAATAGATTAATTAAGTTCTAGAACTTTGTAGAATTTTTAAAAATTAATTAAAGTGGATAATTAATGAATTAACCCTTAATTAAGAGGAGATTAAGGAGAGAAGAGGGGTTTAGGGAATAGCTTAGGGGAAATGCCCCAAAATTATTCTATAAACCTCTTACTTATTGGATTTGACCTTGATCAACCCTAATAATGGGCTAAGATCACTAATTACATCTTAATTATCCTTAATTACATAAATAAGGTAATTAAATAATTTATATGCAATTCTTCTAATCAAGCCTTTAATAAATACCAAGAAAATTTGGGGAGCCAGAAGTCATCTTCTAAAACTTACCCAAGAAATTTGAGATTAATCAGAGGCTTAATTACAAGGTAATTAGAAAAATAAACTTTCCAACAAAACCCAAATTCAGAGAAAAATATAACTCAAAACCCATTAAAATTAATTTTAAAATATTCTATGTTGAATTATCTCTCCATAGAATTTTATTTTATAATTTTTTAAATTTTCTAGAAGAAGTTATGAATTTTGGAAGATCCCTGAATTAATAGATATTAATTAAGGCATTTTAACTACCCTAACTAATCCTCTGGTTCACGGCGCGACACGTGATGGTGGCGATCAACGTGCTTTACATGCATTGCACCGTGAGCTACTTATTTAAACATCAAATCACAAAAGGTGGCTGGCAGCGCACGCGGTTTGATCTTTGTCGTTAGATCAAAGATCAGATGGCTAGAGATCTCTCTATGGTTTTAAAAATAGATAATGAATATCTAAACATGCAGAATTATCTCAACCGTCCATCCAAAATGCACTGATGGATGGCTGAGATCTCCCAAGTTCTTCCTCTTGATCAACAGAAACCGTCCATGATCAAGGGGAAGATCCAAGATCGATCTAGCATGGATACAAACCAAACTCGACCCACACCAATGATCAAAAATCCATGGGGTGAAAATTTCTTTCACAAAGCTCCACACCAAATTGAGTTTAATGGTCAAAAAATCCCAGACCTCCCTGGAGGTGATCACCAATGCTCGATTCCCTCGAAGAAGCTTCGTGTGGTTGAGACGAAGCCTTGCTAAAGTTTTGAGCACTTGAGGTTGAGTGGATCTTCTTATGGGTCACCTCCTCCTTAGCTTGAGCTTTGCTTTGATCTAATTCAATCCTTCCTTGTTGTGGGAACTCCAAAGGAAGCTTGGGTTCACTCAACTTAGCTCCTTGATGAAGTATGAAAGGGCAATTGGATGGAGATTGAGTGAAGAGGAAGTTAGCTCTTCAATGGACTTCCTTTGTTTTTGAAGTCTGAAAACTGAGAAATGGCTCTTTCAAATCCTCTGTAAGAAGCTTGGGAATACACTTTGATGCTTAGCTTCACGAATTCAAGGGGAGTGAGAATTGAATTGAATTAGGGGGAGTATATCTCCCCTTAAAGGATTGGACGGTCGGCAATGCACTTATCATTTTGATCCAATTGATCATAGGACGTGAGTTGTTTAATCAGTTAAGGGTGTGCACATGGTCAGTTTGAGCCAAGGAGTGGATTTCCAACCTCCCATATGCCTTAATTTGAGTTTGAGAGGGAGTTTGAATTTTGAGTTTTGACCCATGGGGTCAGGTTTGGTCTAGGGGCCAATTGGGCTGACCCAAACCCATTGGGTTGAGTGCACCACTCTTCACTAGGTCCCCTTGAGCTTTTAGGAAAGCCTCAAGTGAATGTGAAGAGGTTATGACTAAATTACCCATGCAGAAAGCCAAAATTTGTTCTATGGCCTAGGGGTAGAATGGTCATTTTATTGATTTTTAACTTTGGATATGTTAGGTATGTGGGGAAACTAGGTTTGTCCAAGTTTCATAAGACTTGGAATTCATTTGATAGGGTTTGGCTCATGTTGACCCATTTAGGTCAAAATGGTGAACTTTGGTCAAGTTGACCAATTGGTAAAATTGGGTCAAACTAAGGGTTGGGTTAAGTTCATATCACCATTTGAAATATTTTGGTGGCTTTGGTTTGGTTCAATTTGGTATAGTTTTGAATTTGGCTCATATGACTTCATTTAGGTCAAATGGGTCAAGTTGACCTATTTGACCCATTTGACCTATTTGGGCTAGGTCAAGGGTAGGTTTAGATTAGGTTAGTCATATGGAGTGTATTGGTATCTTTGTTAAGTTCAATTTGGCTCAACATGACCCCTTTAGGTCATGTTGGGTCTAAGGTCAATTAGGCTAGGTTAGGTCTAGTTGGCCAATTGAGGATTTAGTCAAGTTTCACAAGTGATTTGGAATGAACTTGACCTATTGGTTTCGATTAATTTGGCTTAGATCAAGTTTTGACATATTTTGACTTTTTAGGTCAAGTTAGGTCAACTTGGGTCAAGTGGCCAATTAGGCTAGGTTAGGCTCAAATATTGACTTGGTCAAGTTCAAACATAGTTCATAAATGAACTTAGATCATTGATTTCAATCAATTTGGCCTATGGTAGATTTTGGCTATGTTAAGTTTCATTTTGGGCTAAGTGTTGACTTGGTCAACCCTTAGGTTTGACTTGGTTTGACCCAATTTAATTGATTGATCATCCCATGATGATTTTTGATCATGATGAAAGGCATAGATGAGTTTGGTTCAATCCAATGTGGTTAGGATTAGAATTTGACTCATAAGGATACTTTAGGTCACTTTGGGTCAAGTGAGCCTAAGTGGGTAAAATGGCTTGGTCAAAGCTTGATTTGAGTTTGAGTTATCTTGTATATGGACTCATGATTGAAATATAAATCCATTTACAAGTGGTTTGAGGTCAAGTGGGCTTTGATCCATTCGACAATTTCATATTCAAAGGAAGAATATGAAGGAGTTTTAGGTTTGATTTTTTGAACTAGGTTTAGATTGTTTGATTGAAGTTTGGATTTATATATGAGCTCATGATTATAGGGTTGATTGAATCAAGAGAGAAAATCAAGAGTTTGGCTTGATTTAGAATTGATTTGGCTAAGTTCAAGATTTTGGCTTGAAAGGCTTATATTGGATTTTGAATGGGTTTGAGCTTGATTTTTGGAATTGGTTTTGATTGTTTGAATTTATATTTTATTTATATATGTGAATATAAATGAGAATATAAATGGATCATGAGAAAATTTCAAGGATTTGAAGTGGTTTAATCATGAAAGTCCATTAAGAAGGATTTTAAAGGGACTTAGGAAATTTTGGAGTTTGAAGTTTGAATTTTTGAATTTGGTTTGATTGATTTATATTTATATTTCATTTATATATGTGAATATAAATGTGGATATAAATGATTTTTTAGAAAATCCCATGACTTTGAAATGGTTTGATCATGATTTTGGCTAATTCCATTAATAGAGAATTAATGACTTAAGAAAGATTTTAAATTTGAAATTTAATTTGAGTACTTGATTTGATTGATTTATATTTATATTTCATTTATATATGTGAATATAAATGAGAATATAAATGAATTTTGAGAAAATCCTATGAGTTTGAATTGATTTTGATCATGAATCGGCTAAGTCCATTAATGGAGAATTAATGATTTAAGGAAGAATTTAAATTAGGAATTAAAATTGAGGATTTGATTTGATTGATTTATATTTATATTTCATTTATATATGTGAATATAAATGAGTTTTGAGAAAATCTCATGAGTTGAAATGGTTTGATCATGACTTTGGCTAAGTCCATGAATGGAAAGTTAAGGGACTTAGGAGAATCTCATGAATTGAGTTCGAATTTCAGGTTTAGTTTGATTGATTTGAATTTTTATTTTATTTTTATATGTAAATACAAATGAAAATATAAATGAATTATGAGAAAATCTCAAAGATTTGAATTTGTTTTGATTATAATTTTGGTTAAGTCCTTAAAGGCAAGATTAAGGACTTAGGCAAAATTTGAACTTAGAAATTTTTGATGGATTTTGATCATGGGTTTCAATCATAGATTTCAATCATGGATTTCAATCATGGAATTTATTTGAGTTTGGAGAAAATCAAATAGAATTGATTTGTAGTTTGACTTGAAAGAAGGAGAGTGAGGAATGGTATAAGCTAAGGGTAGGCAAATTTCCTAACAGCTCTAAGGCATAACTTATTCCTATGACTAACTCTTCTAAGTCTTCTAGGGTTAGGTTGAGTGTCCACCTAATCACTATATGTGTCTTAAGACTAAGGAATTCTTAGAGTCTAAGAAGAATCTTATGTCTAAGATGGAGGGGTTAAGAGCTCTTTCTAAAAATGAGGTCAACAATGTCATAAAGAATCCTGTGGCTAACTCTTCATTCTCATTTTCTTTTCCCTCTTCTTCCTCTTCTCAATTTCTTTTTTTCCCTTTCTCACCCTTCCAATCCGAATTTCCTATTATTTCCCCTAACTTCCCTTGGCCGAAAATCATCCTCCCCTTCCTTCAATTTTATTTCGGCTCTCCTATTTCATTCATTTTCTTCCAAAACTGAAAATCCACTCTCCCATTTCCCTCCTTTCTTCCAAAACTGAAAATACCGCCATTTTCCTAATCCGAATTTCAAATCTGCTTCACCGCAATCCAAGAAGAACACCGTCATGAGGCAAGTTCTTCTTTCAATTTTTGGCATTGCCCTCCTTGCATTATACTTCCAATTCGCCGCAACCGGAGAAGAACACCATCATGAGGCGGGTTCTTCTCTTGGTTTTTGACATACCCAACCCCGTTTTCTTGCAGATCATTGCAACGCGCATAAAGAATGAGTCAGAATATGTGGGATCAATGTGTGAATGTGGATATATACATGCTTGTGTTTCTTTACAGGTTTGAAGGCCTCGTCATGCTCATGAGGGTGTGACGAGATGAAAAATCTGTAAAGAAGATAATGCTTACTACTCTGGTGCACCGGTAACATCCATTATATGTCACTCCCCTAGCCGAAATGCTACCAAAATTTTGTTAGAATCTTGTGACTTAGAAAAAATGGAAAGTAAAAGAATCGGCTTAAGAATGTCAAGTAATGAAACCTAAAGCTAAAATTCAAATTAAAAAAAACCAAAACAAAAAAGGGGAGGGAAAATAATACACAATGAACATAAAAGTAAAATGAAAACAAGAGGGGTCAAAAGCACTTATGAAATTTATCTAAGCAGAGTTGAAAGCCCACTAAAATCTTTAACCGCTCTCTTTCAAATACTCCAACTCCAGCCTTTTAAACAAATAGAATGGAATGTAAGACTCCCTCTTGGCCTTATTTATAGAAATTAGAATGGGTAGTGAAGTGCCCACTTCCAAAAAAAAAAGTGGGGAAAATGAATGTAGGAAAGTTTGAATAAGTCTCCTACGTGCGTTGTAGCATAACTAACCTCAATGCAAGCACTTAAAATCTTGATATTCGAAGTTTTAATTTTAATACATAATTAAAAGCAGGCATTTGCATGGAGGGATCCTATGGATTTGAATGTTGAATTGAAAAGAGAAAATATATCTATATTTATAATATGGGTCAATCTACTAGTAAGCTTGAAATATTTGGGTATGTTTTATAAAAATATATAGAAACATATAATCTTATCTATGAAAATAAGAAACAAGTCAAATGAGGGACCTTCAAAAAGAAGAGGAATCAATTTAAATATTATACTCTATTGATTCGCAGAAGTCACTCTGAAGGGTAAATCTTCTTTTAACATAATGAATTAAACTGTCTTTTGAATCTATATTTTCAAAACACGTCGCCATCGGATCTGCAACTCTTTATACAAGCAGACAGAAGGTGATACTAAATCAAAATCTATAAAAATTATAGGGCTTCCTTCAATCAAAAATTAAGGAATTTCATTCTAATTATGATTTTCAAAATCAATGATTTCATTAACTAGATAAAATTATCTAAGCTATAAATATCTGCATGTGCTCGAACATAGAGATTTGAAGTGCAAATTTTAATGTCTGAAAAGGCTACGTAGGCTAAGTGGGAATTAAATAAAAATCTGAAATCAATCTCATAATTCAAAAATAAAAACTATCAAAATTACTAAACACCTGCATGTGTCCTGACATTATTGAATGTTTAAATTCAAGCGTCTGAGGATGCTACGCGGGTTGCTTCCCAATTTAGTCTTAGGACTGGGTCCGGGTTAACAAAACCTAAAATTTATTATAAGAATTTCAACTTAGTGAAATATCTAAGAAGCTAATTCTATCATGTGACAGTGGATCTAATCCTCTATTAAGAGCGAAACAGAATTGACAGGATCTAAAGTTTTGGAATATATTTGATTCAATCAATTAACTACCTCGATGATGGTTGTGTTGAATGGTGATTTCAACCGGAGGGGATACTTCCATCAAAATGTGATTCTATTTTCAAATCAAATCCAACTCAAATTAAATATCAATCTAAAATGGCTTAAATGAAATTCTATGATTAAAAGCTTAAAGTAAAACTCAATCTATCCACCTTCTAGAATTATTTGTCGGGGGTGACAAACTAAGAAAACTCTAGCTCACAAAAGAGCCAATATCAAATCAAGTATTCTACTATGTTCACTCTCAATCAATCTCTTGCCAGTAAGGATATGGCATATGTCCTCTCCGACGTTTGAGTTCCACGATGATGATGCTACGAATGAGTCCTCTAATCGTGGTTTGGCCAATCGCACCATTATATTATGATCACGATTGTAGTATGCTCCCCAATGGCTCACGCTTCTTTGAGTTGTGAATCATAGTATATACTTGATAAGGCACCCTCAGCTAAGGTAGACTTAAGATTGTATCCTTAGACAAACACCTCCCAAGGTCTACAAGGATTTCTTGACTGAAACCCATGTGGCCGATAAGGATCCTTCGTGGGTTGACTACCTCCTCTGACTAAGTAGACCAGGGACCACGATAGCCCGGGATGACGGAATCATGGGATCTAGATCGAGCATGTCATCATTATCTCAATCATCCAGTTTAAGCTGAAATGATAAATTTCATAATCTTAAATTCTAACAAATCCATATGCTGCTACTATACCTAAAGACTTGCCTTAATCAAAAGTTCTCTCTCACTTATTAGGAGGGGTAATTAATTATAGGGGCTTGCCTATAAGAAACCTGGAACCAGATATAAAGTTCTCACTAAATGAGGATGAAATCTTTGAGTAGTGTCTTATCTACTATCTCATCTGCCTTCTGAAAATTACACCAATATTTCAAAATACTCTCTTTAATTCAATTATTGTAGAGAGGTCAGTGGTGAATTTTTCGAGCCCACAGATTTTTGGCAACTCCATTGGGAAACATGATTGTCTTTCCATATTTGGCTAGTCATATATGTGTTATAGTACCAACAAAATATTTGAAAATTCAAAAGAAAAAAATGGTGATTTAAAGGTGTAATAAATTCAAATTAATAATGTAAAAAACTCTATGATGAATGAATTATTCTGTAGAGTATATCTTTATTACACTATTATTTTGTTCTATAGTGCCTCTGCATTTTGAAAGTATGGGTTGAAATAATCATTACTAATTACTAATCCTCATCTTTTACTTTTGCATAGGATCTACAGAGCACTCCTTTCACCATTCAGCTAGGGCGTGGTGTGAACATCTACCTAGCCAATGTCGTCATCAACACAGGAGATGTTGGAGCTACAATTCAATTTGGTAGCTTGAGTTTCCCAGCTATCATAGCCGCAACTCCTGAAGTACCCACCCATGGTACATTCGTCTGAGGCCATGCTGGAAGGCCTCAAGTTACTGGAGCTCCAACTAGCCATGTTCACCAACCAGTTCAGCAACCAACCATTGTCAAGGAGTTCTCCTAATAGAGAACTTCAATTTTAAGAAGGTTAGGTCAATCTGAAGCCCCCGTGATGAAAAGAACTGTCAGTGAAAAAACTATGTCTTTAATGCCTCATGGCACGACTGCTCTGTCGATTGAACCTTTTGTACCTGGAAAGCATGATCATGAAGCTTCCTCATCAGAAAGCAAATTAACCAGAAGGCAAAGAAGAAAAAGGAATGCTGAGCTGAGAGTTCAGCAGATCTCCTTTGAATGACCTAGTGAACAAGCAATACTACCATCAGAAGTGAGTATTCCTACCCACAACAACTTTGACAACCTAAAGTAGGTAAAGAGGAATAGCTCTACTAGCAAAATAAAACAATCATTCTAGAACCAACAATGTCAAGCTCCACCACCACAGAGGAGACAACCTGAAACATTATATGCCAGAATACATAAAGTTCTCAAAGTAGCCAAAGACAGAGACTTAATGAAAAGAATATTTTAGAGGTCTATGGTAATTGAGAATATTGAAGCTCCACCAAGGAGGTCGCCATCTCTTATGGTAATTAGTCACCGAGACAAGTTTGCCTCACACGGTGAGCATCAGAGTGTGACACTTGAACCGCATGTCCAAGAATCCATTGCCGAAAGGTCCCAGCGAAAGGATAAGCAGATATGGAGGCCAAGGCCCCGTGATGAAATCTTGAAAAATGGAAGAGGTGTGACGTCTGATACATATACTGAGAAATCTGCCTAAAAATAACTCATCATAAGTGGATACCCAAATGAAGGTATATCATTGATGAGAAACATGATGGTGGACACTCTGGAGAATCCTCTAGGAGATCCCATCACATATCAGAATCACCCTCACAAGAGAAAGTTGACTTCGATCACAATCCTTTAGTGGAAGAAGTATTCGTTCCATACATTGAACAAGAAATTCACTGGAAATGATGATAAAAAATTCATGTGCAAAAAGAACGTGACGAAGAGAACACTATGGAAGTGGAAGTCGTCTATATGGTCAGAGATGAACTCTCAGCTCAGCGCCATCAGTAGCAACATGAACGCAGGGAACCTGAACTTGAATTTGATATTTATGAAGAAAAGTCTTCACAGAAGCAAATAGAAGATGGTTCTTCAGTCTCTACTGAAGAAGAAGAAGAAGACCAGCATGAAAAAGAGATCATGGGTGTCGAAGCTGTCTATATGGGAACCAAGAAATGATTAGCCTAGTACACACTTTTATACTCAGCGTAGTCATTTAGTTATAGTAGCAGCTGCTCCTGTAAATGCATAAGGAGAAGGACAGTCAAGTTCTTCTCTTGAAAATGAGCAAGGAGTAGAACAATAATAAGAAGTAGAGGAAGAAGAAGAACCTGTACTTGTTGACATCGTGGCATTAGCTAGAGAGCAAAGAGAAATGCTACGTCAAATAGAAGTCAAAGATAAAGAGATTGCATAGCTTGGTACCAAGATGAATGACATGATGATACAAATGAATATTATGATGAAAATGTTGTAGAAGAATATCACATCAAATGTAGCACCTGTTTCATTTGCTATTCAACAGGTAGCTAATAATACAACTTTTATACCATAAGTCGCTCTAATACCTCAAGCTCATACAGTACATGCTACACATGAAGCTAGGAATGAAATTAACCAACTACCTCTTCTGCCAATAATTCAAAATCAAGCACACTAGATAACAATGCAGTTAAATAATAATCAATGAAAAGATAATGGCAAATAGCAAAGTAGTTGTAATTTGGAGTTCACCTTACCCAAATAATATGATCAAGTATCGCACCTGAAAGGTTACTCACTGCCAAAATTTATTACTTTCAGCAGGCTTGGTAACCCAAAGCAACAGCTAGCCCAATTTAAGGCTACTTATGATAACACAGGAGGGAATGATGCGCTGCTTTTCCGTCAGTTTATCAATAGCCTGACTTCAGCTGCTTTCAAGTGGAATGCAAAATTGTCGAATGATTACGTTAAAACCTTTGCTGAATTAGAAATAATATCCATGAAGAAGTTTTCCAGTGTAATCAAGAAAATCACAATTGCTGACCTTGCCTTGCTGAAAAGAAGAAAAGATGAGTGAGTGGCAAAATTCATAAGTCATTGGAATAACTTAAGTATGAAGTGCAAGCAATAATTGGAAGAAGAACATGCAATCCAATTGCTAATGAGAAATATGGATGATAAAATGGCACCATGTTTATATATAGTGTCGATTGCAACATTCCAGGACTTTCTTGATAGGGTGGCTAAATTTGAAAAGCTGAATCGCCCTAAGTCTGAAGTCTTTGCAGATAAAGCAAAGAGAAACAAACCTTCAGACTCAAGAAGTAATGAAATTCATGCCACTTTCTATAGCTCAAATGGTAAAAAGCAGGTGATATACAATGTTGATAAAGGAAAATAGCCAATGTGTAATGATGATAAGGGAAAAAAACCTATCTATTCTAATATACAACCAAAATTGGTATTAGGAGGCAATGACAAACTTCAGACTTTTCCAAGTGGTGGGGAACGTCAAAAATAAGCAACAAGAGATGATGAGCGAATGCGGCCATCTCTTAAGAAAAAGATGAACAAAGAATATTCATTTAGAAGGGATAATGTGGCTAAATTATTTCTTTAAGCAATCGGTCTAATTATCGAAATTAAAAGGCTGAAGAATAATGTGTCAATCCAAATTACTGTCCCTATCATCAAATGATCAGTCATCCTATCAAAGATTGTTATGTATTTAAGGATTGTCTAGAAAGGAAATATCGGTGAGGTGAATTTACATTATCCAATAGTATTCTAATCAACCCAAAAAGAGAGTCTACAAGGATGATTACGTCTTCTTCTATATCATCCAACAAAGATAAAAAAGAAGGAGAAATCAGTTCAGATTGAAGAACGGGAAATAGTAGTCTCCAAAAAGACCATGAAAATGCTAAAGCAACTAAATGGCATCCCTAGTGTTAAGTGAAAATCATCAATTGAATATATATTGGACTTAAAAGAGATACCTAAACCAAATATTTGGGCTTCTCAATAGCATTCTAATAAGGCTACTTCATCACAGCATGAGGAGCAGTTTACTAAATGCTAACCTCATAAAACAAAGAAGCCAGCTAAGAAAAAGAAGATCAAGAAGAGAACTACAACTCAAAAATTATTAACAATTTATAGGAGTATCACCAGCCGGCAAGGCAACCATTTAGGCTTGCAGACTTCATGCCTAAACTTTGCATTATCGAATCAAATGAAGAAGATAATGGTGAATCTTGTTCAGTAGAGACATGCTAGATCATCTATGTGATATCATATATTCTTCAGCTTCAGTTACTCCAAAATTACAAGGGTAGTCAGACAGACTCGACCAACCCGTCAAAATCCTTGTCAGGAAAGCAAGAAGAGCATGAGGAGTTAACATCTGAATTTTGTTTAATGACTCAACAAGATGATAACAATTCAGATGAAGATCAATGTTTTTCTGATGGAGAAGAGGCAGACTCATCAATATCATCACGCATGAAATATATGAAGTTGAAAATGACTTTAACTCCTTTAGTTAATCCTCTAGAAAAAGAAGGAAATTTAAAGAAACCACCTCTTCAGAAGAATCTGAGCAAGATAAGGTAATTCAGGTTCAGTTAAGAAGTGGTAAAGTCTTACCACCTTCATCAAAGAAGGGAATGCAAATAAAGACAAAGGCAAACAAATTCAAGTCAATGAAGATATCATTCCCAAAAATCCTAGAATAAAGCCTAAATCAAGCGAGAAGATAGATTATAATATTCTATCACATCTGAGAAAGATCTTTGTATAATTAAGTGTGTACGAAGCTCTCTTGATGTCAAAAGACCTCTAAAAAAATTTGATATAGGCTCTCAAAGATCCGGAGAGTTATGAAACTTACTTTGCTAAAAATGCATGACAAAAGCATTTCAAACTCAAGATCTCTCAGTACTCACATTTTCTGAGGAAGATCTTATATTGGGGATAACAGATCATAATCATCCTCTTTATGTTACTGCAGAGAGTGATGGCATCTTGGTAAGACAAATATTGATTGATCTAGGTTCTTCTATCAACCTTGTGAGTCTAAAGGTAATAAGAGCTTTATCACTTGATATCCAACATGTTGGGAGAGACAAGTTGATGGTTCATGGTTTCAATGGAAAAGGGCAAAAAACTCTATGTTCTTTTATTCTCCCGTTCAAGTTTTGAGATTTATATACATAAGCCAAGTTTTAAGTAATCGATGCTGATACATCATTTAGAGCTCTCTTGGGTCAACCATGGTTGCATGAGTATGGCATGGTCCCATCAACTATGCATTAGTGTATCAAGTATCTGAAATATGGAGTAGAATCCAGAATGCCAAGTAACCTACAATCATTCTCCGTCAATGAAGTAAAGATTTATGAAGATGCAAAATACTTCATCCTCAAAGAGCCTAAGCCAACAGAGCCTCTTGAAGTGGTAGCTTCCACTTTAGAAACAAAAAAAGTAATTTCACAAAGTGAAAGAGCACAAGCAAAGAGGAAGAAAGAAGGCAATACCGACTCTCCCTAAAGCACTTGATTCTGCACCTTAATCAAAAAAATTAGTTCCTCATTTGGGAAGTGACACAGAAGAAGGAGAATATATTCCTATCAAACCTAAGGAAACTTATAAGCTTTTAAGAAAGACAGAGTATGAAATATGTGATTCTGATTCAGACTATGATTTGGAATCTACTCATGGAAATAGAGGTCAGATGGTTACATCAAGGAGGATAGCTCACTTGGCAGAGTCAGATGACTCACTCAAAATTATACCGATCCCTCAGTAATACTTCAAAGGAATTACTCCACTGGAGGTTCATAACATTAAAGAGTTGATAACATTCTATGTGCCACAGTAGAGTGAGAGTGGTAGAACAGGAACTCTATTTTATAAATCTGAAGAGTCTCAGCCTCACAATTTTGATTAGCTTACTCAACATGAAAATTATGATGAGATAGTGCCAACAAGAATACCAATATACTATCCACAAAAATTGCGAAGAATGATGCATAAGCTTGGAATTCATATTGGAACTACTAAATATTAAACTCAAATCTTTAACAAGATATGGAGCCAAAGAAGTTCTCAAGCATCTCGAAGAAGTGATAAGTTTATCACTAAAGGTCTTAGGTTCATCCATAAATCTCATCAAAATAAAGCCTTTTATAATATAATAGAAGCTGAGATCGAAACTCATAGTGACGAAGAAGATGATCTCCATGAAATTCTTCTTACGAATGATGAAGAAGTAGAAGCCAAAGTTACACTTGAAGAACTCGAAGATGGTGAACAAATAGCTACTATGGATGAACTCAAAGAAATCAACCTATGAGCTGAGGAGGATTCTCGTACAACTTTTGTCAGTGCCCATCTGCCTGATGAGAAAGTTGAAGAGCTAAAAGTGCTGCTTTGTGAATTTAAGGACTACTTTGTCTGGACATATTCTGAAATGCCAAGCTTATCCCCTAATGTAGTAGTTCATAAACTGGCTATTAAACCAGATGCGATACCTGTTAAGAAAGCTCCTTGAAGAATGAGATTAGAGATCGAAGAACAGGTAATTGCAAAAATTAAGAAGCTAATTGAAGCATGCTTCATCCAAGAGAAATATATAGATTAGATAGCCAACATCATCCTAATTAGAAAGAAGAACGTTAAATCCGTCTCTGCATTGATTTTCGGGGCCTAAATAAGGCATGCCCAAAAAATGACTTTTTGCTTCCAATATCAGAACTACTAGTGGAGAATACTTCTAACTATGATATGTTCTCATTTATGGATGGATCATCAGGATATAATCAAATCAAGTTGATGCCCGAAGATGAAAGACATACATCATTCAGAACACCTATTGGCAACTATTGCTACACAGTCATGCATTTTGGTTTGAAGAATGCTGGAGCTACATACCAAAGAGCCATGATGTGTATTTTTGATAAGTTGATTCATCAAAAGGTGGAATGCTATATTGACAATTTGGCGGTGAAGAGCTTAAACCGTGAAAATCACTTTGAAGACTTGAGAGTTGTCTAGAAAGAATCAGGAAGCATGATCTCAAGATGAATCCTCTAAAATATGTATTTGGGGTATCCTCTGGAAAATTCCTTGGGTATATTATACGTCATAAAGGAATTGAAATTGATCTCACTAAAATCAAGGTAATTATGGAAATGCCTCCACCGAAAAGTTTATGTCAGCTCCATTCTTTACAAGGACAGCTCGCATTCATCCATCGATTCATATCAAACCTATCAGGATGCTGTCAACCATTTATAAGGTTAATGAAGAAGGATGTTCCATTCAAATGGGACAAGGAGTGCCAAGAAGCCTTCAATAGTATTAAAAACTACTTATTAAGTCCACCAATCCTTACAACGCCTACTCCTGGGAAGCCCTTCATTCAATACATAGCTGCATTAAAAGAGTCCCTTGAAGCATTATCAGCACAACACAATGAAGAAAGCAAAGAGAATATTCTTTACTATATCAATCAAAAATTAATACGAGCAGAAATGAGATACTCTATGATAGAGAAACACCATTTATCACTAATATTTACAGTCCAAAAGCTCCATCATTATATGTTATCTTACAGGATTACCCTCATCTCAAGGATCGATCCACTAAAGTACTTGATGACAAGGCCAGTGTTGACAGATCACTTGGCAAGATGAATAATACTGCTTTTATAATTTGATGTCACATATGTTCCGTAGAAAGAATTGAAGGGACAAGTCTTAGCAAATTTTCTAGCTGCATATCCCATCCCTGCGGACTCTTCTCTTAATGATGATTTGCCTGATGAGTAAATTATGCTCATTCATGAAAGAGAAAAATCATAAATTTAGAAATTATACTTTGATGGAGCCTCATCGATCAAATAAGTTAAACCTCTAAATTTCCTAAGGGCAAGAGCAGGAATCAGCATCATTGTCATAACACCTGAAGGAGGGATAATGAGACGATTATATGGATTGACCGAGACAAGAACAAATAATGAAGTTGAATATGAAGCATTAGTGGCAGGTCTTGAAGAAGCTACTTTCATAGGCATTCAAAACTTGTATATTTTTAGTGATTCTCAGATTATTATAAATCAAGTACTTGGCATCTATAAAATCAACAAGGGTGAGTTAGCTTTCTATCATAAGTGAGTCCTTGAGCTTATGAAGTAAATACCAAATATCACACTAACTTAAGTCTCTCAATCTAAGAATAGTAAAGCCAATTGCTTAGCAAAATTAGCTAAGAAAATGACAAGTATGAATCGTGATTATGTCATGATCAGCATATTTACTCGATGAGTCCTAGAGCTAGCAAAGTATCAATCCCCACAGGTAGAGGGGTTACTAAATTCAACACAACAGGATGCGACTCAGGTTGCTC
Source organism: Cymbidium sinense (assembly GCA_021442155.1). NCBI lineage: Eukaryota > Viridiplantae > Streptophyta > Magnoliopsida > Asparagales > Orchidaceae > Cymbidium > Cymbidium sinense. Next base: position 159,223,152 of record CM038217.1, on the reverse strand, counting down.
CTCATACTCTCCAAAATCAATAAGAAGTTGCAGCAAGAAGTGTTAAGAATGATATTGCCTCAAAAATCTGAATGAAGCCTTTATTATAGAAGATACACATGATTGGAGGCAACCCTTCATTAACTACTTTAAAAAAGATAAATTACCAAATAATAGATCTCTAACATCTCAAATCAAGAACAAAATGCTGCGTTATGCTTTTGTCAACAATACTCTATATCGTAGATCCTTTGAACAAATGTGGCTACGATGCCTAAATGCAAATGAAGTTAACAAAGTGATGGTTGAAGTTCATGAAGGACTTTATGGTGCACATCAATCAGGTCCCAAGATGGCTGTAAATATTAAAAGGATGGGCTATTATTGGCCATCTATAGTGAGAGCCTGTATCAATTATGCTAAGAGGTATCATGAATGTCAAGTACATGGGAATATAATCCACCAACATCCAAATTCACTACACCCAACAATAGCATCTTGACCATTTGAATGTTGGGGTACCAATGTAATCGGACCAATTGATCCACCATCGTCATCTAGTCACTGCTTCATCCTAACAGCAACCGATTATTTCTCTAAGTGGGCTGAAGCTGCTCCATTTAAAGAAGTTACTACTACTGATCAAGTGATTAACTTCTTCACTCATAATGTGGTCTATAGATTTAGAGTGTCGTGTCGAATAATTTTTGATAATGGTACAGCTTTCAAAAATAAGAAAATTTATAGATTCATCGATTGACACAAAATTGATTGGAGATACTCTTCAATATATAATCCAAGAGAAAATGATTTAGTAGAAGTTTTCAACAAGACATTGGTCAAACCACTCAAGAAGATTCTCATTAAAAATAAAAGAGAATTGCATACCAAGATAATAGAGGCATTATGGGTGTATCGAACCACCTACAAGACGCTGACTAAAGCCACTCCCTATTCATTGGTATTTCAAACTAAAGCAGTTCTTTCACTCAAAGTTGAGTTCCCTTCACTTCGAGAAGCCATCTAATACAATCTAACTGAAGATCAAAATGCTCATCTGAGAATAGAGGAACTAGACGTACTAGATAAAGTTAGACTGCGAGCTCACCAAAATCTGGAAGTCTATCGAGCGAAGATGTCCAGAGATTTTGACCATATGGTGCAGCCTCAAACTTTCTAGAAAAGAGAGTTGGTCCTGATGCTGAGAAGACTAATTATTCCCAATCAAAAATTTGGTGGTAAATCTGAGCCTAATTGGGAAGGCCCTTTTATCATTGAGAAAGTGTACCAAAGAGGGGCATACCAACTCATTGACTTAAAGGGTGAAAGACCAATGCCACCAATTAATGGTCGATACAAAAAAAGTACTATACATGATGACATTCTAATAAAATCCTCAAGGGGCATTTTTTTTAGTATATTTATTTAGATCAACATCATACTTCATGCTGAGATCCCTAAATAAATATACTCACTCCATATGAAAAACCTTTTCCTTGAAAATTCTCCTATTACACAGGGGGCATTTTTAAATTTATATACATAGATGAAATCAATGTTACATGTTAAAACCCCCTTAAGAGCATATCAATTCAAATATTGATGTATTTACTTAATTTCATCTTAAAAGCTCTTCTAAATATACTTTAGAATTCCCCCTGCAAGATAGAGGGCATTTTTTTTAATTTATGTTAAGTTTGTTTGAGTTGACGTCGTGTTATAAGATGAGATCATCGAATATATTCTGATTCACGTTGACATCGAGCTTTATGCTGAAATCCCTGAATATATCCATAATTATCATTATTAAGTTACAGATTCTTGCAAGGAATAAAAATGATATATTTCTATGCATGAAAAGACAGCCTTAAATGTCAAAAATTTATCTCCCAGATTTGCTAAATTATGGAAATCAAGTCAGAAGAACTCTCAATTTTGGAAGCTTCAATCAATTAAGTTAGAGAAACATCAACCTCTATATCTTGAAGTCTAGGAGACGTATGGTTCTAAAGGTTGAACTCAACAAGCCCACAAATAGTTGAGTTGCTGACGCTCTCCTCACTCAATAAGCCACAAGAAAAGGCCGCACTGAAAGATCCCCCATTTATTAGTCTGATAATAAAACTACCAACCCACTATAGCTTGAGTCAAAGAATCGAGTAGGTTCTAAAGGTCGAACTCAACAAGCCCAAATATATCCGAGTTGCTAACGCTCTCCTCACTCAACAAGCTATAAGAAAAGACCGCAGTGAAAGAGCCCCTACTCGTCAGTCCAATGATGATAGTTGTTCAATCTCAAACCAGATCCAGCTTAGTGATTACAAGCAACCAGAATCCAAGAGATCTTTCTACTTGATCGATAGATCAAGATAATTTGATTAAACTCTCAATTCAAAGCTGCCTTAAATCAATCTATATATTGCCTACAGGGTGATATTTTTATTTATTCTCAAATGATCTGATCAAGCTCAAAGCAATGATTAAATCCAATCTCCTCATCAAGTCCATCAAAGCAGAGAGCACATGACCGAGAAAGTAATTCCATAGTTCATATAAGGTCGATGGTCATACTAAAGGAATTTTGTGATTATTCAATCTGTTAAAGCACACATTGCTAGATTGATAACTCAACATTGATCCTATATAAGCTGGAAGGCTGGGTCATCTATATGTACCCAGAAATGAGTCCATCAAGGTAGCAAGCATAGGATTCATGGCGTACGTACACTTCCTAACAAGTCAATATGGATGTGGTGAAAAATTTTTATAGAGGTCTCCTTTCAAAATCTGTGGGGAGAAGAGAAAGGCAAGACTATAAAAGTTCATCTTTTTAGGATACCACGTAGATCCACAAATATACTTATCCAGGTAATTGAGTACGTCATCAAGAAATAGTATACTATCTCGAGAGATAGAATTCACTACCCTTTAATGGACCTAATCACCTCAGACTCCTAAGGATGATGGGTTTGCATATGTACTAGAGATTCTTCCCCTACTTTACATGGAAAAGTAAAGCAAGTTTATTTTAAATCGAGTTCATTCAGTTCCCTACAAGGGCAAGCCCCCATAGAAAACTACATCCTAAGGGACGGAATCCCTTAGGAAAACTCTTGATTAAGGTAAATGATCGTTGTCTTTGAAGATTTCAATATGAAGGGACTATCAATCTATTAGTTTATTTTGTTGAAGATCAAATATGATTGATCAAAGGGAGGGATTTATAATCGAAGTCAAAATGGAAGATAAGTAGGAGATGCCCATGATACTTGGAAACCTAGCAAGCATCTCAAACTATCCTATAATTGGGCTTTACATTTTTGAAATTGAGTTAGTTTGTTTGAGTTGGATTTTTTATTAGAAATCTTGGACTTATGATTCCTTAACACAAGATTAAGGAAATGCCTAAGAGGTGAGAAATTATGCTTATGGCCCACAAAGGAGAGAAGCAATCTCAGAACCTAAATCTAGAGAATTTGATGAGGGCTGAAAGCACAACTTAAATTCAAGGCAAAAATGGGTAATTGGTTTGCCTCCACAAGAGAAGATAAATCACCCGATAACTTGAACATACAATCACCTGGGGGTGGCTGCCAACTAACTCCTCCTAAAATTTTAAATATATGTAGGCAAGTCTTTATGCTTATGCAAGATAGCTAGGCTATTATTTATTAGAAAGAGACTAAGTCCTTAAACTCACTCCCTAAAGAGACTAGATCATGTAAAGGGACATGTTTCAAATGACCTAGATCTAATGCAATTCAAATTTCATTTTATTTTCATTTTTGGACAATTATTTTGACTCAAGCTAATAGGATTCATATGACTAATGTATGAGAAATCAAGTTATTGGCCAAAATCAGCGAGAAGGGAGGAGGTGAGATTCCACCATAGCTCTCAAAGGTCAAGCCAAGTTTCTCTAGAAAAGGTGGAAGCCCTACAATCAAGAGTGAAATTAGATGCATTTGTGCATGATGTTATAAAGAAAAGTACTCATCCAGCTAAGGGATTACTAATTCTTTTATCTTGATTTTAAACTTAAGCATTATGTGAGGTTATGAGTTCTTTATTTTTAATTTAAGTTATAAAATTGGGTAAAATATTTATTTTTTTCCTAAAGAGCCTAATTCACATATAGACCATACATAAAATAAAGAAGAAACTAAGAAAAGTATGCCACTTAATTGCACAAGCTAAACAAATCATCAATCAATTTATAAAGCTGACGCAAAATAATAAGAGGCCATTGTGGTCGGGCACCACCGCACAAACCCAAAAAATATCAAATGTGGGCAGCCGAGCTCTACCCTTATATAACCTGAATTACAAATGAATTAAATTACAATTAAGCAAAGGAATTCATTATTATGGGGGGTCTTCAAGCTTTATTTCTTCTTTCTTTTTTTTGGTTCCTTTTTTTGGATGGCTGGAAGGTGGATGCTCCAAAGCTTCACATGGTGCATAAGATAGGATCTTATGACCAATGCTTATTCTAATTCCCATAATAATCATTCCAAAATTCTAATTGCATAAATTTACATGAAAAGGAAAAGTGAAAATCTAACTAACATCTGCAAAATAAAGGTTAGCTAAAATAAATCACTTAAATCTCAAGCATGTATATTGGACTTAATACCCCACACATGGGTACTTAAGTCTTCCTGGCCTATGGATTATGCTTAGGGGTATAAAGCACCTACAAGCAAAAGCATTTATATTTTTATTTATGATAGCGCTCCTTAAGCACAATCACCTATAGAAAATAATGGTTAGGCTAAATAACCTACCATTCATTCTACGAGCATACAACCTAACATCCAGTCTAAAACATATATCACAAAATAAAATAAAACATCAAGCCATGCACCAGCCTAACATAAAGCTAGAAGTGGTGACTTAGGCTAATGTGTGTGCTTTAAAGGCTTGTGTGATATGCTTAGCTATGGCTTTAAGTTCAAATTTTCTAAGTATAAAAAATATGTTCAACTTAGAGGAGGGTTTCATTTAAGTTGCTTAATGGTTTTGGGTTGATTTTATTTCATGTTTTGATTTGTTTAAAATGGATCCTACAATTAATCACTAAGTTATAAAGAGAGGGAAAGAGAAAAGAACTTCTCTTTCCTTTCCTAACCTAAGTAATTTCTAATGTAGGTTCACATTTTAGTTTTATTTAGGTGAATGTTTTGATTAAATCTTTTAATTAATCCTAAGTTTAGATAAACTCTAAACAAACATATTCAAAAAGAAAGGCATTTTAAGATGAAATAAAATGAATCAAAATTCACATAACACACATTTCTTCATTTCTTTCCCAGCATATATAACATGTATATGGATGTACCTAAGATATATATATATATATATATATATATATATATATATATATATATATATATATATATATATATATATATACATACATGCAAATGAGAATGTTTAACACACTTTATGATGCATGCTAAGTAATCTAATTAAGAAAATTTAGAAGTTTACTATGCATGATTTTCACATACACACATGAGTGTATAAAAAGCATAAGTGAGTACGGTGCCATTGTTAGCACCAGGGGTGTAAGGTACAAGACCTACTTAGGGCTACTTAAAGTCTTGCAACCCCAGGGTTGTCTAGACTAATATACCACTTTCCTTAAATACAATCATGTGTATAAAAAATGAAATGGAAAAGAAGAATGTAAAAGTTATATTAATGGATTTATTTTATTTATTTAATTTATGTATGCAAGTATGGGTAGCCCTTCTTAGGAGATAGCATAGGGATGAATAGGATATGGAATTATGTGAGTATTAGGTCCTTTTCAAATGGACTATATATCTCACCAAATTCCTATTCAAAACTATGCTAAACATAAAGGAGAAAGGAAACCTATGCTAAGCATGCCTTTATAATTTATTACATGCAAGCTTATAATTAAAACATAAATAGCATACTTTTATATTTTGATGTTTGATTTATGTGTTTTGAAAATAATTTGGATTTAGTAGTGATAATAGCCACTCATATTTCTACTTTAGCCAACACATACAAATTTGACATAAAAAAAATAATTTTATTTTTAAATTTGAATTTGAAAAATATGAATGCATGAAATCACATGACATACAAGCTTAACATGTTGGGGAAAGATTCAAACTAATAAAAGCATGTAAAAAAACTCACATTACTTAAATCCTAAAGATATTCTTATGGAATAAGAAAGTTTAAAATAAATTAAAGTGAATTCAAAGTGATTTTTGTTTAGTTTGGAGTTTGATTTAATTTTAAAAAGGTGAGATGAGTTTGCTGTTTCTAACCCATTCCCACAAGTGTTTGATATTTTTGTTTAATTTTTAGATAATTAGATCCATTTTTATGCATGTTAAGGTAGGAATTAAGTAACTTAATTAACCCTTACCTACACCACCTTAGAATAATTAACCAAGTAATTATGAGCCAATGAGTTTAATGGTCAAAAATCTATGGGATAAAAATTTCTTTCACAAAGCTCCACATCACATTGAGTTTAATGGTCAAAAAATCCTAGACCTCGTCGGAGGTGATCACCGACGCTCGATTCCCTTGGAGAAGCTTCGTTTATTTTAGATGAAGCCTTGCTAAAGTTTTGAGCACTTGAGGTTGAGTGGATCTTCCTATGGGTCACCTCCTCCTTAACTTAAGCTCATCTTTGATTCAATTCAATCCTTCCTTATTGTGGGAACTCCAAAGGTGGCTTGGGTGCACTCGACTTAGCTCCTTTATGAAGTATGCAAGAGTAATTGGATGGAGATTGATTGAAGAGAAAGTTAGCTCTTCAATGGACTTCCCCTATTTTCGAAGTCTGAAAACTGAGAAATGGCTTTTTTAAATCCTCTCTAAGAAGCTTGGGGATACTCTCTGATGCTTTCTCTGAGTTCCTTAGCTTCAATCGATAGAGGGGGAGTGAGAATTGAATTGAATTAGGGGGAGTATATCTCCCCCTTGAAGGATCAGACGACCAGAAATGCACTTACCATTTTGATCCAATTGATCATAGGCAGTGGGTTGTTTGATCAGTTAAGAGTGTGCACATGGTCGGTTTGAGCCAAGGAATGGAATGCCAACCTCCCATGTGCTTGAATTTGAGTGGGAGATGAAGTTTGAATTTTGAGTTTTGACCCATGGGGTCGGGTTTGGTCTAGGGGGCAATTGGGCTAACCCAAACCCATTGGGTTGGGTTCACCACTCTTCACTAGATCTCCTTGAGCTTTTAGGAAAGCCTCAAGTGTATGTGAAGAGGATATGACCAAATTATCAATGGATTAAGCCAAAATTTTGTTCTATGGCTGAGGGGTAGAATGGTCATTTTATAGAATTTTCACTTTGGGTATATTGGGTATGTGGAAAAACTAGGTTTGGCCAAGTTTCATGAGATTTAGAATTCATTTGATGGGTCAACTTGGGTCAAGTTAACCAATTAGGTTTAGTTCATATGACCATTTGAAATATTTTGGTGGCTTTGGTTTGGTTCAATTTGGTATAATTTTAAATTTGGCTCATGTGATTTCATTTAGGTCAAATGGGTCAAGTTGACCTATTTGACCCATTTGACCTATTCGAGGTAGGTCAAGGGTAGGCTTGGGTTTGGTTAGTCAGATGGAATGGATTGGTATCTTTGTTTCCAATCAATTTTAGTTAAGTTCAAATTTGGCTCAACATGACCCCCTTTAGGTCAAGTTGGGTTAAGGTCAATTGGGATAGGTTAGTTCTAGTTGACCAATTGAGGCTTTGGTCAAGTTCCATAAGTGATTTAGAATGGACTTGACCCATTGGTTTCAATCAATTTAGCTTAGATCAAGTTTTGACACATTTTGACCCTTTAGGTAAAAAACAACTTAGGTCAAGGGCCAATTGGGCTAGGTTAGGCTCAAATGTTGGCTTGGTCAAGTTCAAACATAGGTCATGAGTGAACTTAGATCAATGGTTTCAATCAATTTGGCCTATGGTAGAATTTGGCAAAGTTATGTTTCATTTTGGGCTAAGTGTTGACTTGGTCAACCCTTAGGTTTGACTTAGTTTGACCCAATTTCATTGATTGATCATCCCATGATGATTGTTGATCATGATGAGAGGCATAGATGAGTTTGGTTCAATCCAATTTGGTTAGGATTAGAATTTGGCTCATGATTGAAATATAAATTCGTTTACAAGTGGTTTGAAGTTAAATTGGTTTTGATTCATTTGATAATTTTATATTCAAAGGAAGAATATGAAGGGGTTTTGGGTTTGATTTTTCAACTAGGTTTTGATTGTTTGATTGAAGTTTGGATTTATATATGAGCTCATGATTTTAGGGTTAATTGAATCATGAGAGAAAATCAAGAGTTTGGCTTGATTTGAAATTGATTTGGCTAAGTTCAAGATTTTGACTTGACAGGTTTAGGTTGGATTTTGAGTGGATTTGAGTTTGATTTTTGGATTAGGTTTTGATTGTTTGAATTTACATTTCATTTATATATTTGAATATAAATGAGAAATTTTCAAGGATTTGAAGTGGTTTAATCATGATTTGGGCTAAGTCCATTAAGAAGGATTTTAAAGGACTTAGGAAATTTTGGAGTTTGAAGTTTGAATTTTTTTTTTTGAATTTGATTTTATTGATTTATATTTATATTTCATTTATATATGTGAATATAAATGAATTATGAGAAAATCCCATGACTTTGAGATGATTTAATCAAGATTTAGGCTAAGCCCATTAATAGAGAATTAATGACTTAACAAAGATTTTAAATTGAGAATTTAATTTTAGGATTTGATTTGATTGATTTATATTTATATTAAATTTATATATGTAAATATGAATGAGAATATAAATGAATTTTTAGAAAATCCCAAGGATTTGAAATGGTTTGATGATGATTTAGGCTAAGTCCATTAATGAAAATTAAGGAATTTAAGAAAATTTCATGAACTGATTAGGAATTTTGAGTTTAGTTTGATTAATTTAAATTTATACTTCATTTATATATGTGAATATAAATTATAATATAAATGAATTTTGAGAAAATCCCAAGGATTTGAAATGGTTTGATGATGATTTAGGCTAAGCCCATTAATGGAGAATTAATGACCTATGGAAGATTTTAAAATGGGAATTTAATTTTAGGATTTGATTTGATTGATTTAAATTTATATTTTATTTATATATGTGAATATAAATGTGAATATAATGAGAATATAAATTAATTTTGAGAAAATCCCAAGGATTTGAATTGATGTTGATCATGATTAGTTTAAGTCTTTAAAAGAGAACTTAAAAGACTTCAAAAAAATTTCATGGATTGATTTGGAATTTTGAGTTTGATTTGATGGGTTTGAATTTATATTCCATTTATATATGTGAATATAAGGAGAATATAAGTAGATTATGTGAAGATTTCAAATATTTGAATTGATTTTGATCATGATTTTGGCTAAGTCCTTAACAGAAGAATAAGGACTTAGGAAAGTTTGGACTTAGGAATTTTGATGGATTCTGATCATGGGTTTCAATCATAGATTTCAATCATGGATTTCAATCATGGAATTGATTTGAGTTTAGAGAAAATCAAATAGAATTTATTTGGAGTTTTACTTGAGAGAAGGAGAGTGAGGAATGGTTTAAGCTAAGGGTAGGCAAATTTCCTAACACCCCTAAGGCATGACATATTCCTATGGCTAACTCTTATAAGTCTTCTAGGGCTAGGTTGAGTGTCCACCTAATCACTAGATGTATCTTAAGACTAAGAAATTCTTAGAGTCTAAGAAGAATGCTATGTCTAAGATGGAGGGGGTTGAGAGCTCATTCTAAAAATGAGATCAACAAAGGGCGCCTAATAGGTGTGGTGTGGCTAACAAGGAACACCGCAGTATTGGTGTTGACCGAAACAATCAACGATATCGAAAGATCACAAGCACTAACATAAATAATCTATCCTTAACACAAGGGATAGAAAGAATCCAGAGCTTAGTGTAATGTGGCTCTACTTATGACCAAGACATAAGAGAGAGGGAAGAATCCACTAAGGGATAGATTATGAACCTTCCACTAGAGAAGCAGGTTCAAGTCATCCACAAGGGAATGAAAGGTTTAATTTGATATGAGTTTCACTGAGGAGAAAAATATTTGATTAAATTCCACTAGGGAAGAGGGTTGAAATTGTTTTAGTTTTGTTATGTTTGAATTTTTTAGATGAACCCTGTTGGTTTGCGATGGATCACACTAAGTAAGAGCCATGGAGGCTAAGACCTAACTCAGATTTACTAATCCAAAGGGGTAGTCTACTAAACACATAGTAGGACTAGCCAACCAAAGAGATATCTTTTGGTGTGCAACAACTATACTAGGAAGAAAGTATAGTAGACTTACATCCTCCAAAGTAGAGACCAGTTACTGGGGTAATCTATTGGCAAGGCAATAGATTGAATGCAACCTAGGGCTGACTATTGAGTGAATGCTGCTAGGGGACTTAGATTAACTCAAAAATAGTCAAGATTTTGTTAATTTTTTTAATTTGTTTATTTTGATGTTGATGGATCTCATAGGTTTGCGATGAACTGCACTGAGTAGGAGCCATAGAGGCTAAGACCTAACTCAGATTTATCATTCTAAAGGGGTAGTCTACTAAACACATGGTAGGACTATCCAACCAAAGGGGTACCTTTCAGTATACAATCGTCAAGTCTTAAGAAGAAAGTGTGGGAACTCACATCTTCTAGGAACAAGGACCATTGGGGTGATTGGTTGCTTAGAGCAACAAATCAAACCTGAGCTAAGGCTGACTATTGAGTGAATGCCACTAGGGGACTTAAATCAGCTCAAAGATAGTCAAGGTTGATTTCATTTTTTTTTAAATTTATTTATTTTTGATGGATTACGTTGGTTTGCAATGGATCACATTGAGAAGGAGCTTATAGAAGCTTAAACCTATCTTAGATTTACTGAACCAAAGGGAGTAGCTTCCCAGTCGATGGAAGAACTATCTGACCAAAGGAGTGCCTTTCAGTTTGCAATGATCAATTCAAGGGAAGAATGCTCAAAGTCTCACATTGTCCACTAGAAAAGACCACTAGCGTGATCGTTTGCTTTGGGCAACAAATCAAACCCAACCTAGAGCTTCCCGTTGGTTTGTGATAATCATGCTAAAAAGAATGCGTCATAGTCTTACATCTTTCAAAGTGAAATGATTATCGGGGTAACATGCTTGTGGAAAAATAGATTAAATCTGACTTAAGGGCACTATGGAGTGAGTATTGACCTGGGGATTTATCTCAACTCAAGTAGTCAGGAAATTCCTATAGGGAGTTCTACTGATACTGGCCTAAAGATAGGATGCCTGCTTAGGAAAAGGGGTCATTTGGGGGCTTAAATTCCTAATCCATAAGCAAAAAATTTTGTTTGTTTTGTTTGAGTTTGTTTTATTATGGATCCTACTAGTTTGCGAGGGATCAAACTGAGAAAGAGTTTATATCAGCCTAGACCTATCTCAAATTTACATAACCAATGGAGAATCTATGCATCCGCTAAACAAATTCTCCAACCACGGGGGTGGCTACTATAAAAGGTGAATGTCCAATCCAAAAGTAACCTGGGTAGTGTCTAAATGGGATTGCAAAGAACTTGATCCAAATAGAGTGAGGGATGGGGTAGTAAGGGGCTAACACCACGGAAAATGACATGGCTAGTCATATGTCCAATAGGATTGTCCAACTCAGAGGCTCACGCCAAGAGTGGTGTACTCATTGGGTGAGTCACTGTCAGCATAGCAAACATCAAACAACCTAAGGTGCCCGTCAGTTTGCAACAATCAACCTAGGAAGAAAGCTCGGGGACTCACATCCTCCTATAGCACAACTGACTGCTAGAATAGTCTATTTTTAGCTCGACAGGTGCTATCCGACCTAGGGTGACTACTAAGTGAATGCCACTAGGGATTTAGATCAGCTCAAAAGTAGTCAAGAGGGAAGGAGTCTCTCGGGCGACTTATCCTAAACTCAAATATACTCAACCTAGTTAGTGACTGATGGCTAGTTCAAGAAGAAAGCATGAGGACTCACATCTTCTTAAACAAAGTTAACATGAGGTAGCTTACTGGCTATGCAGTGAAAACTACCATACTAACAAGGCGCTTGTTAGTTTGCAATGGCTGAGTTAGGAAAAAAGGGGACTCACATCCTCCAATAAATGATCACTGGGGTGACATACAAGCAAGGTAGCGTGTGGACCTGACCTAGAGCAGCTAATGAGTGAGTGCCACAGGGGGCTTGCTCCCACATCAAAATAACTTGAGACAAAAAAAATTATGGTTATTGTTGTACATATGTTAAAAAGAATAGGATGCCTCTGGGGGACTCTTACACCTAACTTAAAACATGCTGGGTAATTTTGATGGAATGATGCCACGGGTGGCAACGAGAACTCGCACCAAGAAAGGATGTCACTGGCGGACTCTTACACCTAACTCAGTTATGCTAATAAAAAAGGATGCCTCTCAAGTTCTCTTACACCTATTCTAATAGCATCGAGAGATTTTGTTTATGTTGTAAAAGGGGGATAGGATGCCACTGGGGGACTCTTACACCTACCTTAAACACGTCACAGTAGATTCACAAGATAAGCAAACAACACTTCGAAAGAAGAGAAGATTTGATGAATGGAATCAGATTTTTGTTCTTTTTATTAATGATTATTTTCAAACATGATTTGTTTCATGGGTAATATTTCTTTAGATAGAGCCCATTAATTGTAAGCATCAGGTGTTCCCCTTTACAATACTAAAGTTGATAAGATCCTCCTTGGTAGGCCTTCTCTATGGCATAGGGGCCCTCCCAAGTGGGTTCAAACTTGCCTCCCATCTTTCGATGGGCAACAATTGGTCTCCTTAGGACTAACACAAGCTCTCCTACTTAGAAAGACCTAGGATGGACCAACTTATTATGAGCTTAAATCATTTTGGCCATGTACAACTCGAGGTTCTGGGACACCCGTAGGCGCTTCTCCTATAAACCTTTGAGCTCTTCTAACCTCAACTTTACATTCTTCTCTGTAGTGATCTTGTTACCTAATGCTATCCTTAGTTACAGGAGTTAAACTTCTAAGGGAAGAACGGCTTTAGACTCATACACTAAGGAAAATAGGGTAAGCTGAGTCGGAGTTCAGTATGTGGTGCAGTAGGCTCACAAAGCTTCAACCAACTTCTCATTCCACTATCATTTGTTGTCATCAAGAGTCTTCTGTAGTATCTAGATGAGAGTTTTATTGAATGCTTCCACTGAGCCATTTGCTCTAGGGTAGTAGATGGTGGACTATCTCTAATCTATACCATGTCTTCTGGCAAAGTTATTGATCTTCATGCTTTTGAATGCAGTACCATTATCGAATATAATTCATTGAGGCACCCCGAACCTATACACGATATGGTTTTTAAAAAATTGAAGCACATGCTGAGTTGTGACCTCTCTGAGTGGGATGGCTTCTGCCCACTTGGAAAAGTAGTCGGTGGTAACTAAGATGAACCGATGCCCCTTGGAAGAAGGAGGATCGATCAGACCTACAATGTCGGTACCCCAACACTCAAATAGTCATGAAGCCAATGTAGGGTGTAGAATGTTGGGTTGTTGGTGGAGGACCATACCGTGCACCTGACACTGATGGAATCTCCTAGCTACATCCATGCAATCTATTATCATCGAAGGCCAGTAGTATTCAAATCGCTTGATCTTCGTTATCATCTTTGGATTGGATTAATGTGCTCCACATAGACCTGAGTGTACCTCGATTATAATGCCATGGGCTTCATTTTTATCCAAACAATGTAACCATATTATGTTAAAGGACCTGCGGTACAGGGTGCCATCAACAAGAGTATAGGAGAGATTTCTCTATTTCACTTTATGGGCTTGTGATTTCTCTTGAGATAATTTGCCGGTGTTCAAGTAATCTATGAACGATTGCTCTAATCGAGCTCCTTGTCCATTTTGGCAATGATAACCTCTCCTTCAAGAGAAAGTCTCTTGATGAGTTTAGAATCAATAAGAGATAGGACTTATCTATTCTGGACCCTTCTTGAAATAAACTTATCTTCCTGGCATGCCAACTCTTTTGTAAGTTTGGCCAAAGCATCTACTACTGCATTTTCTACTCAGGTAACCTTGTAGATGGTGACTTCAGGAATTTGGGCCAACATCTTCATGGTATACTCGTAGTAATGATGAAACTTGGGTTTGAGGACCTGGTAAGACCCGATAATTTGGTTGATGAACAACTAAGAATCCCCAAAGATGTTGATGCTCTTGACACTGATAGTGATGGCTAACTCGGCCAATCAAAGTCTTACTCATTGTTGTGCGGGGTTGGAAAGATAGTATGAGAATCTCAGTATATCACAGTTTGGAGTTAGAAAGAACTATTCATAGCCCTGCCTTTCTAGGGAGAATAGATCATGGTGCTTCACCTTTAAGAAAACAAGCAGCACCATCAAAATACATCTCCCATCGGTAGTTGCTGGCCTCCCTTAAGTTCATGATTTGTTTATCAGGGAGATCGCCATTAAGCGGAGAAGCAGCAGGAAGTGGGTGTCCTGCTAAGAAATTCTCTAGTGCTTATCCTTTAACCTCACAAAGGGGTACGAATGTGATATCGAATTGTGAGAGAATCATGGACAAACGAGCCAATCGTCCGAATAGCGTTGGCTGTGTCATGAGATAATGTAGTGGATTTGTTCTGGAGATCAAGTTCACCTTATGAGAAAGCATGTAATGCCATAGCTTCTAAGATGCAAAGATCAAAGCTAGGCAATGTTTCTCAATAGGTGGATAATTCACTTCATTATGAATGAGATAATGACTGAGGTAGTAGAGAGCGCTCTCCTTCCCTTCGTCATTGGCTTGGGCCAACAGAGCGCTAAGAGAGTCATCTAATGCAGCAGTGTATAGGATGGGTGGCCTACCCGGAATAGTGGCTGCTAGAATTGGCAGCTTCACCAAGTATTTTTGATGTCTTTGAAGGCATGTTGGCACTTGTCATCCCACTTGAACTTGGCATCCTTTTTGACAAGTGCTAAAAATGGGTTGCATCTCCCTGATAGGTTTGAGATAAAGCTTCTTAGATACGCCAGCCGCCCTTGAAAGGATCTGAATTGAGTTAAACTTTTAGGATGTGGCATTTTTAAGATAGTTTTAATCTTTTCAGGATCTATTTCTATTCACCAGTGTCTAGGGGTGTGCGTTTGGTTGATTTGGATAGATTGGATGATAAATTTTTAAAACCAATTGGTTTTGGATTCCTAAAAATATTGAACCAAACTGACCAAATAAAATGTAAAACTAAACAAACCGAATAATAATTTGGTTCGATTATTTTGGTTTGATTTTGGATAAACTGAACTTCCCTATATTTAAAAATTATTTTCATAATATTTTATTGTATAATGAACAAGCAATAGTAGTTTATATTTATAATTCTTACTATAAGCCTATAATATATAAATTAATAATACCATGTATCATTTAATTACTTTGGTTTATTTAGTTCCATCCAAAATTTTATTTAACAAATCGATCCAAAAACCAAAAACCAAAGTTTTCATTAATTAAAACCAAAATCCAAATTATTAAGTTCAAAACCAAACCAAATTATTCAAAAACTTTGGTTCGATTTGGTTTTTTGGTTAAAACCAAATAATGCACACCCCTACCGATGTCGAACAATAAGCCTAAGGAATTTCCCTGAAGCTACACCGAATGCACACTTCATGGGATTCATTTTGAGGTTATATTATCTTGACCATTCAAAAACTACTCTCAAGTCAAAGAGATGGTCTTCCTTTTCTCTGCTCTTCACTACTAGATCATCAACGTAGCACTCAACCTGATGATGGATGACTTCATTGAAGATCTGAGTCATGGCTCGTTGGTATGTAGCACCAGTATTTTTAAGGCCAAAAGGCATGACCCTATAATAGAAGATTCTGATAGGGGTTTGGAAAGCAGTGTTTCTTTCATCTTCAGGAGACATCTTGATTTGGTTATAGCTAATTGGCCCATCCATGAAAGAGAATGCTGCATGAGATGAGGAAATGTCCACCATTAATTCTGGTATAGGAAAAGGAAACTCATCCTTAGGACATACCTTGTTTAAGTCCCTAAAATTAACGCAAATATGAATTTGGCCATTCTTCTTCTTAACTAGGATGACACTAGCTAACTAGGTAGGATATTTTTTTCCCTGATGAAACCAACATCGATCAGTTTCTTGACTTCATAAATGACCTGTTGTTCAATTTCTAATTCCATGCGTCTAGGAGCTTACTTAATATGGGTAACGTTAGGGTCTATTGCTAGCTTGTGGCCTGCTATGTCAAGAGATAATCCAAGCATTTCTTCATAACTCCATGTGAAGCAATCTCTAAACTTAGCCAATAGCCTAACTAAGTCATTGGTTTCCTCTTCATTTAGTAATGAACTGATGTATGTCGAGCGTGGATTTTCTTCTATCCTGAGGTTGATTTCTTTAACCTTGTTGATTATTGAATGAATCTCCTCTTCAAACTCTAGCGGTGTTTCTTTGACTTGGAGATCATCTAGATCATCTGAGGTTTTTAAACACACATTCTCATAAGAGTTGAGGGTGTGTGAAAAGAACCTATCAGACTTCAAATGATTGGTAACAATTAGGCAATAATCTTCATCATCGACTAGACCCACTATACCGAATCCTAGTCGTACTCTTGATTGTGCTTCCCTGTCGGTATTGTTTCATAGCTTTTCAAAGTACTCTGACCTATGCCTGGACCATGTATGAGGAATGAAACCTTTCTATATAAGATTTTGAGCACAAGATGAGTAAAACTCAAAAGGTAATTCCATTAATTCTTTAAAAGTATCTTCCTCAAGTTCTACATCAACTTCGAGACTTGAGGATGATGAACCCAAAAAGAATCTCTTTTGTTTCATGTCATTGGAAGACTTAGGGACTTCCTTAACTACTAAACCTTCAACTTTCTTAGGTGTAAGTGAGGTTAGAGCTAAGGCTCCCAACTACTGCCTAATAGTTTCACAAAAACTATATTCAAATACTTTGCTTTGCTTGGAGGCCTGGTCTTCGTCTCTGTCTGGATCAAAGGTCACCTCCAATGGAACCCGCTGAGAGAGGTTAGCTGGTATACTAATCACATTAGACTCATCCTTCGAGTTAGATTCCAAATCTATGTGAAGAGTAGGGGTACACCTATGAACTCGAACATGACCCCTGTTGACCGAAGGCCAACCAGGGGGTATCCCACCTCTATAACTGCATTTATTTCTGCCTCTACCTCTACTTGGTGGAGGTTGAGCCATTCTACCCACATGTCCATATGATGGAATGAACTGTGGGTGGAATGTGATATGTAGATCTATTTCTTCTTCAATTCCCCTTTCTTGCTCACTTGGACTTTCATTTTTCTTTTCATTTTCTTTTATCTTTCTTTTGCTTCATTTTTTTCTTTTATTTTTGCATTTGAATTTTGTCCAAGTTCATGAGAAAGGGTGTGTTGAGAAAGATAATAAGTCGTATCCTCATAAATCTTAACCTCTCTAACTAAGAATGGCCTTTCATCTTCGTTGACATGGTACGCAATTCCATCTTTTCTAAACTTGATGCACTGATAGAGGGAGGATGGAATGATCTTGTTCTAAAATATCCAAGGCCTACCAAGCAAAGCAGTGAATGATGTATTCGAATCAATGATGTAGAACTTGGCTTTCTTCCAGTCACCTATCTCCGGTAACACTATAGAACCTAAAGCCCGCTCACCTTGATCATTGAATCCTCTCAACATCATCTTTCCTCGTGAGTGGAGATGTCATCTTCAAATAGGCAAGGGTCTTTAGACTCATAATGTTCACCGATGCACCAATCCATGAGAACTCCGGCAAGTCCACCTATCCATGTCAACCGTGATGTAGGGGATGGTCAAGTTCCAAGTCCCCTAAGGTCTTCATCTGAAGGTGATCCCTGAGCTTCTTTTGCATAATGTGCTTCCTCACCTATAGCGGTCAGCTGATCTAAGCATATTTCAGGATCAAGGAGAGCCTTGATTAGTGATTCCCTCATCTCTTTGGATAAGACAAGGGCATCATATATGCTTAGCTTGGGATGCAACTTTCTTAGATGAGAAAGGATGTTGTAGTCCACCTTGGATCTTCCACAAGCATATCCAAGGGTGGAGCATCCGGAAGGGCTTCGATCTTCGCACTCAATGACTTATTCCTCTATCTTGAGGTGCCCAAGAGGTAGAACCTGCCACTATGGAGAGGTTGACTGGATCTCTATGGCAGATAATGGAAGGTTCTACCTACATCAGCTCACCTACTTCTCTATGGGACCTCTAATCGATGATTCCAAGTCTATCTCAAGAGGTGAACTCAGTAGTATTCGAGTTGGAAAGTCCAACTCAATCAAAAGAGGAAGATCAAATTATTATAGTTATTTAGACTTGAAGAGTTATCATTAGAATAAGAAGAAGAACCCATCGTGACACATATGTAATTCAAACTAGCTTTATTCTTCAATTTCTTGGAATTATTTGGAGGTACAAAGTAGAAGTCAAGTAAAGTGAGTGAGGTAATGGATTTGATGCCCTTATCCACCGATACAAGAGTTCTACTAAGAAAAAGAGCTAGGAAATGGAAGAAGTCACCGGTGTGGAAGCTACAATCGAGGATACAGACAACGGGTCGCTAAAGGGCTATCCCTGCGACACATGCTTTGCTAGCCGAGCTCCCTTTCCTAGAGTGACTGCAACTTGCAAACCTTCCTTGATGAGGTTTGACTGACCGTGCACCCGCAAGGAAAGCTTGATCTTCTGATTATTTTCTTAGAGGTTTTGGATAAAGAAATGTCCCAACCTTCTTGTTTTTGTAGGATCACATGTATCCCCAAGGATTACCCTAATGGAACTGGAAGGTTGTTCCACAAGGTATTCCTTTGGGATAACTATAGCACCGATCTTGAAACTATGTTCAAGCCAACTTGAATGTGAAGCAATCCTCCAAAATGTGACCTAATGTGGTAAGGGCAAGTTTGGATCATGACTTTGCCTACTTCCTCCATCTCCTAGAAAATTGAAAATTTCTTTAAGAGATTCTTAAAGATCTTTCGATTACCTCCCTCTTAAAAGAATAAGGTTTGTTTAACTTATCTAAGAGTAGTGGACCATCGCTTATGGGTATGATGCCCACCGGTGGTGGTATGAGGTGATGGATGTGCACCGTGGAGGCAGGTGGAGGCCTATGGGTGGCAAAGGAGGTGAGGAGGTCGTGGTCTCTCTAATCTCTAGGTTGTTTCCCTTGTCAACCGCCAACTTCTAGCTTCTTCATAGAACCTTCTTTGCTTAGTAAACCGATCTAAAAGGCAACTGTTTGGCATCTCCTTGTAGACTAGACACCTTACTGATTAGCTTCTCAAATCTCTTGATATTGAAGCCCTAAAGCATAAAGGCGATTGGGCCATGGATATTCTTCAAGAGAATCTCAATGGCATACTGTTCAGATAGTTATGGTTCACACTTCATACTCAAGTTATGCCAACGGAGAGAATAATCAACAAGTGACTCACCGGAGTGCTGTTGTGCTACAACGAGATCACCTACAGTAACCCTTTACTGAGCTCCAATAAACCTCTTAATGAAGAGTTTCTCTAACTCAGTAAATATCTTTACTAAACCATTGGGTAGTTCAACATACTAATCGAAAGTACACTAGCTACTAACAAAAGGTAAAAAAGTAAAGCATCACGCCAATTGCACAACAAGCCCTAAAGCTATGTGCTACCTCGTTTTCCACCATCAAAGCTTTTGAAGGAAGGAGGCACGAAACCCTTGGGATATTGGATAGCATCGAATTCCTTTGGGTAGGGTCTACCCTTTGGAACCGATGATCCTCCCCAGGCTTGAGCCAAAGCTTCCTTCACCTGCTACTCAACCATGGATTTTATGTCTTTTTCTTGTATGGAGGTACTTTCCACTACCTTCCTATACATGCTAGTGCTACCTTGCTCAGAGGTAGATCTTGGGTCAAGACATGCACTAACTCAGTCGACATGTGCTGTAGATGAACTAAAGAGGCTTATTTCAAGCACCAAAACCGCTACTAACAAGTCCTCTAACTGCCATCATCATATCCGCTTCATTTTTCCTCAATGAATGAGGTGTCAGCTGATTTTGATGTGTCTTCCTGATCAACCTCATCACCTTCCATGGCTTTTGTTCCCTAAGAAGAGATCCTCTAGTGTCTACCATGCACTCTAGCAACAAGTCATCTTCATTGGGATCACTCTTTCTCTTCATCCCAACCATTCTAAGATCTCCTTCTATTCAAGATAATGAGCAACTATCTCATCTAAGAGAATGATCCATCTCAGGTACAAATAATTTTGATCTGTGATCACTATCGCAGAGAGCACCAAACCCGCCTCGTCATCGAGATCAATCTTGTGTGGATTGTACACTAGATGAATGACACTTTGATTACCGCGCTATGAGGGGTAACAATCTAGATGTTCCTCTACCATGCACTACCATCATCTGAATATTTGTAATCATTATCACCATCTCCACATCCGCCAGTGGAGTTGGTGAAGGGATGACCACGATGTTTGGTCCACTCCTTCGCACCACCATCAAGGAAGTAGAGAGAGACCCCCTACCACAATGGGTGGTGTAGGGGTAGGATCCCTTGGCAGCCAATCACCAAGCCTGATGCCTTCATGGCCTTGGAATGGGAGATGTCAGAACTGCACTGATGGAACGAGGGTAGAGCGGTGGGGTGGAGACACCACCGACTCTATGCACAAGAACTCCTGGTGGCTAGTCCCGAGAAGGATACTATAGATGGCATGGTAGCACAACACCAAGCCGGAAAATCAATCAAAGTACCACCGGCCAACCTCTCCTCTCTACTAGTAATGTGTATGGGCCTCACGGGCCTCTCTCCAGTGAATCTCCTCACTGAGGGGATAATAGATCAAACTATGTCCCAAGAGCATCCAGATGCTCACCTACCGGCAAAGACAGAATAGCCCCCACCTCCCTAGAAACTCACGGAAAATGCACCACTAGAGGAGGTGATGAACGGATCCTCGCATCCTCCATCCATCCTAAGAGAGGATGGAACTAGTTGTAAACTATGTGATGAAGGAAAACTCATCCATGGTGATTGCTCGCCTAGCTCCTAGCTATCCTGGGTGTGGTACCATTTTGCCATGTAGCTATTCCTAGTAGGGAGGGAGGGAGCTAGACCCATACTCAAATGTGGGAGAGCCCAGGGGAGCCTTTACTAGACAGAGACTAGCCACTGGCAAAATCTGGGTGAACCGCAATGAGCTGGCACTATTGGTGCACTGCACATAATCAAGCCTATGACGCCACCACTTTCCTCTGAGGAGACATTAGAATAAGTAAGTTTATCCAACACCTGATCCTCACAATGAGGGGAATGCCCTCACAAGTAGCTCCTCAAATCCCGCCAAAGTGAATCGTGGTATGGTCTATATGGGAAGTGAACCCATCTAACCTAGATCCATACCATGGGGAAGGTAAAGACAAATTTTGAGAACCACCATTTCAAAATGTAATAAACCAAACCGAACTCAGACTGCACTAATCAGAAAGAATCTACAATGAGAAATGAACTTGTATCGATTTCTTTCTCCATAGATTTTGAATTTTGAATTTAAAATTTGAACCCACATCCAACCACTTGGAAGTGTTAAGTGGGGTTCAAATGGATTTGAGAAGATTGATTGAAAAAGAAATTTGAATGTCAATCTAGCTTCAAGAAATTTAGGTTTGCTGAAATATGGATTCAAAATTTTGATAAGGATGCTTTCATAGGTTCATTGAATATTTTTTTTGATTTTGAGGACCCTTTCCTTTAACAAATTTAGGTATGTTAAAGTAAGGGCCAAATGATTTTGTTTTTGTTTGATTATTTTGAATTTCACTTACTTAGCAAATTTAGGTATGCTAAGTGAGTGTTTGAGAATGATTATTTTTTTGTGAATTTTATTTGATTTTGAAAATTTGGAATTCTACTAGCAAATTTAGGTATGCTAAGTGAAGAATCCAAGTGTGTTTTATTTGATTTTGAAAAAAGATCCTTAGCAAATTTGAGTATGCTAAGAAGATCCAAGTGTTTCATTTTGTTTTGATGTTTTGATTTTGGGTAGGATCTTAGCAAATTTGATGCTAAGAATCCTAAGTGTTTCATTTTGTTTTTTTTGATTTTTTGAAAGGTAGATCCTTAGCAAATTTGGTATGCTAAGGGAATCCTAAGTGTTTCATTTTTTTGATGTGATTGAAAGTGAGATTTAACTTAGCAAATTTGGTATGCTAAAGATGAAGTTCCACTTAGTTTTGTGAAATGAAATTTCACTTAACAAATTTGAGTATGCTAAATGAAATTCCAAATGTGTTCAAAATTTTGATTTTTTGATTTTGAAACTTCCTTAGCAATTTGGTATGCTAAGGAAAGAAGTTCCAAAGGTGTTTGAAAATTTTGGATTTTGAATTTGGAGACTTCACTTAACAAATTTGGGTATGTTAAATGAAGTTCCAAAATGTGTCTTG
The DNA here is from genome assembly GCA_021442155.1 of Cymbidium sinense. Classification (NCBI taxonomy): domain Eukaryota; kingdom Viridiplantae; phylum Streptophyta; class Magnoliopsida; order Asparagales; family Orchidaceae; genus Cymbidium; species Cymbidium sinense. The sequence continues at coordinate 159,200,551 of CM038217.1, read as the reverse complement.
AAAATTTTAAAATATGATTGTTGATTTTTGATTTTAGATTTGGAAACTTCACTTAGCAAATTTGAGTGTACTGAATGAAGTTCCAAATATGTTTGAAAATTTGATTTTGATTTGGAGACTTCACTTAACAAATTTGGGTATGTTAAATGAAGTTCCAAATGTGTTTGAAAATTTTGAATTTTGAATTTGGAGACTTCACTTAACAAATTTGGGAATGTTAAATGAAGTTCCAAAATGTGTTTTGAAAATTTTGGATTTTGAATTTGGAGACTTCACTTAACAAATTTAGGTATGTTAAATGAAGTTCCAAAATGTGTTTGAAAATTTTGATTTTTAGATTTGAAGGCTTCATTTAACAAATTTGGGTATGTTAAATGAAGTTCCAAATGATGTTTGAAATTTTGTGAAAATATGATTGTTAAATTTTAATTTTGAAAAGAGGACTTTCATTCAACAAATTTAGGTATGTAGAATGGAGATCAATCTTATTTTGAAATGAAAATTTTTTGTGTGATTATTGCTTTTTGAAAGAGAGAATTCAACTTAAAACATATGTGGATATGTTTAAGTGGATTTCAAAATGATATTTATTTTAGTTGAATGAAATCTTCATTTAATAAATTAAATGAAGATGTTCATATGTGCTTTTGAAAATTTAATTTATTTTTAAATGAACTTTCCATTCAATAAGTGTGAGTGTATTGAATAGAAGATTCATGTGTGCTTTTGAAAACTTTATTTTGATTGGAAAAGATGATTGTTCATTTTATTTTGAAATGAAATCTTCATCAAAGTGAATTGAAAGAAGATGTTCATTTGTGCTTTTGGAAAATATTGTTAATTTTATTTTTGAAAATCCCTACATGTAATAATTATGAGATGAGGGTGATAAGATTTAGTGGGAAAATATTTTATTAAGTGCATTTTTGAAAAGGTGCTTTTTGAAAAGCAAAGTTCTTTATGGAAGTTTTATTTTATCTTTATTATTTTAGGATGACCTTGCCTTATCATGAAAATGATAAGGGGGAAGTCTTTAAAATGTTTTCTTTCTATTTAGATCTTTTTCTTTTTACCCATTGGAGAACCCAATGGGGGTTTTAAGACCAACAAGGAATGCAGTCCTAAAACCTAAAGATGTTGACTAACTCAACTCAATAATGAAATGAGCTAAGTGCCAATGAAAGAAGGATAGTCTTGGATTCATACCAAAGTACAAACCCACTATCGATACTCAAAGACAATGATCATTTACCAAAGATGGAGAGAGGAACCATCCCAAAGAGAAAATCTATGGTGAAAAATTTCTAGAGACCTTTCAAATCTATGGGAGGAAAGGAATATTATAAAATTCATCTTTTGGATGCCACGATCTAGATGTACTTACAGATCAGTATGTCATTATCAAGGAATAGTGTACTATCTAAAGATAGAAGTCACTACCCTTTAATGGACCTAATCACCTCAATAAAGACTCCTAAGGATGATGGGTCTACATATGTACTAGAGATTCTTCCCTACTTTACATGAAAAGTAAAGGTTTATTTTAAATCGTTAAGTTTCTACAAGGGCAAGCCCCATAGTTAATTACATCCTAAGGGAATGGGATCCCTTAGGAAAACTCTCATTAAGGTAAATGATCGTTTCTGAAGATTTCAATAGGAAGGACTATCAATCGATTGGTTTATTTTTTGAAGATCAAATGGGATTGATAAAGGGAGTTATTATCAAGCCAAAATGGAAGATAAGTAGAGATGCCATGATGCTAGGAAACCTAAAGCATCTCAAACTATCCTATAGGGCTTTACATTTTGAAATTGAATTTATTTGAGTTGAATTTTCATTAAAAATTTTGGACTTATGATTCCTTAAAAAAAGATTAAGGAAATGCCTAAGAGGTGAGGAATTATGCTTATGTACGACAAAGGAGAGAAGCAACCTCAAAAACCTAAATCTAGGAGCTATGAGGGCCAAAAAGCACAACCTAAATCTAAGGCAAAATGGGTAATTGGTTTGCCTCCACAAGAGAAGATAAACCACTGCCTTGACTTACAACCTGAGGGTGGCCGCCCAACTCCCTCCTATATGATTTTAAATACATGTAGGCAAGTCTTTATGCTTATGCAAGATTAGGTTATTATTTATTTAGAAAGAGACTAAGTCCTTAAACTCCCTAAAGAGACTAGATCATGAAAGGGACATGTTTCAAATGACCTAAATCTAATGTAATTCAAATTTCATTTTATTTTCATTTTGGAAAATTATTTTGACTGTGCTAATAGGATTCATATGACTAATGCATGAGAAATAAGTTATTGGCCAAAATCGAGAAGGAGGAGGTGAGTTTCCACCATGGCTCTCAAAGGTCAAGCCAAGTTCGGCAAAGGTGGAAGCCCTCCAATCAAGAGTGAAATAAGATACATTTGTGCATGATACAAAAGAAATGCTCATCCAGCTGCTTAATTCTTTTATCTTGATTTTAAACCTAAGCTTTTAGGTGAGGTTATGAGTTCTTTATTTTAATTTGAGTTGTTAAGTTGGGTAAAAGATTTATTTTTCCTAAAGAGCCTAATCCACATCTAGCCATACATAAAGCAAGGAAGAAACTAGAAAAGCATGCCACTTAATTAAAAAAGCTAAACAAATCATCAATTTTTATAAAGCTAACTAAAAGAATAAAAGGTCTTGTGGTCGGCACCACCACACAAACCCAAAATATCAAATATGGGTAGCCGAGCTCTACCCTTATACAACCAGGATTACAAATAAATTAAATTACAATTAAGCAAAGGAATTCATTGTTATGGGGGTATTCATGCTTTATTCTTCTTTCTTCTTTCTTCTTCTTCTTTTCTTCTTTTCTTTTTTGGTTCCTCCTTTGGATGGTTGGAGGGTAGATGCTCTAAGGCTTCACATGGTGCATAAGATAGGATCTTATGACTAATGTTCATCCAAATCTCCATAACAAATCATTCCAAAATCCTAATTGCACAAATTTACATGAAAAGGAAAAGAAAAATCTAACTAACACCGCAAAACAAAAAGGTTTAAAATAAACACACAAATCCAAGCATATATAGACCTCACACATGGGTGACTAAGTCCATGGCCTATGGATTATGCTTAGGGGTATAAGCAGCAAGCAAAAGCATTTATATTTTTATTTATGATACACCCTTAAGCACAATCCCAGAAAATAATAGACTAAGAATCCTACCATTCATTCAATGAGCATACACCCTAACATCCAATCTAAAACATATATCACAAAATAAACAAAATATCAAACCATGCACAGACCTAACCTAAAGCTAGAAGTGGTGACTTAGGCTAATGTGTGTGCTTTGAAGGTTTGTGTGGTATGCTTAGCTATGGCTTTAGTTCAAATTTTCTAAGTGTGAAAACATGTTCAACTTAGAGGAGGGTTTAATTTAAGTTGTTTAATTATTTTTGGTTGATTTTATTTCATGTTTTGATTTATTTTAAGTTGATCGTATAATTAATTACTAAGTTATGAAGCGAGGGAAAGAGAAGAGAACTTCTCTTTCCTTGCCAAACCTAAGTAATTTCTAAAGTAGGTTTACATTTTAGTTTTGTTTAGGTAAATATTTTGATTAAATTTTAATTAATCCTAAGTTTAGATAAACTCTAAACAAACCTATTCAAAAGAAAGGCATTTTAAGATTAAATAAAATGAATCAAAATTCACATAACACACATTACTTCATTTCTTTCCCAACATATATAACATGCATATGGATGGACCCTAAGCATATCTATACATGCAAATGAGATTTAACACACTTTATGATGCATGCTAAGTAATCCATTTAAGGAAATTTAGAAGTTGAATATGCATGATTTTCTTAAGTAGGGGTTTTATCCAAATTTTCACATACACATACATGATAAGAAAGGCATAAGTGAGTACGTGCCATTGTTAACCAGGTGTAAGGTACAAGACCTACTTAGGGCTACTTAAAGCCTCACAACCTGGGTTGTCACTAATATACCACTTTCCTTAAATACAAACATGTGTATAAAAGAAATGAAATGGAAAAAAGAATGCAAAAGTTGTATTAATGGATTCATTTTATTTAATTTATGTATGAAGTATAGGTAACCCTTCTTAGTGATAGCATAGGGATGAATAGGATATGAATTAGTAGTGTTAGGTTCTTTTCAAATGAACTATATCTCACCAAATTCTATTCAAAACTATACCAACATAAAGAAGAAAGGAAACCTATGCTAAGCATACCTTTATAATCTATCACATGCAAGCTTATAATTAAAATATAAGTAGCATACTTTCAGATTTGATATTTGATTTATATGTTTTGAAAATAATTTGGATTTAGTAGTGATAATAGCCACTCATATTTCTACTTTAGCCAACACATGCAAATTTGACATAAAGTAAACAATTTCATTTTAAACTTAAATTTAAAAATTATGAATGCATGAAATCACATGACATACAAATTTAACATGTTGGGGAAAGATTCAAAGTAATGAAAGCATGTAAACAAACTCACTTTACTTAAATCCTAAAGACATTCTTATGGAATAAGAAAGTTTAAAATAAATCAAAGTGAATTCAAAGTGATTTTGTTTAGTTTGAAGTTTGATTTAATTTTGAAAAGGTGAGAGATGAGTTTTATGTTCCTAACCCATTGCCACATGTTTTTGATATTTTTTTAATTTTTAGATAATTAGATCATTTTCATGCATTAATTAGGTTAAGGTATGAATTAAGTAACTTAATTAACCCTTACCTACACCACCTTAGAATAATTAACCAAGTACTTATAAGCTAATGAGATGACATAAAAAAACTCACAAGGAATGTAAATTTGAAATGAACCTGATAAGAAAAGGGCCTAATGCAATTTGGCTCACAATTAAAAGTTAATTAAGCTAAGGGGTTTAGCTTAAGTAATTTCAAAACACCCTTTCATACTTATGAATTGGGTTTTAATTTCCTTAATTGAACTTAGGCTATTAAACACCTAAGCATCTACCCAAAGTAGATTAATTAAGTTTTGGAACTTTTTAGAATTTTTAGAAATTAATTAAGGATAATTAATGAATTAACCCTTAATTAAGAGGATTAAGGAGAAAGGGGTTTAGGAATAGCTTAGGGAAATGCCCCAAAATTATTCCATAAACCTCCTACTTACTATATCACCTTAATCAACTAATCATGGGTTAAAATCACTAATTACACCTTTTATCCTTAATTACATAAGGAGGGAAATCATATGCAATTCTTCTAATCAAGCCTTCAATAAATCCCAAGAAAATTAGAGGAGGTAAAGTCATCCCTAAAACATACCCAAGAAATTTGGGATTAATCAAGCTTAATTAAAAGTAATTAGCAAAATAAAACTTTCCAATAAAACCCAAATTCAGAAAATATAATTCAAAACCCATTGAAATTAATTTTAAAATATTCTAGGTTGAATTATCTTTCCATAGATTTTATTTCATATTTTTTGAATTTTCTAGAAGAGTTATGAATTTTAGAAGATCCTAATTAATTAGAATTAATTAAACATTTAACTAATCCCTAGCTCACATGGCGCGTGCGCTGGTCAACGCACATGCACATCATGAGGATTACTTAAATGTCCTCATGAGCGGTGGTACGCTTTTAATCTCGTCCGATCAAAGATCGGATGGAGATCTCCCATTTTAAAAGATAAAGAATATAAAATGTGGGAATTATCTCGATCCATCCAAAATGCGGATGGATGGTGAGATCTCAAGTTCTTCCCCTTGATCAATAGAGGTCCATGAGGGAAGATCGAGCTCGATTTAGCATGGAATCAAATCAAACTCAACCACACCATCTAAAGCTAAAGGCAAAAAATCAACGGTCAAAATTGAGTGAAAATTTCTTTCACAAAGCTCCACACACATTGAGTTTAATGGTCAAAATCCATACCTCAGGTGATCACCATCTTCGATTCCTTGGAGAAGCTTCGTCAGTTGAGACAAGCCTTGTTGAAGTTTGAGCACTTGAGGTTGAGTGGATTTCATGGACCACCTCTCCTCCTTGCTTTGCTTGATTTTGATTCAACTCCTTCCTTCTTGTGGGAACTTCAAAGAGCTTGGTGCACTGACTCCTTGATGAAGTATGCAAAAATTGGATGAGTTGAAAGGAAGTTAATTCAATGGATCCCCATTTTCTCAAAAAGAGAAATGGAAAATCCTCTAGAAGCTTGGGAATACTCTCACATGGCTCACAGTTCTAGCAATTGTGAGAATTGAATTGATTGAATTGGGGAGTATATCTCCCCTTGAAGGATCGGATGGTTGCACTTGCCATTTTGATCCAATTGATCATAGGTGGGTTGTTTGATCATTGAGTGTGCACATGGTTGGTTTGAGCCAAGGTGGATTGCCAACCTCCCATGTGCTTGAATTTGAGTGGGAGAGGGAGTTTGAATTTTGAGTTTTTGAAGTGGGTTTGGTCTAGGGACCAATTGACCCAACCCATTGGGTTGGGTGCACCACTCTTCATTAGGTCCCCTTGAGCTTTTAGGAAAGCCTCAAGTGAATATGAAGAGGGTATGACCAAATTACCCATGGATTAGCCAAAATTTGTTCTATGGCCTAGGGTAGAATGGTCATTTTGCTATTTTTCACTTTGGATATGTTGGGTTTGTGGAGAAACTAGGTTTGGCCAAATTTCATTAGATTTGAAATCCATTTGATAGGGTTTGGCTCATGACCCATTTAGGTCAAAATGGGTCAACTTGGGTCAAGTTGACCAATTGGTCAAATTGGGTCAAACCAAGGGTTGGGTCAAGTTCATATGACCATTTGAAATATTTTGGTGGCTTTGGTTTGATTCAATTTGGTATAGTTTTGAATTTGGCTCAAATGGCTTCATTTAGGTCAAATGGGTCAAGTTGACCTATTTGACCCATTTGACCTATTTGAGTAGGTAAAAGGCAGGTTTAGGTGTGGTTAGTTAGATGGAGTGGATTGCTATCTTTGTTTCCAATCAATTTTGGTTAAGTTCAATTTAGGCTCAACATGACCCCTTTAAGTCATGTTGGGTCTAAGGTCCATTGGGCTAGGTTAGGTCTAGTTGGCCAATTGAGGCTTTGGTCAAGTTCCACAAGTGATTTGGGATGGACTTGACCCATTGGTTTCAATCAATTTGGCTTAGATCAAGTTTTGACACATTTTGACCCTTTAGGTCAAAATGGGTCAACTTGGTCAAGTGGCCAATTGGGCTAGGTTAGGCTCAAATGTTGGCTTGGTCAGGTTCAAACATAGGTCATGAGTGAACTTAGATCAATGGTTTCAATCAATTTGGCCTATGGTGGATATGTTAGGTTTCATTTTGGGTTAAGTGTTGACTTGGTCAACCTTAGGTTTGACTTTTTGACCCAATTTGATTGATTGATCATCCCATGATGATTGTTGATCATGATGAGGAATATGAGTTTGGTTCAATCCAATTTGGTTAGGATTAGAATTTGGCTCATAAGGGTACTTTAGGTCACTTTGGGTCAAGTGAGCCTAAGTGGGTCAAATGGCTTGGTCAAAGCTTGATTTGAGTTGATTGATCTTGTATATGGACTTATGATTGAAATATAAATCCATTTACAAGTGGTTTGAAGTCAAATGGTTTTGATCCATTTGACAATTTCATATTCAAAGGAAGAATATGAAAGAGTTTTGGTTTGATTTTTGAACTAGGTTTTGATTGTTTGATTGGATTTATATATGAGCTCATGATTGTAGGGTTGATTGAATCATGAAAGAAAATCAAGGGTTTGACTTGATTTGAAATTGATTTGGCTAAGTTCAAGATTTTGACTTGAAAGGCTTAGGTGGATTTTGAGTGGATTTGAGTTTGATTTTTGGAATTGATTTTTGATTATTTGAATTTATATTTCATTTATATATGTGAATATAAATGAGAATATAAATGGATCATGAGAAAATTTCAAGGATTTGAAGTGGTTTAATCATGATTTGGGCTAAGTCCATTAAGAAGGATTTAAGGACTTAGAAAATTTTGGAGTTTAATTTGAATTTTGAATTTGGTTTGATTGATTTATATTTATATTTCATTTATATATGTGAATATAAATGAGAATATAAATGATTATGAGAAAATCCCATGACTTTTGATGGTTGATGATTTAGGCTAAGTCCATTAATGGAACTTAAGAAAGATTTTAAATTGAATTTAATTTGATTGATTTGATTGATTTATATTTATATTTCATTTATATATGTGAATATAAATGAGAATATAAATGAGTTTTGAGAAAATCCATGAGTTTGAATGGATTGATGATTTGGATAAGTCCTTTAATGGAAAATTAAGGGACTTAAGAAAATTTTGAATTTAATTTTGAGTTTGATTTGATTGATTTATATTTATATTTCATTTATATATGTGAATATAAATGAGAATATAAATGTTTTGAAAATCCCAAGGATTTGAAATGGTTTGATGATGATTTAGGCTAAGTCCATTAATGGAATTAATTGACTTAGGAAGATTTCATATTGGAATTTGAGTTTAGATTTGATTGATTGATTGGTTATTTCATTTTATATGTGAATATAAATGAGAATATAAATGAATTTTGAGAAATCCCAAGGATTTGAATTGATTTTGATCATGATTAGGCTAAGTCTTTAAGGGAGAACTTAAAAGACTTAAAGAAAAATTTCATGAATTGATTTGGAATTTTGAGTTTGATTTGATGGGTTTGAATTTATATTTCATTAATATGTGTGAATATAAATGAGAATATAAGTAGATTATGAGAATATTTCAAAGATTTGAATTGGTTTTGACAATGATTTTGGCTAAGTCCTTAAGAGAAGATTAAGGACTTAGAAAAGTTTGGACTTAGGAATTTTGATGGATTTTGATCATGGGTTTCAATCATAGATTTCAATCATGGAATTGATTTGAGTTTAGAGAAAATTAAATAGAATTGATTTGGAGTTTGACTTGAGAGAAGGAGAGTGAGAATGGTTTAAGTTAAGGGTAGGAAAATTTCCTAACACCCCTAAGGCATGACCTATTCATATGGCTAACTCTTCTAAGTCTTCTAGGGCTATGTTAAGTGTCCACCTAATCACTAGATGTGTCTTAAGACTAAGGAATTCTTAGAGTCTAGGAATAATCCTATGTCTAAGATGGAGGGGTTGAGAGCTCATTCTAAAAATGAGATCAATAATGGACCAATCAAATCAATCATTCATCAAGTCCGTCAAGCTTAAAGCTAGGACAAAAGGAATTTTAAATCCGACCAGGCACAGATAAACCAACTCCTTAGCAAATGCCTTCATCAAAATAAATAAATCAATTCCTCTGCCAAACTCGACCAAGCATGAAACTAGGGTTGTAGAAAACTCAAATCTGTAAGGACATAAAAGAAAGATATCTTCAAAGCCATCAAGAGAGAGATGATGTAAGAACTCTTATCATCCAAAGAAAAGTTGATTGACAAATCGATCAATCTTACTCAAAGATGTCCTAAATAAGGCATCACACAAATGAGAAATCCTATTAGAACTCCGTAAACTAGTGCAATCGAAGCTAAAATGATCCAAGTTATGTAGCCATCACACAAATCAAGCCCAAAGCACAAATAAAAGCTGATCTTCTCATCAAATCCCCCGAAGACAAAAAGCACAAAAGTAATAGAGGAATGTTGATTTCATTAATACAATAAGATAATACATGACTGATGGAAAGAGAAATAAAAAAAGAATAATACATCACAGATCCTGGGATCAGAAGCTCTAAAATAAGTCGTTAAAGAGCGCTCACTCTCAATTGTAAAGCATCAGTAGCTCTGATCAAAGTAGCTTCAGCATCTATCATAGCCTGATGATGTAGTTGATAACGGTGCTGCTCCTGCTCTATAGCCTAAGCTCTCTAGTCCTGCTCAACCTGCAGCTCTTTGATCTTGGCAGTCAATCTATCTATCTTAGAAGAAGCATCTATTGAACTCTGACAGTCATGTCGTAGAGCCTCGACACTCTCCTCAAACTCATCATGCGCTAGGTCATCCATCTCCCTACAAAGCACGCGTCTCAAGCTCACAGTGCTAGAGCACAATAATAAGCCATCTCATCCGTTGGATCTGAACTCACGCCTCTAGAAATAATCCCGGATACTTAGAACTCCCTCCTCCAAGCCAACATGAGCTTAAAGGTCCAGAACAGTGTTTGCATAAGATGTGAAGCTATCTAGTGACTCTGGTGAGTCCAAAGTAAGCCGAGAAATCACATCCCTCAAAAACACCAAGCCACAATCCTGCATGCCCCTGTCACGTGGATTTGGCCTATAGGGATGTCAATGGCAGATCTTGAACTCATAACCTACATCAGGCACTGCAAGGAACAAATGAAAATAATCAGCATGAAGCAAAGGAGTAAATGTAAAGAAATACAGCTAAAGAATAAAGAGAGGGAGAAAGTACCTGAACATGATGAATCTGACTGAACTGGTGTATCGTAAGTAATATAATACTAGAGGACCCTCACTTTCTAATAAGCTTTAGGGCCATGTGCTGGCTCAATAGAGGCCTCACTAAGCATGAGGTCCCTCACCTCAGAAGTCCCCCAAGGCAATGGGTAGAGTCAAGCTCAGTAGAGAAAGGTGGCTCCACACAAGGGGTAGTAAAATCAGAAGTGGTAGTATCAAAGGCCGACAAACGCAATGGCTCAACTCTAGAGTCCTCAATAATATCTCCAATGCTACCTGACACATGTGGCACTTTATCAGAAGTCATAAACCGTGGAGGCACTCGGAACAATCAAGCTGTATAGCTCAGGTTACACATATGTCTGCGAGCTGGTGAAGAAACATCAATGTAGCTAGGAGCATAATCCCTGGCTCTAACTCTACCATGAGAAGTGGTATTCTCAGCCTTAACCTGCTCGCCAATGTGTGCATCTGACAAGAATCAAATTAGAGTATCAGATACACTGAATATATTTTAACAAAAAAAAGAGAAGAGCGAGAGAGGACAAAAGTATTAAAAGAGAGAAGGATGGTGATTATACCTCTAGCTCTATAATCTCCTGCTAATGGTAATCGACGATGGGTCCTCTGATATCGAGGAACTCCCAAAGACCTCATCCTGCATTCATATCTCCTAGAACCACGCTCCAGAAAAGGACCAAAAGATAGTCGTACTGAGGTGAGATAGGTATAACTAACCCTAGTCTGATCCTACGGAGGAACTCTCCGAAAGTAAGCACCAGTACCAAGCCTCAGTAAATGTAGCCAAACAACTGAAGCAACAAAGAAACCCTGGTAAAAATCACATCCTCGCAACATATCACCGCCAATTCCCCTAATAAGATCTCCATAAGGATCATATCAATCTTCGCCAAATAGCCTCACTAGGCGAAGATGTGATCATCGTCTTCTATTAAACATTCTCTTATCACGTGATAAGAGAAACGACACATAAAAATTTAAATGATAGCATAATAAAGCGTCAAATAAAAAAAGGAGGGAATTATATTAAGAAGCATTAAAAAGAAGTGGAACAAAAAAGGGAAGAAAGAAGAAAACCAAAAGGTCAACCAATTTTTAACAAACGTGACTCGGTCCATGAACGAATCATATTTGTTGGGAGCCATTTGTTGACCTCCATATATGTGTCATAAGTCGAGTCAAGCCTACAAGTCTAATTCAAAGGACTTCGGAAGTGACATTGTGCAAATCGGGGCTCAAAATGCACTGAACGTCTCCTAAAATGGTCAAAAAAACCTTCGATCGATGAACGGACTTTACCATCGCATTCAGAATGTCAAAATTGGCAAGACATAAATATTGCATAATCTAAAGATCAACCGATCAAGTGATCGTGCTATCAATGTGTCGATGCGGATATCGGAGTTACGAAGCTGGGACAATATTTGAACGACCTTTGTTTATGAAATTGATCATGTTGTTAGCTTTGAAATATCAAAAACTATCAAATAAGATTATCCACGCTTAATTTGGATAAGTTTGTATAAATGTCGAATGATTTGAAATGGCAGCGTGCAAATCGAGACTGAAATGCACTGGACATTACCAAAATTAACTCAAATGACCTTCGATCGATAAATAGACTTTGTCATCACCTTTAAAACATCAAAAATGGCTAGAATATAAATATTGCACAACTAGATGATCAATCGATCAAGCGCTCGATTCATCAACGTGTTTGCATGTATATCGAGGTTGGGAAGCACCAACGTGAACCAAATGATCTTTGTTCACAAAATTAATTACACCGTTAGCTTCAAAATATTGAAATCTATCAAATAAGATTATTTTCCCTTAATTTAGACAAGTCTGTACAAAAATTGAGTGGTTGAAAGAGGTGACGTGCATTTTCAACTGAAATGGACTCATGATTTGAACCAAACCTCCGACATAAAGGATGACTGTATGCTCGATAAAAAAAACTAATATATATATATATATATATATATATATATATATATATATATATATATATATATATATATATATATATTAATCATGTGATTTTATCAGCATAAAATTCACATTAATGTCGTTTAATCCATTTAAAAAATTAGTTTAAAATCTCTAATATAATCCTAATGCCCTAATTCCACTCTAATAAATCGATCCCTGCCCTAACCCAAGTCGACCCTATTCATCCTCACGCGACCAAACCAAGCCTTCCTCACCCGATCTGATCCTCTTCATGCACCCAGGGAAGGAAAATGGAGCGCCTCGGCCTCCCTTCATGTGAGCCAATGACGCACGCTCCGTCTCCCTCCTCCCTCCACGTGTGGTTCGAACAACAATTGTTCCCTCCTCTTCTCTCCCAACCAATCCCCCTCTCTCCTTTTCTCCCCTCTCATCCCAACCAAATGAAAGGAGCCCTCTCTCTCAAAACAAAGAGGGGCTTTTCTTTCCTTATTCAAAAATCTCCTCCTCATCCGACCAGAAGATCTTTCCTCTTCTTCCTCTTTCTTTTCCTCTTCCTTCATTTTCTTTCCCTCTTCTTCCTCTTCTCAATTTCTTTTTTTTTCTCTTTGTCACCCTTCCAATCCAAATTTATTATTTCACTAGCTTCCTTATAAAATCATCCTCCCCTTCCTTCAATTTCATTTGGCTCTCGATTTTCTTATTTTCACCAAAATCAAATCCACTCTCTCATTTTCCTTCCAAAACCAAAATACGATGACCACTAAATCTTGTCAGCAGAAGAAGATCACATGGTTTCTATTTATCTCTGTAAATTCCACCTTTTTAAGTTCAGTAATACGTAACTGAACGAAGTATCATGGTTCTTCTTTTGGTTTTTGGCATACCCAACCCCGTTTCCTTGCCGATCATTACAACACCCATAAAGAAAGAGTCAGAACGTGTGGGATCAATGTGTGAATGTGGATATATGCATGCTTATATTTCTTTGTAGGTTTGAAGACCTCGTCGTGCTCATGAGGGTGTGACACGATGAAAAGTCAGCTGTGGTATCGCAAGTCACTGCTTGCTATGCTCATGAGGGCATACCGAGTAAGTCAACATCCGTTAGATGTCTCTCCCCTAGCCGAAATGTTGCCGAATTTCGTTAGAATCTTGTGACTTAGAAAAAAAATGGAAAGTAAAAGAATCGGCTTAAGAATGTCAAGTAATGAAACTTAAAGCTAAAATTCAAATTTAAAAAAAAACCAAACTAAAAAAGGGAGGGAAAATAATATACAAAGAACACAAAAGTAAAAAAAAAATAAGTGTGAAAAGCACTTACAAAATTTATCTAAGCAGAGTTGAAAGCCCACTAAAATCTATAACTGCTCTCTTTCAAATACTCCAACCTCAACACTTCAAACAAATAGAATGGAATGTAAGACTCCCTCTTGGCCTTATTTATAGAAATTAGAATGGGTAGTGAAGTGCCCACTTTCAAAATACCTAATTAAAAGCAAGCATTTGCATGGAAGGATCCTATGGATTTGAAGGTTGAATTGAAAAGAGAAAATATATCTATATTTATAATATGGATCAACCTACTGGTAAGCTTGAAATATCTAGGGATGTTTCATAAAAATATACAAAAACCCATAATCTTATCTATGAAAATAAGGAACAAGTCAAATGAGGGACCTTCAAAAAGAAGAGGAATCAATTTAAATATTATACTCTATTGATTCACATAAGTCACTCTGAGGGATAAATCTTCTTTTAAAATAATGAATTAAACTGTCTTTTGAATCTATAGCTTCAAAACACGTTACCACCGGATCTGCAACTCTTTATACGAGCAGACAGAAGGTAATACTAAATCAAAATCTACAAAAATCATAGGGCTTTCTTCAATCAAAAATTAAGAAATTTCATTCTAATTATGATTTTTAAAATTAATGATTTCATTAATTAGATGAAATTATCTAAGCTATAAATACGTCCATGTGCTAGAACATAGAGATTTGAAGTGCAAATTTTAATGTCTAAAAAGGCTGCGTAGGCTAAGTGGCAATTAAATGAAAATCTGAAATCAATCTCATAATTCAGAAATAAAAACTATCCAAATTACTAAACACCTGCACGTGCCCTGAAATTACGTTGAATTTTTAAATTCAAGCATCTAAGGATACTGCACAGGTTGCTTCCCAATTTAGTCTTAGGACTAGGTCCGGGTTAACAAAACCTAAAAATTTATTATAAGAATTTCAACTTAGTGAAATATCTGAGAAGCTAATTCTATCCTGTGACAGTAGATCTAATCTTCTATTAAGAGTAACACAGAATTGACAGGATCTAAAGTTCTCGAATATATTCGATTCAATCAATTAACTATCCTGATAATGGTTATGTTGAATGATGATTTCAACCGGAGGGGATACTTCCATCAAAATGTGATTTTATTTTCAAATCAAATCCAACTCAAATTAAATATTACTATAAAAATAGTTTAAATGAAACTATATTATTAAAATCTTAAAGCAAAACTCAATCTATCCATTTTTCATAATTATCAAATCACAAAGGAGCCAATATCAAATCAAGTGTTCTACTGTGTTCAGTCTCAATTAATCTCTTATCAATAAGGACGTGGACCTCCTTCGATCAGAATTTTGGCTAGACTCAATGATACGCAACACAACCAAAGTCCTCTGATCAAGTGGTTTGGCCAATCAGGCTCCATTATATTATGATCACGACCGTAGCCCGTATGCTTCCCAATGGCTCTGCCCTTTGAGTTGTGAATCATAGGGTATACTTGATAGAGCAAACAGCCCTCTATCAGCTAAGGTAGACTTAAGATTGTCTCCTTTGATAAACACCACCCCAGGTCTACAAGGATTTCTTGGATGACATAACCCATGTGTTGCTGGTAAGGATCCTTCAGTCTGGTTAGGTCGACTACCTCCTCTGACTAAGTATGCTAGGGACCACAATGGTCCGAGATGATGAAATCATGGGATCTAGATCAGGCACATCATCATTCCCCCAACCATCCGATTTAAGCTAAAATGATGAATTTCATCATCTTAAATTCTAAAAACTCCATATGCTGCTACTATACCTAACCACTAGCCTTAATCGAAAATTCTCTCTCACTTATTGTGAGGGATAATTAACTATAGGGGCTTGCGCCTATAGGAAACCTGGAACCAAATCTAAAGTTCTCACCAAATGAGGATGAAATCTCTAGATAGTGTCTTATCTACTATCTCATCTACCTTCTAAAAATTACACTGACATTTTAAAACACTCTCTTCAATTCAATTATTGTAGAGAGGTCGGTGACAAATTTTTGGAGCCCACATTAGGATTGGTTAAAACATATAATAATCCATTCACTAAATGAAATTGATTAATTAACTTGCTTTAAAAGTGACTTAAGGTATGGATGAAAGAGAGAATACATCTCTTTCTTCTCTTTATAACACTTAGTTGTTAAGTGTAGGTCATACAAAATAAAAGAAAATACTAAGTAAAATCTTCAAATCAATTAAAAAAATTACTTAAAGGGAAATCAACCATTTATAAATTAAATCCCTTATAATTAAAAAAGTACAACTCTAAAGCCTAGTTAGGACATACCACATAAGCAATAATGCACACACATTAGATTAATTCATAACTTCTAGCTTTATGTTAGGACGGTGCATGGTTTGATATATGTTTAATTTTGTGATGTATTATTTTAGACTGAATGTTAGGGTGTATGTGCGTAGTATAGATGTTAGGCTAATATTAGCCTAACCATGCTTTTGCAGGGGATTGTGCTTAAATGGGCCATTATAATAAAAAAAATAAAAATACTTTTGTTGTGCAGGTGCTTAGCCCTTAAGCATAATCCAAATTAGGATAGATGGGCTTGGTTACCCATGTGCGATGTGCTAAGTCCAAATTATTCATATAACTGCCTAGGTTGTATGGTGTGTTTAGCTAACATTTATTTTATAGGTATAGCTAGATTTACTTTTTTCTTTTAATATAATTTTATATTAGGATTAAGATAAGTGTTATGGGGATTAGGATGAGCATTGGTTATAAGACCAAGTCTTATCTACCATGTGATGCCTTTGGAGCAAGCAACATCCAAATCAAGCCAAAAGGAAGAAAAAAATGGAGCAAATTAAAATAAAGAAATGAAAGATGAAGAGATGAAAAATAAAGAATGAAGAATGAAGACCTCCATAGCATTTATCATTCTTAATTATAATTATTCTCTTGCAATTTTGGGTTGTATGGCGGTACCCGATCGCACCGGCCTTTTATTCTTTTGCGATAGCTTTATAAAATTGATTGATGTTTTGTTTAGCTTGTGCATTAGAAAAAGCATGCCTAATTATAGTTTATTTATGATTGGTGATTGTTGTGTGGCTCGGATACGATTAGACTCTTAGGATAAAAGTAAATTTTCTATCTCATTAATAACTCATAACTAAACTTTTAAAATAATAAGCATTAAATCAAGATAATAAAATATTTAGCAACCTCTTAGCTGGATGTTGTATGTTTAACAGAATGCATAATCATCTTGTTTTACTCTTGTTAAGAGAGGGCTTCCATCTTTGCCAGATAGAATGTGCTTAACCTTTGAGAGCCTATGATGGAAGAACACCTCTTTCCCTTTTAATTTGGCCCATAACTAACTTCTTATGCATTTAGGAATACAAAATCCCATAGCCTATGTCAAAATAATGAGTCCTAAATTAAATGAAATTTGATAAAAAAAATTACATTAGATTTAAGTCATTATTCATACCCCTCATGCTCTAGTCTCTTAGAGAGTGGGTTTAAGGACTTAGTTTCTTTTCTAAATAATAACAACCTAGCCATCTTGCAAAAGCATATGACTTGCCTGCATGGATTTAAAGTGTAGGAAGAGTTAGTTGGCTGTCACTCTATGCGGTAATAAGTCCAGCAGTCGGGTGGTTTACTCTCTCTTGTGGAGGTAAACAATATAACCACTTTTACCTTAAATTTAGGTCGTTCTTTTGCCCTCGCTAAAGCTCTCTAAATTTAGGATCTGAGGTTACTATTTCCTTTTAAGGCTACAAGAATAAGTCCTCACCTCTTAGGCATCTCCATAATCTTGTATTGTGGAATTATAAGTTCTAGATTTCTAATAAAATTTCAACTCAAATATATAATTCTCCTCAATTTTAAACATATAAAGCTCAACCAGATGATAGTTTAGGATGCTCACTCGGCTTCCTAGTATCATGAACATCCCATACTCATTTTCTTTTATCTTTGATAATAAATCTTTCCTTTCGATCTATCCCATTTGATCTTCCAAATATAACTAATTTATTGATAGTCATATCTTTGAATTCTTTGGAGACAACAGTTGTCTATTTTAATCGAGAGTATTTCTAAGGAACTCACCTTCTTTAGGATGTAATTAACTATGGGGGCTTACCCCCATAGGAAACTTTAGAACCCAGTTTAAATAAACCATACTTTATTCATCTATATAAAGTAAGGAAAAAATCTCTAGTATATTCGAAGACTCATCATGCCTTAGGAGTTCTTATTAGATGATTAGGTCCATTGTAGGGTAGTGATTTCTATCTTTCAAGATAGTATACTATTTTTTTAATATCGTACCCGATCACCTTAATAAATACACCCTCAAATTAGCATAGTGTCCTCCCCTCCACTCCCCCCCAAAAAAAACAAATAGATCCAAAATAAACATCACAGATATATTGTACCTAAGTTCAATTAATTCTTCTTAGCCAACTAACCATTACTATAGCATGTAAGTTATTTAATTTTGTATTGCTCAATTATTATCATATTTCAATCTCATATTTAGCATATATATTTTTATTCATAATCATTCTCACCTAGCTCATTCTTGTTTAATATTAATATTCATTGAGCTCGTTTAGATTCAATCTTCATGAATTTATTTAGTTTTAAGATCTTATGCTTCATCATTAATTTAATATCTAATTAATTTTAAATTTAAGTCTAAAAAATTTGATGAAATTTCGGCAACATTTCAACAGTATTCTGACATCATCCCCGTGCAGGGAGCTACATCAAAACTGTTTTGGCCTATCCATCACGCCCTGATGAGCGTGACGGTTGGTGTTTTGAAGCACCTTGGTTGAATTTCAATCTTTTTATGCCCTAATGAGCATAACGAGGCTTTCAATCACCTATATAAAAGCAAATATATATATGCAATTTCTACACATTCAAACCTCCTCCTTTTTTTTCTAAGTCTCTAATTTTTTGGTGATTTGGTGATTTTGACTCCAATTTATCTCACACTGGTGATATAAAGCATTAGTAGAGCTCCTCAAATTAATAAAATAAAATATTTTTTAGACAATTTTAAATGCATGTATAACAAAATTATGTGAACTTGCATCTTAAGAGAGTAGTAAGAAGAGATAAATCATGTCTTAATCAGGTGACATTTAGTCTACATATAAAAGACCTTTTAAGGGCCTTAATGATCTCAATTAAGTCACAATTCAAGATTCTACTAAAGAAAAGATTAAATGATATATTTTGAGAGATTTATTTTAGAACATTACATAAGAATGATATTAATTTAAGATAATTATGAAAAAGATTAGCATAACTTCAATGATCACTTTTGAATGATCTAAAAGCAACAATAGTCAAAGATGCACCTCTCAGTTGCCTTATAATTTCGGAGGGGAGATTGTATAAACCTCCATAAAAAGGGCAAGAATTAATACATTGTAAGGGCATGCTCCAATAGTGATCGTCAGATATTATGAATGAAAGTCTTTGGATGGTATGATGTGACAGGCAATTGTGTGATAGAATAAGATAACTATGATCTTAAATCTTCTTTAACATGTTCAGGCCCTTGAGGGGGGGAGAGTTATCCTTACATAATTTGTGACAAAGGGGAGGATAAGGGCACTATATTTTGACGACGTAATCAAGAGCTAAGCTCATATATACTAAACGCAATGACTACCCTCAGTGCAAGATGAGGAAAAGGAGGTGCAAGATGAAAAGAATAGAAGCTCTCGCGCACTTTTACATATAAAGGCATGACAAACTATAGTTTCACACGCAGCAGTTTTCTTTGAGTCATGTAGACAACAGATTGAACAGCTTTCTAGAATGTGACAATTTTGATCAATTAACTTACTAGTGTTAACTTTTATGTATTTTGCACTTATCACCTGTAAACCTTGTTTGAGCATTAAATTTAGAATTCATTAAAAGTTTTGAACAATTATTTTCTAATAAAATAGTTTTTTTGTTTAATATTTTTGTCCACCTTATATTCGATTCCTGTAATAAAATGTTCTGACAAATGTTTACATCATGCAATAAGTCAAAGTCGCATTTTTTTTAAAATATGATATTCCCAAAATATGGAAACTTCAGTAGTGATTTGCTGCCAAATGGGAAAGCCTCCGTCTCCTAACGGCAGTACAAAAATGGTGACTTCGACCGGGCAAATCATTATAGCGCTTTTACATACAATATCATTATATTTTTATATATTTATAAATTAATAATCCTTTAACGTCAAAATTTTAAATTGAGATTCAAATATTGAAATTCATAAAATAAACTCATATTTTTTTTTTTAGTAAAAAGAAATTCATTCGATTTGATGTGGTAATGATACTAATCTAGTTGAAAAAAAATTGATAGATGATCAAATTATAAATGATATGTTTTGAAATTTATTTATATATATATATATATATATATATATATATATATATATATATATATATATATATATATATATATATATATATATATATCTCTCTCTCTCTCTCTCTCTCTCTCTCTCTCTCTATATATATATATATATATACTATTAAATTATAAGAAGTTAATCATTTTCTTTCCTTTATATTGCTATGACAGAGTTCTCATCTTTTATATAAGTATCTTTATTATTTATTATTTTCTTTTTAAAATTATTTGATATATATATATATATATATATATATATATATATATATATATAATATTTGTTGTAAAAATAAAAAATAATGAACATAAATATCTTCGAAATTTGGTTCAAATATCTTTAGAAGTTAATATTTAGTTTCTAAAATAATTATAACTTTTATTTTAAAAAAATTTAAATCAGAGATGAATTAACATTTACACTCTAAATATACAAATATCACGATTTCAGAAAAAAAAAAATCCTGAGATAGATATATTAAGATATGCTGATATAATTTTTTTTTCCCCGTATAAACCAAAGCATAAATCTAATAAATACACAAACTTTAGTACTAAGAAATTCTCATTAGACGGTCAAATTCCATTAGGTTATAAAATGCAATTTCATTTAATTCGAGTATATTCTCTTCATATAAAAGGACTTGAAACATTAATAAATTTGTTTAGTCATGTCAATTGTACTCACAAAATTAAATTTGAGTTTAAATTCAAACTAAACTCGATTATAGTCTAATCAAATCTAATTAGGACCCACGTGTAAACTGCTAGGTAATATGCCGCTTTCTACATTGTATTTGACTTCTATTTTATCTATATTGTCCATACTATTTAGTTTCTTAAAGTGATTAATATTTAAACTGTATTTTACTATTATTTATTTATATATATATATAATATAAATATTACTATATATTTATTTATTTATTATTTTCTTAAAAAATCTTAAGACTCTTAGAGAATTTATAAAAGAAACGTTTTAACTTCCCTCTTTCTTTACTATAAATACCCCATTATGGAGGGGGGGATGACTCTTCTCTCCTCTTTCTCTATAACTATCTCTATAACTATAAATACCCCATTATGATAAGAAAGTTTTGTTATCTTTAATTTTTGTGTAGCTACTTAAATCAAGAGATAATTAGTTCTATTAATCTTATTAATTTAATTATTTTATAGTTTTTCCTTCTATAAATAGTAACATGCACTAGCCTTCTCAATTATTTAGTTATAGCAAATATAAGAATAGTTTTCACTCATTATTTATTTGTTTGTCTATTTTCTCTCATTTATTATCAAAACTAAGGGCATAATTTCATCAAGTTTGATCAAGATGAAACCCATCTCTAAAAATCAATCTTGGCACTCCATCTTTTTCTCCACCTTTCTCATCTACCCATTTCATGTATCCTCTTATTTGATCTTTTTGCTTGAGAGAAATAAGATGCCATCTCCCATTCAAAAAAATAAGATAAAAGAGGAATTGATGAAGAATGAAAGGAAGAGAAGATTAAATAATCATAAAATAGAAGACTCTTAATGCTTTGAGAAGATTTAATCACTTTGAATCATGTATCCTCATGCAAACAACTCTCTTGATTCACTAATTCACTCATATATTATCATTGCTTTATTTTATATAGGAAAGATAACATTTTTATGAGTTCTTATTTTAGTGGTATATCATCTTTTCTTTAATTCTTTAAAAGATCAAGACTAGATTTATTGCATTAGTCCTAAAAACATACAACACTTCGCTAATCTAAATAGAATGTCAAGTTTTTTTAATATATTTGGACACATTTTAGTACAGTACTTTCATTGCGCTTAAATTTTATAGAATGCTCATAAATTTTTTATGACCTTGAGCAAATTTAATCACATTCTAATACAAATATATAGGAAAGGTCTCAAACTCATGACCTCTTGATTGGTAGTCTAACTTCTCAACCAATTAACTAAGATGGGCTACATAATGTATATACATTTCATATGGATTGAATGTATAATTTTTTTTTAAATACTTTACTAGAAAGAAATAGTATTGATGCAATCGTTATACTTTTCGAAGTTAAACAAACTCTAATTGAATAACACATTTGAGCAAAATTATATTAGCGCATTGGGATTACACTCAATAGTAGCTGAACACTCGTACATTTTGCTTGATTTTTATATAATCCAAGTATTTTACTTCAATATTTATACAAAAACTTATTGTATCACATAAATAAACTTATAAATTGAATCAAATTAATGTATATCTACCTGGATTGCTATTATTTGAGATAAATGTTTTGGCCAACACCAAATTTATAGAGATGATCACAATCAATTAATCTTGTTTCAATTACCTAAAGCATTAGTTGATTGAGTTTTAATTGAGGGGATTATACTTTGATCTCTTATAGGAGTCAAGAATTAGGACCAATTCAGATTTTGTCATTAAATTAATGAGATATTATCAAATTTAATGAGTTTTTTTAATAAGAAAAAATTTATGATGGACACAAAAAAGAGCAAAAAAAAAAAAGAAAGAAATATCATTTTAATGACTTGTGTTAACTATAATTACACTTATTTGTTAAAAATATAAAATTATAAGAATTGAAACATCATTAAAAAATAGCTAATGTAGGAATTAGGACTCATTTATAACTTCTCTCTATTATATAAATGTTAAATAACAATCAACTATACTGTTGTAACTTAACTGCATATTAAGATGAATTGAACTATAAAAAAAAAAAATTTAGTGCGATTATAGCTAACTATTATATTTTTTTTTTCTATATTATATTTATTGTTTAAGATTGAATCAGTTATTTTTTTAAATGCGGACGCAATTCTTATCATTATTCTGGGCTGTATACTCATATCATAAATTAGTTATACACAAATTAAGTAATAAAAGCTTATATATATAATTACAAGACCGAGTATTGAAGAGAGACAGAAAAAAGTGCGAAACGGAGTTTTTCGATTGGCGGCGATCCTTCCCGGCGAAGAGGTCAAAGGGAGAAGAGAAAGAGGGAGTGAAAAAAAAAGAGAAGAAGGGGAACATAGAACCAGAGGCTAGAAAGGTAGAAAGCAAACGAGTATATTAAGCAAGTTCGAGAAGAGAGAGACTATAGAGGGCTCGGAGCCAACTATCGTAGTTCAACTCGACTGCGGTTAGCTTCGATTCCAAGAACCCTATCGTTGCTTCACGCTTCGAGAGGTTGGGCTTTGTTTCATCTTTGACCTTGAATGATTCCTGTTATTTTTCTACGGGTTAATTTTTAAACTAGGCCAGTTTAAAATATTAATTATATGATTAGGCACGATTAAAAAAAATTTAAAAATAAAATTGTCAGATCTAGGCCTGCCATTAATAATTTTAAAAAAAAAATTAAGGCGTATATTTTATTAGCATTTGCTCAAGAAGTTTTAAGCTTGTTGGAAAGATAATTAAAAATCCTACAACTTTTATGTTCTTTGGCAATCTCTCCGGTGAATCGATTTCTAATTTGATTCAAATATATGAATACCTTGAATACAATGCTAGAAAATATAAAATAACATAGGTACAACCCCTCACTTTTATCTTGGCGATCTTGCGTGGTGGAATAGCATCTGAGTGTAATGTTAATGGGGTGGGTGGCGTGGTGATGATGATGATATTGGCGATGGTCCTCCTCTTCTTCTTTCGACGGGTTGTTGCGAATACCTAAGACATGAGGTATATCGGTACCCTCGGCAGCGAATACAGTACACTCATATGGTGGTGTCATATGGAATGGTGGTGGTCCATGTTAATTTGGTGCATTGCATGGGTGCATCTCGAGACCACATTACTGCTGATATGAATCTTGGGGTGGTGAGAGAATATATGCGTGGCGCCCCTGCGGTGTCGAGGATGGCCCCATCCATCGGCCATGTGTATCATGCGATGATCTGAAGTGCACGGTGTGTATCCACATCCGATGTCGAGATATATGCATGTTTATCAAGTCCACTGACTCTTCATATTAGTTGAAAGATCTACGAACTTACGTATCTTCATCTCTGCCAAATAGTCTTTGGAATATTCCCTCGTCTTCAAGATGTGCTATGCATAGAAGATTTAGATCGAGATTTCGTTGTAAATAGGAAAAACAAATTAAAATACTTTGCGTATACTTCCATCAAGCGTTCCCGGTGCTGGGGTAATATATGTCGGGAGGTACTGTTCTGAGCATGTAAAGTGATGCCCATGAGCGATACCATCTCATA
Source organism: Cymbidium sinense (assembly GCA_021442155.1). NCBI lineage: Eukaryota > Viridiplantae > Streptophyta > Magnoliopsida > Asparagales > Orchidaceae > Cymbidium > Cymbidium sinense. The sequence continues at coordinate 159,176,103 of CM038217.1, read as the reverse complement.
TAGCGATTGATTCGACAGGATCATCTTTGAGATGAATCAGCGTGATAATCGAGTCACGTCTATGCTCCCACTGTGCAATGAAGGAGTGGTGGAATTGTACTCAACATCGACCTTTCCTCGTCCATCGACGTGCGAATGATGGATCTATCGGTCGACATCGGTGGAAGGAGGAATGCCAAATGTCAACACCACGATCGGTAAGTACCACTCCACCCTCTTCCAACATATCGGTGGTACTCTAGCAGCCATCTCTCCGTGAACATATATCCACGGCGCATGCGATTTGATGTCCATATGACACACGCATCTGACATAAATTATTCTTTCAAAACATTTAAAGAATTTGCGAAATAAGATTACATCAATTGACTCACGACTCGAAGAAGTCAGTCCATTCACTCGAGATTGCCTAATGGCATTTCCCGAACCATGGTTCCACGAAAACACTAAGCCATCAATGTCGGGAAGGATCGGAACACATAACGTAGGTCTTAGACATGAATGTGCTCCAGGGCCCATACCAGTAAATGTATGCGCATCCCATGTGTTAGATGCGCTTTGGTTTGGTGGCTTCATGTAATTCTAGATGGCAGTATGGCGAACCGGAGACAACTCCCTGAATGTATCAATAGCCTCAAAGCGGTAGATCGCAAGTGAACCTCGGACCCGAAGTATCACGGTAGAAGAAATGATCAATGCAAATAAAATGTAGCTCGACATGCATGGTGAACTCGAGCTCGGTAGATCTAAATAAGAGTCACGATAGTCCACACCACCGTAGAGGTAAACAAGAATGCGTGCATCGCTGTCCCATCGAGCGGATGTGATCTCACGGATGGACGGGATCATGGTAAATGATATGCGACTCGGATGTGCTCGATCTCATCGCACAATCGCCATGAAGCCCACCGTTTCTCGCCACCAACAACAGTGTTGCCAATCATGGGCCATCTGCCGGATAAAAATCATCGCCACATCTGGCAAGTAGCATCATCTCCGTTGGCCAAGTGAAATGAATTGCGTCACAGGGCACCGGCGTTCAACAAGCGTGTCGACAAATGATGATCAAGCTTTATATCACGCATTTGAGATACACAATCTAAACCCGAACTTCAATGCATCCATAAATCAGAGGTTAACGGCCATTCCCACTCAATCAATGGCACCTCGAGAATAAACGCAATCAAATGAATCGTGTTTAGGATGTATTATAAATTAGGAAATGAAGCACAAAACCATAATGATAAAAAAAACCCATTACCAAATCGGATGTGCGTCCTCCCGTAAAAGCGCTATGTAGCTTGAAATGCTCTCCTCCATTGAATTCTATATCATTGTCCTAGGGGCGTCCACTTTTGTTGATGGTGGGCAAAGAACTTGTATGTAATCGAAATGTTCCATCCATTCTTCACGATCGAATCACATGGAACTTCGCTTTGGTAGGTTTTCATGTAATTTTGTATAATAGGGAGACACAAATGTCATAACTTATGCGGCGTTGACTGACATCCACTTCTAGTGGTAAGCGAGGTTGTCGCATGTCATGTATCTTCTTAAGACCAGCCAATCAAATGCTACGTATCAAGTGTTGTTGGTGTGTTCGCTTGAGTAGCATCAAATCTCTAACCACGGCGGATGGTTACGTCTCCCTCAAATCACATGCTATCATCTCTTCTTCATCATCACTACTACCTCCACTAGGTATAGTTTCATATCCTTGGTCTTGGATGGTAGATTAATATCATCTCTGCAGGTCACCATAGCGAACTTGTCCGAAATATTCATGTTCTCACTTTTCTACATCGAGATAGTGTAATGTTCTCGTCTTTGACCATTGGCATTCCACCCCTTTGTTCATCCCCATACTGGATGTTCGTTAACTTCTACATAAATGACAATAGGTTGCACACATCGCATTAAGCACAACTTGACAAACTTCGTCATCTAAAATGTGTGTTGCTAAATCTCCTACTCGGGCGACCTACAAGATTATATATGTCTGGATCCCGTCAATGACCTCATTATTATTTCCATTCACCAAATTGAAGTGTGGATTTGAAGCATTTCTCCCATGTATGTTGGAATGAAGTAAACTCTAAGTTCACCACCGTAAAGAACTATGAATATCTCAATTCATTCTCAACTATTAAAAACAACAAACTAACGATGAATTTGGCAAATAAGTTCAAATCAAGAAAGTCCACAATGTATCGGTAAAGTCCACACTCATCTATCATAAACTTGCACTACATGTTCTACATGATAATCTTACAAATTCCACAAATATCACATTCAAACAACTTGCAAATTACACAATCATAAATTCATGTTTATAAAACAATAACTTTGTAAAATTAACGGACAAACCAACGCTTCACAACCAAATCGACCTCATTTCCTTCATCTCACTAAATAATTTACACATTATGCTCAAATAAGCATAAGCATATTCATAAGCATAAGCATAAACTATAATTTCCCTCATAACATTTCAAATCACATCTCCTCATTTGAACCAAAGCATCACCTTCATAGATCTTTTCAAAGCTAACTTCACTTATCCTCATTATACACATCTTTAATAATTTTATACGCAATTTTCTCAAGCTAATTAATGACCCATCATACACATCTTTAATAATTTTAATAATCATTAACACATATTTTTCTTAATACTCATCAAATCAATTTTCATAATACTTAACTATATGATTTCTCATAATCAATAAAGACCATTTCTTTGCTGATATACTTTCTCATTAATTGTATAAAAACAAACAATGTCGCTATTATGGATTTTCCTTCAAAACAACTACACCATGAAAAAAAACTTGTATTTTGAAGATGAAATAGCTTATAATTTGAGAGCACATAGAAACACAAAATAAAAACCATCTTACAGCATTTTTCAATATACTTTATTCAATCATATGCAAAAATTTATCTCAAATAAGCATAATAACTCAAATCTAACAAATTTCCTTCAAAAAATCTCACTAAATAACATCTAACAAATATTTCTTATCAAAACAACAAATCCAAAGTAGATCTGAAATTTATTTTGCATTTATTTAAAATACCTAAATCGTGAAAGATCTCTCAAAGCCACAAGTTAACCGGTTGGAAAAGCGGCGTGCGGCGACCTTCCCTTGGCGTGGCTCCTCCGGCCGCGGTGGCGTCTTCGCGGTGATAAGCCGACGGGATGCACGGGGAGAAAAGCGGGAGAAAGCGAGAGCTCAGCGTCGCTGAAATCTGTTTAATTTTAAAGTGGCGCCAGGCGGCCCCTGCCGCCTCGGCGATGCCGGTAGCGACTAGCCTATTTAAAAAATTTTTTTTTATCGTGTCTAATCACATAATTAACATTTTAAACTGGCCTAGTTTAAAAATTAATCCTTTTTCTACTTGGGTTACTCAATCCTGCGGCCTGCCGGCGATACCTGCTAGATCCAACTGACTTCGACTGGATACTTGTATGGCTATCCTTATGGAATATTGCTAATTTCCTCTTCTTCTCTGATTCTGTAACAGCATGAGAGCTCTCTCCTTTGCTCTGGCAACCAGAGTTGTAAACCGCTTTTAACCCAACTTCCAACTTTAGGGTTTTGAGTTGCCTGGCGAAAAAGCTCTTTCGTTTTAATTTTGAAAATGCAATTAGCGTCTGCATTCCCTTGGATGAAATGCGAGGATAGTGGGGTATAAGTTCTGGCCTTCCACATGCATCAGTGCACGCCCTAATCATCAGTCGGAACGCCGTAGCTGTGAGCGAGGAAGCTCAATTTCACTGATCTCTTGAGTCACTCAATCCATCACAGTTTTGGTATGGCCACTTTCCACGGAAGTATGCCACAGCTGATGCCGGCAATGCCGCCTCCCCGGATCGACCTTGACGAGCTGAAGTTACAGTTAGCCAAGCGGCTGGGGCCTGAGCGTGCCCGCCGGTACTTCAGCTATCTCCATCAATTGCTGTCACTAAAGCTAAGCAAGTCTGAGTTCAACAAGCTCTGCTTTTTTACCATTGGGCGGGAGAACGTTCCCTCCACAACCATCATATCCAGTCTGTGATCACCATTAAAGAAACCCTTGCAAAGGGAAGATGGCTTGAAAGCTCTCCAATGGGGAAACTCTACCACAATCTCCAAGGAGGCGAAGGTCTGTTACTCAGAGAAGCAAGCTTGGACTCGATGAAAAGTTGGATGTTTCTATTCTAGAGAATGGTGATTTGGGTTACCATGATTCGAAGAGACGTCATGAAGGCCAAGATGGTGAGCAGGCTGAGCAGCCTGTGAAGAGAAATCGTCTTTACTGCAATGGCATTGATGAAGTGTTTTTTGGTGAAGATGGGGACTTTATAAAGCAAAAAAAATGATTTGAAGCTAAGCCATGGTCCCCTTCAAGCTCCTCTTGGAATTCCATTTTGTCGAGCAAGTCTGAGCAGGGCAAAAAGATCCTGCCACCAGTTGGAAGTACTAGCAAATCTAGCTTTCCATCAAAATTTGATTTTTACTCCATTTTTATTTATATAATTACAAATAATATTTCTAATAGTAAGATTTCCATCAAAATTAATGACAGTCAAAGATACGTCGATATTTTTTTACCTCAAATAACTTGCCATATCTTCTTAAAATTTCTTTAAAATTAATCTCTATATTAAGACACTTGACATATAGTTATTTTATAATGATGTGTAGTTAAATTAAGTAGAAGAAAAAGAATGATATTAACTTAAAGATAATTATGAAAAAGATTTGCAGAATTTTTAGGAGTGTGTATTAGTTGGTTTAAATAAAAAAATCGAATCAAATCGATATAATTTGGTCAGTTCGATTCAGTTTGTAAACTTACAATTCAATTTTTTGTTATAAAACTAAAGTTTTAGTTATAAAAAGTTTTAAAAAATTTGTTAAATTGAATAAATTAAATATAGCAATATAATTTAGAAATTAAATGTAAGTATATAATTTTAGTTATAAATATTTAATTATTTATATAAATTGATAGATTTATATTTGTCTAACAAATTTTTAATATATAATATTTATTAAATCATGCTTTAATTAATTAGTTTATAAAAAATTTAAAAAAATTATTTCATTTACATGTTATTCGATTTAACTGAAAATTGAACTGAATAAATCGAATTATAATTTGATTTAATCAGTTTAATTTTACACATTATTTGAACGATTCGATTATTTCGAGTTATTTAATTCAGTTTATTCAGTTTCTCAAAAAATTCGATTGAACTGACTGAACAAACCTCTATCAACTTCAATGACCACTTTTGAAAGATCTAAAAGCAACAATAATCGATTATGAAACCTCCTAATTGTCCTATAATTTAGGAGAGCTTATTGTATCTTCCTCTATAAAAAGAGGATACAATAATTGAAGCATTGAGTGTCAATATATGCTCCAATAGTATGTATATCTTCTCACATTATGAATAAAGGTTTTTGGATGCAAAAAGGTGATATAATTGGGTGATGGAATGAGATAACTATGATCTTAAATGTTCTTCAACATGTTGAGGAAGGAGGTGATGAGTTATCTTTATGTAATTTGTGGCATATGGCTATGACTAGCCTTAGTGCAAAATGAAAAGCATAGGAGCAAGAGAAGCACTTTTACATATAAAGGCATGGCAAACTATAGTCTCACACGCAGCAATTTTGTTTGAGTCATCTAGAAAACAGATTGAACAGTTTTATAGTTTGTGACAATTTTGATCAATTAATTTACAAAATGCTTGCGTCAAGTTTGAGTTAACTTTCATGTATTTTGCACTTATCACCTGCATTAAATTTAGAATTCAATAAAAGTTTTGAACAATTATTTTCTAATAAAATGATTGTTTTGTTTAATATTTTTGTCTACCTTATATTCGATTCCTGTAATAAAATGTTCTGACAAATGTTTACGAGTTTAAGTCATGCAATAAGACAAAGTCGCTTTTTTTTTTAAATGTAATATTCATTAAATATGCAAGTTCAGTAGTGATTTGTTGCCAAATGGGAAAGCCTCCTTCTCCGAACTGCAGTACAAAAATGGCGACTTCGACCGGCAAACCATTGCACTGCTTCATATCGTCGTCCCCATTGCATTTGGCATTAGTCTTCGTCAAGCGCGCTCTCTCTCTCTCTCTCTCTCTCTCTCTCTCTCTCCATATATATATATATATATATATTGGGATATTTTTATTACGATTTATTTAGAAATTATGATAAATTACTAGCCAATTATTTTAAAAGAAGTTAATCATTTTCTTTACTTTTATATTGCTATCACAGAGTTCTCATCTTTTATATAAGAATCTTTATTATTTATTATTTTCTTTTTAAAGTCATTTGGAATATATATATATATATATATATATATATATATATATATAATACTTTTTTATCAAAATTAGAAAAATAATTTACATAGATATCTTCGAAATTTGGTTCACATATCTTTAAAAATTAATATTTAGTTTCTAAAATAATTATAACTTTTTATTTTTAAACATTTAATATCAGAATTGAATTAATATTTACACTCTAAATTCAGAAATGTCACGATTTTAGATATATTAAGATATGCTGATATAAATTTTTTCCGGTAGAAACCAAAGCATAAATCTAATAAATACACAAACTTTAATACGCAGAAATTCTTATAAGACGGTCAAATTCCTTCAGGTTATAAAATGCAATTTCATTTAATTCGAGTTTATTCTCTCCATATAAAAGGACTTGAAACATTAATAGTTTTGTTTAGTCATGTCAATTGTATTCTCAAATTTAAATTTGAGTTTAAATCTAAACTAAACTCGATTAAAAATCTAATCAAATCTAATTAGGATCCACGTGTAAAGTGCTAGGCAATACGATGCTTTCAACATTGTATTTGACTTCTATTTTATCTATGTTGTCTATACTATTTAGTTTCTTAAAAGTGTTAATATTTAAAATGTAATTCACTTCTATTTTTGATATATATATAAAATTTTTTTTTTTAAAGAATCTTAAGACTCTTAAAAAAAATAAAGAAATATTTTAACTTTCCCATTTCTTAATTAAAAATAACCCCTTTAGAGGGAGGGATCACTCTTTTCTCTTCTTTCTTTGTATTTGTCTCCTAAACAAGACTTTGCACCATCATTTATAGGCGGTACATTATCTCACTTCTTAAATAATTCATACATCTTGCAATAGTTCTAAAATAACTCCCAAGTAATTAACGAGTTGAAAAGAGAATCATTGAAATATTCTTTAAGGGTTTTCCTCTCATCTTGGTGAATTCTAGAACTATGAGAAGATGTTTTATGATTTTTCAATTAGTAATAAATTATTCACTAAAAAGCTTGGTTAAATCAATAAAACTATGAACAATTTCTCTAAAAAGAAAAAAAATTAGGTACAAACTTGCCTCTTAAGATTTGTACCAAGACATAGTAGATGATTTCATTTAAAGCTTATTGAAAGTTTATTAATGTCCTACAATGACCAGAGATCTCATTATAAGAGTGGATGGTATGAAATTTAAGTTTTGCTAAAATATAATGCTGGAGAATTGCTTAAGAAAAAAGCAAATATTTTTTGAAAACTTAGATGAGGGGTAAATCGATTTATATTCTTTAAATAAAACTCTTCCTAGACAATTCATTAAAGTTAATCTTATAATATTTTGAAGAGTATTAGTAAGGTGTGGTTGATTTAAGTTTAGCAATGTTGCTGGCATATCATATGCTAGTTAAGCAATATAAGGAGAATTTGTTGAACTAATTGTTGATCTCATTTTGGGAGTGCGCTCTCAACTTTCTCATCATAGACCTAGGACTCTTGTAGACACTAAGAGCTCATTAGTCTTAGGATACTTCTAGTGATTAGGTGAATACTTAACCTAAGCCTAGAGACTTAGAAGGATTAGCCATGGGAATAGGTCATGCCTTAGGAATTTAGGAAGACTTGCCTATCCTATAGCCTCAAACACAATCTTTGCTTCCTTCTTCTTAACCAAACCTCAAATTCAAATCCAAGATCATAAATCCAATTCCAAATCAAATGATTGAAACACATGATTGAATTCAAATTCCAAATCACTTCCTAAGCCCTTTGATTTTATCTTATGGACTTAGCCCTAACCAAATTCTAATCAACCTCAATTCTATTGATTTTCTCAATTCAAATCAAATCCCAACCCAAATTCCAAATCAAATCCAACTCCAAATGATTGAAACCCATGATTAAATTCAAACTCCAAAATCTCTTCCTAAGCTATATGAACCACCTTCATATGCTTAGCAAAAACCCTCCTTCAAACCAAATCAAACTTGATTGATTTCTTTATAAATCAATCATTCCTTCATTTATGTTCACAAATATAAATGAAATCTAAATTCAAATCACTCAAATCAAATTAAACTAAAACAAACCAAATTGATTCCCTACTTAAGCCCTTTTGACCTACATGCTTAAGTTTGGTCAAATTTGCTTCCAAATCAATCCAAACTCAAGTGATTTTCCCATAAATTATTTATATCTTCATTTTTATTCACAAATATAAATCCAAATGGCCAAAACCATACCCAAATCAAATCAAATTCCAAATTTTAGTCTTTTTAGCCAATTTCTTGAAATTGGCTAAATGATATCCAAATCAACTCAAAACCCACAGATTTCTTCATGATTCAATCATTCCTTCAATTATTGTTCTAAATATAATTACAAACCACAATTAGCAAACTAAATATAAGTCAAGCCCATGTTGACCCATTTTGACTTTAAATTATCGTATGAATCAAAATTCATTTGACTCCAAAACAATTGAAAATGGATTTATATCTTCACCCTAGACTCATATGCGAGTTCAATTCAACTTGAATCAGACCATGATCAAGCCAATTGACCCATTTAGGTCCACTTGACCCAAAGTGACCTAAAAGATCATTTCGAGCCAAGTTCTAATCCAACCCAATTTGGATTGAACTAAGCCCATCCAAATCCCATGTCATGATCAACAATCATCCTAGGGTGACCAACTACCTTGAATTGGATCAAACCAAGTCAACTTGGTCCTTTGACCAAGTCAACCTTTAGCCCAAATGAAACTCAAACTAGCCAAAACCCACCATATACCAAGTTGATTGAAACTATTGACTCAAACCCACTCATAAGTAATGATTGAACATGACCAAATCATCAATTGAGTCAAACCAAATCCAATTGGACATTTGACCAAAGTTGACCCAAATTGGCCTAAAAAGCCAAAATGGGTCAAATTATGATTTGATCCAAATTGATTGCAACTAATAACTCAAGTTCATTCTAAATCACTTATTGAACTTGACTAAAGCCATGATTGAGCCCAATTTGATCAATTGGTCAACTGGACCTAACCTAGCTATTGACCTCCACATATGTGTCATAAGTCGAGCCAAGCCCACAAGTCAAATTTGACGGACTTCGGAAGTGATAGTGCGCAAATCGAGAATCAAAATACACTAGACGTCATCAAAAATAGTCAAAAAGACCTCCGATCGATGAACAGACTTTTTCGTCGCATTTAGAATGTCAAAAATGATCGGAATATAAATATTGCATCCCACGATCAATGATCGAGTATCGATATGTTAACATCGATATGGAGGTGTTGATGTAAACGGCGACCTCTGTGAAATTAATCACACCGTTAGCTTCAAAATATTAAAATCTATCAAGTGATACTGTGCATGCTCAATTTGGGCGAGTCTGTGCAAATGTCGAATAATCGAAAATGATAGTGCGCAATTCAAGGCTGAAATACACAGTACGTCACCAAATCAACCCAAATGACATCCGATCGATGAACGGACTTTTCCATCATGTTTAGAACATTGAAACTGATCAGAATATAAGTATTACATAACTTGATGATCAACCGATCAAGTGATTGATTCATCAACACGCCTACATGTATACCGAGGTCAAGAAGCATCGACACCAGCCAAATGATCTATGTTCATAAAATTGATCATCTCGTCGACTTCAAAATGTTGAGATCTATCAAATAAGGTTATTCTCACTCAATTTGGATAAGTCTGCGCAAAAATCGAGTGATCAAAAGCGGCGATGCCCATTTTGAGTTGAAATGGACTCAATTTGATCTTGATCAAACGGCCCGATTGAGAAATGGGTGCCGTTGCATTCGAAATATTAATATAATCTTAAATTGATAAATTGATATATATATATATATATATATATATATATATATATATATATGTGTCGACATAATGTTCACATCAAAGTCGATTAACTAATTTTAAAAAAAAATCAATTTCAAAAAACCTAAATCTAATCCTTGTCCTAAATATCACTTAACCCATTTGAACGGCCCCATTCCATGCAACTGAACGCGCATGCCATCTCCCCTAGGGGTGTGCATTTGGTCGGATTGGACGGATCAGTTTTTTAATTTGCTAATCCATTCGGTTTGAAATTCATAATCCGAAAATCCAATCCGTATAAGATTTAATATAATCCGAACCAATCCAATCCAAAAAAAAAGTTCGATTTTCGGTTCGGTTTTTAAAAAACTGAAAATAATTAAAATAAAATGTTATTTAATTAAAATGATATATTTGATATTTCGTAATTAGTTTTATCGTTTATGATTTATATTTTTGAAATACTCATATTTTTTGAAAAGGTTTATTTTTTTGAATTATGATTTGAAAGACTTTGTGTTGTATTTAATAAAAAATAAATATTAAATTTATTACTTAAAGGGCACTAATTAACTCACACAACACCTGTAATGTAATAAAATATATTTCTTAAAGAAACTATTTCTTCAAATATCTTTTTCTTTCACACCATTTTTAATAGCATAACACATTTTCCATTAAACCAATAAAATTTATATGCTAAAAAAAAGAAAATTTCAATTGCAATATTAGTATATTACAAGCATTTATAAACATTCCACATTTAAAAAGAATTATAATTACATATCATAATAAATTCATAAACATAAAAATTCATAAATATTTTCAATTTCTCTAATAGACTAATTCTCTTCCACATTTATAAAAGGAAGCATGATCAAGATTGCCTGCATTCGATGAAAGAGTTTCATTTTAACCTTTGCATATTTCTTTTTTCAGCTAAAATGATAATCTACAAAACATAGATATAAGTAGTTATTAAACTTTGATAAGCAATAATATTAAAAGATTTAAAGATCTAATAATCTTACTAAAATAGGTGGAAAGCAATAAATATAACAAATACATAAATGTAAGAACTTTTAAGAAAAACGACAAGTTTACACGAGAGGCTATGCTTAATGGCAATGCTCATAGTTTGATTAATGACTTGAAATAGAAGATTAAACAAAAGAGATTAAAAAATGAAAATAAAATTCAAAAGAAAATAAAGGCTCAATCATCAAAAAAAATTACTAAGAAATGAGAATATGTGAGCATCAACCAAATTGAGGTTACAATCACATATAATGCTACCAGAGTAGTAAATGAAATATAACATCAAAATTGCGGTAGCAAACATTCCCAAATTATGCAGAAAACACGCCTCAGATTAGTAAACATTAAACAACTCACAAGATCGATAACAAATTACAAAATAATTGACTCCATTCACTTTGATTTCAGCAGATAACAAAATGGAATTGCATGTCAATAGATAATCGATAGATAAGTGATAAGTCGGGGAGCAATCCATGCTCACATTGATTTAAATAACATCAAAACCATCATCTTTTATAAACCCTAACAAAACAGTTCATTTATCAAAAGGAAACAAACAACCAACCAACAACAACTATCAAACACCCAGCAACACCATCAAGAGGAAAAACGAAAGCGGCCAACACCAGCATGATCCGAATAACCATCAAAGGCTCAAAGCCACCACCAATCAAAAAAAAAGAATATAAGCGGTTAATAAATGAAAATGAAAACACTAAGATCACTTTTGTATCTGTTCTCACCTAAACATTGGTATTACATATTATGTTACCTTCCCAAAGACATAATATATGAGCAACAAACCGAGAGAGCCATAACCACAAACCAAGAAAAGACCCCAAAGGCAAAATCTCCACCCAAAATCCCAAATAGGCTAAATGGCTAATAGCAAAGCAGTGAATATAAGCGACAAGTAACATCCAACAGAGAGAGGAAAGCAGAAGGCGATCAAAGCCATGGGGAGACCAAGAGGGCATCAGGAACCGTAACCATCAAAGCCACCAATAATGCAGAAATAGAAAAAACCACATCGGCACATCACCAAGTCACCAGACAAAGATGGCGAAGCAAATACCAGGAAACACCAAAACAACCAACATTGTTAACACTTAACAATCATAACATGGTGGAAGATGACTTTAAGTCTTTAAATTAACATTCAATACAAATAGCAAAATAAGTAAGGTATAAGAGATTCAATACCATAGCCAATGTAAAACATAGAAGCATCAAACATCCAAGGCAAGATAACAACCAATCACAAGTCTGAGTCACCAAACATGGAAATTGAGAGAGACACCAAACTAGGAAAAGGAAAAAAATAACCAAACAAAATTGAAAAAAAAAAAGCTAAGCAAATCCTTAAGAGTTAAGAGGCCATTAAGTTTAGGGAAAACAGCAACAACAGCAGGCTAGCCGCTAACTTGTATCTGTATCTGTATATGTATCTGTATGACTGTATCATTTCAATTCTTTACCAAAAGGTTGGATCATCTATAACCTTTGATAGATCTGAAAGAAAAAGAATTAATGCATAATATAGTATGGTAGTGATGTATGGCTGAAAAAAAGTATTGTAAGTAATTGAAAAGTCTAAAAGATATAACAATACCTTCATCAAATTTATCAATGTCACGATGTTCTCCTCAACATTGACTGCTCATTTGTCCACTTTGCTCTCATCCAATCTTGGGCACAAATAAGAGCTTGCACTATTTTAGGAGATAAAGAGCTCTAAAGCATCTAGAACCGACCACCAGTACTAAAAGTAGACTCAGAAGTTACAGTTGATATAGGAACAGCCAAAATATCTCTAGCCATTTGAGATAAGATGGGAAACCTTGGAGCATTAACCTTCCACCATGTTAAAATATTAAAGTCATCTTGCATAATTTCAGAGTCTTCAGCCAAGTATTTATCTAAATCTGTTTTACTCTCAAGATCATCTCTCCCATAATTATGCCTCTTAAACTTCTCAACCATCATGTACTTTCTCCCCCCATCCCTTGGATCATGATGGCTTAATTGGCTTTCAACAATATTTATCTTATCTCTGGAACAATTTCTCTATTCTTGTTAACTAACTTCATCTTATAATCATAGAACATATCGTAGACTAGACCTTATTGCTCGCCAAATTAGCCCCTCAAGGATACATATCCACTACGACAAATTCAATATATCTAAGTTTGAACCTAGGATCAAGTACAACAAGATAAATATTCATATTCATTTTATCAACACAACCCCAATACTTATCAAACTTTATTTTCATTTTCTTTGCCATGGTACTAACTTCAATATCATTATGTGATTCCCAACTTTGAAGCACACATTGGACCTCCAATCTCATGAAAGAAAGTGTTTGAAGTAACATATAAGGAACCAGAAAATCGTGAGTAAGCTCATAAAATCTTTCTAAGAATGTTACAAGCCTTCTTGCATTCTCCCAATCACCATCACATGGAACTCCACCTCCACCATCCACTTCCTTCTCCAACTCTATTCTAAATTGAGGATCAACCTCTTCATATCTCTCAAAAGCTTTTGAAAGCTGAAGAATTTAACATCGATATGTAGAATTCCACCTTGTAGGTACAAACACAATAAGCTTTTGCTTTATATTTTTCAATTTCAATGCATTCTTTGAATTTTTTAAGTCTTGATGGAGGCTGTACCTCACTTCTACTCTTTTATTACAGATCTACCAACCTCCTTAATTCCATCTTGAACAATAAGATTTATAATATGTGCAACATATCTCATGTGTAAGAACTTACAATCAAGAACACTTCCCTATCGTTTAGAAAATTTCTTCTGCAAATGATTGATAATACCATTATTGGAGCTAGCATTATCAAGCTGTTATTGTATCGCATTAATACCCCAATCAATCAAACATCTCTCTACCTCCTGCCCAACAATCTCCCCTCTATGACTATATATGAGACAAAAATTAATGACTCTCTTATTTAACTTCCAATCTTCATCAATATAGTGCACGGTTAGACACATGTAATTAATTCTCTGAATTGATGTCCATGTATCGGTTGTCAAGCAAACTGTAGTTGAATCTCATAATATTTTTTTCAAAGCATTCTTCTCATCTAAGTAAAATTCAAAGCAGTCACGAGTGAGTGTCCAACGGGAAGGTATTTTAAACATTGGGCAACATTGAGTCATAAAATATTTAAACCCATATCCTTCAACATGTTTGAATGGTAATTCATCCATAATAACCATGGCTGCTAAAGCTTTTCTAACAGCTTCTTGATCAAACTTCCAAGCTTTGAGACTTCCAGTTATTTGTTCACCTTTGTCACTAGGTTGTAATACTAGTAGAGTTTGATTTTTTTTCCATGTTATGAGGATTCTTCTGACATACAAATAAATGTGTCCGTAAAGTTGTAATACCATTAAGCATTGTATCACTATGATAAGTCTTCCCACAATAGTTACATTTACTCATCTTTTCTCCAATGGAACTATTAAATTTAGTAAATGATCCCGGACATCGATCTTGGTTGTGTCTTTCTTGTTCTCTTTTCAAAAGATGACTTGCTACTTGAAGCACTTGCAATACAATGGATATTATCTTGATTGATAGGTGTTTGATTTTGGGAAGAACCAATCATGCTAGAACTCTCTCCACAATGAGACATCTAATCAAAGTGTAAAGAGATCAAGTAAGAATAAGCCAAATGGAAGGATTAATAAGACTTAAGTATGACTGCTACCTTATTCTAATCGTAATAACAAAAAATGACAGAAGAAATTTAAAAAATAAGACATCTATCAAATAATTATATTTTCAATTGAGAATTGATATAAGGAAGATTGACCTCTCGATTAATCTCAAACCCTCTCTTATTGTGACTTACTTGACTTGTGAAAGCTAAGGTATAATATTAAAAGAGTATTTGAGTGAGGACAATAAACTACCTCTCAAGCCTTGATTCAGGTTCAACAACTTCCTTGAACTCATATCATTTAAGCTCATATTAGCCTTTAAGAGTTGGGGCTACATGAGGTACCCTCTTCATTGCTTGATCATTTAGATAACACATGCTTTTATAACTTACAATTTTATTTCATCATGTAAATCTCATCAAGAGATTTTAATCAAGCTTAAAATACTCAATTTAATTAAAAGATGAGAAGAAAATGATTTACCTCATTACGGCAAACTAATTTCAGCTCTAGCTTAATTTATATATAAAATTTCAAATGATCTAATAAGCTAGAATATATCATATTAGAATGATAAGAGCTGGTTATGCTTCACCTTCAAGCCTTAACATTCACATAAATCACATTTAGAATGCATTTTCCAAAATATAGAGAAACATGCTTTAAGAAAAACACTAAGACAGAAGTTCAGAAAAACAGAAACTGAATTTATAACAAAGTCCTGAACAAATCAAACATAATAACATAATAATCCATTACTCCATTCAGTTAGGTAGTCGGTAAGAAATACCAAGCTTCCTCGCCCACTGCCGAAATCGAAATTGAGAATAGTAAACAATTCCAACTCCAACTCTCCAAGTCTCCAAACTTCCAAAGCACAAACACTAAACAAGTAAACAAAAAATAAAAGAATCCATGAGAATCGAGACAAAATCTGCATTCTTGAATTTGAGAAGAAGGGAGAAAGCGGCTAGACACCCTTGCGATTCGAGAGACGATAAGAGGCAAGAAGGGAGAAGTAGAGAAGAGAGCATAAAATAGATGAACAGAACAAAAATGTCCACAGTTGATAGCCCTACAACGAATAGTCGAACAGAACAGAAGTTGAAGACGAAGAGAATTAGAGAAGTAGTAGTAGAGATAAGACCATAAGACTGATAAGAGAACCGGTGCTCGACCTGATGCGGGAATCTTAGGAATGGGGATTGGCGATTGCCATTCTTGATTGCTTTTGCTTCCTCCCTAGGTCACTAATTGATTTTTTTGCACGAGCAAAAGAGCGCAGAGCTAACGATCGAAGGGCCTTTTATCAGTTCCGTTAGCCATTTGGTTAATTCAAATTTTGGTTTTAATATTAAAATTTATAAATCAATCCATAATCCAAAACCAAAATTAGCTAAAATTAAATCCAAAATCCAAAATAAAATTTAAAAACCAATCCAATTTAAAAAAAATTCAGTTCGATTTTAAATGGATTTTTGGTTTAAATCATTATGCTAATCTCCCTCTCTTTCGCATGCGTTTCCTCTCAACCGTTCCCCTTTTTCTCACGGTTCATAACCAAACAAAGAGCCCATTTTCTTTTTTTTTTTCCCTTAAAATTGAAAGCTCTCTGTACTGCCTCCCTCGTTTGATCACCCCATACGGCAAGGGACCACAAGCATTCACTCAATTTCCCCAAACATCTGTCGCTTCACCGCCGAAGGAACCTCGACGGATGAAGGTCTCATCCCTATCTTCCCTTCCCTTACTTTCTTTATCCACTATTCAATTGCTACAGGTCTCTTCCCTCCTTACCATGGCATAATCAACAATTACTTCTCTAAATTCTAAGAACCTGGTTTTCCACTAGAAACCATGATCTAAAATGGTAGTGGGAGCCACTTTTGGGACTATTGGCCGGGATTTAATTTGTTATTTTTGGGCTAGGCGGGAAGATGAGCGAGGGACTCACCTGAAAAGTTGAGAATGGGGATAAATGGAGAGTTTATCTTGATTTGCTAGAAGCTTCATTATCTTTGGCGATCGATTCAATGATCATCAAAATATTAGAAGAAGGGTATACAGTGAAGTATAAAGGGAGAAGAAGTATCCATGTGGAGGGTCTCATGGCTATGATAACTTGTTATTCTCCATTAGAACATTTTTGTGGCTCATGGGTCGAGGTTTGCAAGGGGGAAGAAGATCCCTTCATTTCAAAATATCGAGGTTTATAATCTTGTAACAACTATTCTGGGTTTGAATAGAGCTCTGAATAACGGCTCTATTTCGTTTGCAAATTCTGTTCTTCTGAGCAAATAGGCTTGAAAAAGGGTTGTTGGTTGGTTTTAAAGAAGCAATACAATCAATTTCCATCAGAGTCATGGACATGCCGTTGAAGCCTACAAATAACTGAATGGACAAATGAGAAATTGATGTTGTCATAGAACGATCATTATTATCCTCTCATGTAAAGGGTACTTATAAGAGGCATCATGCTGCTTACTGTTGTGACTATACAAGCAAGGATAAACAAAGTATGACATGAGCAGAGGAAAATACTTCAATGTAGTTTTTTTCTAGTTTAAAAAAATTTAAATTTAGTTCCAAGACTGCTAATGCCCCTTAGGGCGTAGCGGGTGCGAGGAAATATGAATGGTGAATACATATATGCTTGTGTCTCTTTTTACAGCAGGTTTCAAGACCTCGCTAATGCCCCATAGGGCATAGCGGGTGCAAAGATGGCTATGGTGTCATAAGACACCACTCGCTACGCTTAATAGAGCGTACCGAGCAAGCCAAACAAATCATTAGATGTCGCTTCGCTAGCTGAAATGTTGCCAAAATTTTGTCAGACTTTATTTTTTTTCTAACCCCTATGTTTGGACACCAATGTAGGTTTCAAGACTGTTGTGGTGTAGTAGGTGTAAAAGCATTTGATGTCACAAGACACTTCTATTTCGTTGGGAATCGAGAAAGTCAAAACACTCCGTATAAGGGGATGATGCTAAATTACATGTTTTGGCTAAAATTAAGAATATGAGTTTATTGTCATTATTAAACTAAAAAATTATTTTAAAAACCTATAAATCAAATATTATGAATGAAGTGTACTTATAAATATTTAAAAGCTTGCATGTAATTATAGCATAAGATGTGTATCTTAAAGTTCTCTTTTCTTCTCTTAACATAGATTTACATAGGATTTGCAATGTGTATAGTTCATTTGAAAAGAATATAACACTTGCTTGAATCTATTCCTATGCACTCCTATGTTATGACTTAAGAAGGATCTTCATATTACACATGTAAATTATACAACTAAATCGAACAAAAAATTTTTTGCATGATTCTTTAATCATTTGAGTCTTTTTATATATCTACATGTATTTAAGAAAAGTAATATATTAGTCTGGACATCTCGGAGATATGAGGCTTTAAGTAGCCCTAAGTAGGTCTTGTACCTTTTGCCCCTGGTGTAGAAAATAATGGCGTCGTACTCACTTATGTCTTTCATATATGTGGATGTGAATTTTATTAATGGATGAGAAATCCCACTTTTCTACATAATAAAAACATGCATCAATGGAACATCTAAAATTTCAAATCATATCTCTTAGCATTCATTATCAAAGTGTGTTAAAATTTGCATTGCATGTATAGGTATGCTTAAGATTATTCATATGCATGGTATACATGGTGGAAAGAAATAAATGGGTGTGTGTTATATGGTAGTAATCCACCCTAACTAATATAAACTTAGGGTTAACTAAAATACATAATAAAATATTCACTGAAGAAAAAAATCATTAATGAATCTACCTTAAAAATGTTTTAAGGTAGGGATGAAAGAGAAGTTCTCTTCTCTTTTCTTCTCTTTTCTTCTCTTTATAACATTTAGCCACTAAGTGTAGGTTCATTAAAACCAAATCAGATTACCAACTAAAATTGACAAATTAACTTAATCACTTGAAATGAAACCACCCTCTAAATTAAACCTTTCACACTTAAAATTCTAAAAGCTAGATAAGACATGCTTACGACACACACTAAGTCACCATTTCTACCTTTAGGTTAGAGGCATTACATGGTTTGATAAATAATTTTATTTTTTGGTAATATTTTATCTTTGGATGTTAGATGCATTGCGTGAATCAATGATAGGACGATCTTAACTAATCATGCTTACATGAAGTTGTACTTAAGGGACATTGTAATATAATATAATTTGATTTTATACCCTAAGCATAACAAATTAGAAGGTGGACTTGGTTACTGTGTGGGGTTAAGTCCAAATTATTCATATAAGTGCTTGGGTTGTGTGGTATGTTTAGCTAATCTTTATTTTGTAGGTTTAATTAAATTTATCTTTTCCATTTTGATATACATTTTGTAATTAAGATTTAGAATGAATGTTATGGGGGATTAGGATGAACATTGGTTATAAGACCATGTCTTATATACCATGTGAAGCCTTAGAGCAAACTACATCCCAAGTCAAATCAAAAGAAAGAAAGAAATAAAGAAATAAAGAAATGAAGAAAGGAAGAAAAGAAGAAATGAAGAATGAAGATTGAAAACCCCATAATATGAATTTCTTCTAATTATAATTAATCATTTGTAATCCAGGTTGTATAAGGGTAGAGCTTCATTTTTATTTTATTCAGGTTGTCTGCATGCACCGCGACCTCTTATTCTTTTGCCATTTTATAAATTGATTGATGCTATATTTATGATTTCGCGATTAGGATGGCATGATTTTTCTAGTTTCTTAATTGCTTGATGGTTGTTGAATGGCTTGAATGTGATTAGGCTCTTAAAAAAAATTAAATTTTTTATACAATTAATTAACTAAAAATTAAATTAAACAACTAATAACCTCACCAAAAGCCTAAGACATAAATCAATATAATAAAAGATTTAGCAACTCCTTTAACTGGATATTGTATGTCTCATCATGCATAAATTATATTATATCATTCTTGCTAATGGAGGGCTTCCACCTTTGCCAGAGAAAATGACTTGACCTTTGAGAGCCATGGTAGAAACACACCTCCTAATTTCTGATTTTGGCCCATAACCAATTTCTCATGCATTAAGCATATGAAATCCATAGCACATATAATAAAAATGTCTGAAAAAAAACTTGACAAAATTTGTATTAGATTAAGTCATTTATTCATGCCCAACATGATCTAGTCTCTTTCTCCTTTCTAAATAAACAATAGCTTAGCCATCTTATAAAGCATAAGACTTACCTACATGCATTTAAAATTATAGGTGGAGTTAGTTGGCAGCCACCACCAAGTAGTTATAAGTCCAACACTCTGGTGGTTTATTCTCTCTTATGGAGATAAACCATAAACCCATTTTTACCTTAGATTTAGGTCGAGTTTTGGCCCTCACCAAAGCTCCCTAGATTTAGGATCTAAGATTATTATTTCCTTTACGGGCTACAAGCATAAATCCTCACCTCTTAGGTATTTTCATGATCTTGTATTATGAAATTGTAAGCCATAGATTTCTAATAAAAATTCAACTCAAACATATAATTCTTCTCAAATTTCAAAAATATAAAGCCCAACCATAGGATAGTTTGGGATACTCACTAGGTTTCCTAGTATCATGAGCATCTCCTACTCATCTCCCTTTGATTTTAATAATAACTCCCTCCTTTTGATCAATCCCACTTGATTTTCCAAAAAATAACCAATTTGTTTATAGTCCTATCTTTGAAATCTTTGGAGACAATGATCATTTATCTTAATTGAGAATTTTCTTAAGGAATCTCATTCCTTAGGATGTAATTAAATATGAAGGCTTGCCTCCATAGGGAACTTAATGAACTCGTTTTAAATAAATCCTGCTTTCATTTTCATGTAAAGTAGGGAAAAGATCTCTGGTACATTCGAAGACCCATTATCCTTATGAGTCCTTATTAGGTTAATAGGTCCATTGTAAGATGGTGACTTCTGTCTCTTGAGATAGGACATCATTCATCAATGTCGCACTTGATCACCCTAATGAGTACATCAATAGATCTACGTGGTGTCCTAACAACATTTTCACAATCCAATTGAAAATAAAACACCACAGCCAATGTGAGAGATAATGAAATTATGGTTAGCTCACATGTGTGAGAAAACCATAAAAGTAGTTAAGTGAGATCCCTTAAGCTTAATTAACTATTAAACATAAGCCAATTACATTAGGCCTTTCATGTAGAGCATTGCAAATTTACTTTTCATGTGGTTGCATATCATATTGGCTTATTATTAATTAGTTAATTAATTTAAGGTGATATATGTAAAGATAAACTAATTCACTTGATTCATACCTTAACTTAATTAAAACATAAAATCATCCTAAATATTCTTCATTAAACCAAATTAATTCGCATATGGGGAATTGGATTAGGATTAGCAAACATCTTTCATATTTTCTAAATCAAATCAAACTTAAAGTTAAAGATGTCTTTAAAGAATTTTGGTTTATTTTAAATAGTCTTATTTGATGTGATTATCCTTAGGAATTAATTGGGATGAATGAGATCATGTGCTTATATTCCTTTATTTCATTCCAATCATGCTAAATATTTCTTTCCATGTGAAATCATGCATTCATTTCTTTTGAAACTAACTAAAATCTATTTTTAAAAGCCCATAAATCAATTATAATATATGAAGATATGTTAATTACAAAAATCTATAAATTTGCATGTGATGACAATATAAGGTATGCAATATGAAGTTATATTTTCTTATCTTATATGGATTCACATAGGATTTACAATGTATAGTTCATTTGAAAAGAACACAACATTTGCATAAATCTACTCCTATGCATCTCCATGTTAAGACTTAGGAAGAATTTCATATCACATATGTAATTCAGATAATCAAATTAATTATGACTTCTTGCATGACTTCATATTCTTATGGTTCTTTTTATACATTCATATGTATCTGAGAAAAGTGTATATTAGTTTGGACACCTATTTTCCTTAGTATATAGGTCTAATTACATACTGTAAAAATAATGGCACGTCTAACTTAAAACTCTTATACATCGTTGATGTAGGACACGGTGCTTTTATGATATGATGTTTATTACACGATAATTCTTAAATCCTCACAAGAGTAATGATAAATGCTACTATTGAGCACATTCACAATATTATGAATTTAGTGAAGTTAAAAGATCTTAGTTAAAGTTATGTCAACCACACTAGAGACGAATCTTATAAGTGCAAAGAAATAAGCGAAAAGTTATGAGCGATCTAACACTTGATTTAAAATAAGGTGAGCGGGGATAAGTTGAAGTTGACCTCTACAAATAGTCCATCATTGTGGAGATAGTGTTCCTTCCTTAGAAGTCCTTCTCTAAGGGTTGTGAACTCACACACTCAAGTAGTCGTCACTCAAGAGGAAAGCACACAAAAGAATAGTAAAGAAATTTAAGAAGATAACTTTCATTCCAAATTCAAGTACAAAGCATTACAAGAGTCTCCCTATTTATAATGAAAGAGAGTTAAGAATACTCAAACCTAACTCCAAACTCAACACCATCATAACTACACACCTACCACCACCTACTTACCAAACTACCACCATTATCAAACCTATCACTCATTTCCATACCTACCCAAAGTGTCATACCTAATAACAATGACTCATGGGCCATGACATAAGAATAGCCCAATACATATAAACTCAAGACATACAAAATATAAAAGCCCAATAATACATAACTTAAATTATAACAAAAAAATCATGATTTAAGCTTTATGATGATGGCGATGAGTGGCGATGATGCCACTGCATCGGCACTCCCGACTTTAAGGATTCTCCTCACGGAGAATGAAAATCAAGTACTCTTGTAATAATTGTGATTCTAGTAGATGTAACTCATCAAATGTAAGCCATGAATCTTCAAGTGGAGAAAGACCTTTCCAATGAACGAGAAACCTTTGAGTGCCTCCATCAGATGTGATGATAATATGGTCTTCTAAAATTTGATCTGGACGATGTGATCTTAAGCGGCAAGATGGTATAGAAGATGATGAAGTATGAACACGCATGTCTATTTATAGAGGAATAGTGTCATCCATGGCTTGCCCATGGTACAATTAAATCGATACATTAAATATTGGAGAAATTCCGGCATTCATTGGAAGATCTATTTCATAAGCATTATCATTTATCTTCCTTACAACTTTATAAGGACGGATCTCTTGAGAGTTAATTTCTTAAGAGTTCCGGTTGGAAATCTCTCAGTCTAACTTTAACAAGAACCAAATCTCCTCATTAAATTTTACATATCCATGTGCATCAACATTAGCTTTATATTTATCATAACTTCGAGTAAGTTTTGTTGAATTTCACGATGTAAATCATGCATGCTTTGTGCAAATGAAGATGCAAATGCACTAGACCTATATGTTACGCAATTCAACAAGATCAATTGGTTTTCTTGGATCATAACCGTTACAATATGAAAAGGACTCATACCGGTTGACCTATTAATTGAGCTGTTATAAGCAAACTCTAGGTAGGAAGAACTAGGTCCCAACTAGTAGTATGATCGGTCACTAGACACTAAGTAAATTTCTAAGCTTATTAACAACTTCACTTTGTCCATCTTTGAGGGTGGTAAGCTGTAGAAAATAAGAGTTTTGTGCCAAGCTTTTTTCATAAAGTTTTCCAAAATAGCTCATAAACCTTACATCACGATCAGACACAATTGTCTTAGGTAGTCCATGTAAGCGAACTATCTCACGAAAGAAAATTGTGCTATATGTGAGGCATCGATGTCTTATAACATGGAATGAAGTGTGCCATTTTAGAGAATCGACAACTACTAGAATAGAGTCAAAACATTTATGCGGTCTTGAGGTAATCCTAAGATGAAGTCCATACTAAGATCTTCCCAAGGTTTGTGGGGATTAGTGGTGTGTATAGACCATAATTTTGTTTTCCACTTTTGCTACTTGGCAAGTACAACATTGGGCAATGATCTGACATCTTTCTTAAGACTAGGCCAAAAGAACCTATCCTCCATCATAGCTATTGTCATCATCCAAAATGACCGGATACACCTCGAATGAATTTCCTCAACAAGAAAATTTAAGTGATGAATGAGGATACATAGTTGTGTGCCACGCGAAAGATAGCCATCTGGTATTTGATAATCTGGACTATTAATTGAAACATCAAATTTCAAAGATTCAAAATTTGTTGAAAATCTTTACAATTAGGATAATCATCTTTAACCTTTGAATCCAAGTAACCTTCACACTCATGGTATTTAATAATGTACATATTCTACTTAAGGCATGCAACTTTGTTCTTGACACGATTTATGTTTAAGAACAAGCGTATATTCTTGAAGAAATTGAACCCATTTGATGAGAACTAAGTTTCTTTTGGGTGTTTAGATATTTAAAGCCATGATCGATAAAGTATAAATTCGTGAAAGAAGATAATGTCACCAATAACGTAAAGTTTGGATGAATGACATACACTCACATCATATGTGGAATATCGTTGGCCTTCATTTAATTTTTCACTAAAGAAAGATAGGATGACCTTCTTGTTTAAGAACACCTCCAATACCAACTCAAGCATCACATGATACCTCAAATACTTTGTTAAAATTTGGCATTTGTAATATTGGTGGACTTGTTAAAGTTCTTTAATTTTAGAGAATGCATCGTATTTTTAACAAAGTCTCCTTTTAAGACATTGAGTTCGGGGCCATAATAGTGCTAAATCCATGAATAAACCTTCGATAAAATGTGGCTAACCCATGAAAACTATTACACCATGAATTGTGGTTGGGGTAGGCCACTCTTGAATAACAATTTTTTTGGGATGGAGAGATGCCATCACAAAATAATGAATCTAAGAAGATTCTTGAAGACGTCATAAATGAGCATTTTTTAAGTGAACATATAGTCTTTCTTCGAAGCACTTCAAAGACTTGTCGTAAATGTTTCTTATGATCGCTCTTAGTTTGACTAAAATTAAAATATCATCAAAGTACACAAATAAAAATTTTCCAATGAATGGCGTAAGATATGAGTCATCACTTTCATAAATGTACTTGGAGCATTAGTCAATCCAAAAGGCATTACTAGCCATTCATACAAACCATCTTTTTTTATCTTGAATGCGGTTTTCCATTCATCACCTTCTCTCATCTGAATTTGATGATATCCACTTCTAAGATCAATTTTAGAAAACTATTGATCCGACCATCATATCTAACATGTCATCAAGTCTAGGTATGGGAAACCTATACTTAACATTGATTTTATTTATAAGCGACTATCTACACACATACGCCAACTACCATCTTTCTTTGGGGTAAGAAGAGTAGGCACTGCGCATGGAGATAAACTTTCCCTAATAAACCCTTTTGATAATAAATCATCAACTTGTTGTTTTAGCTCTGCATGTTCATTTGGGTTCATACGATAATGTGGAAAATTTGGGAGTGATGATCCGGAATTAGCTCTATGGCATGTTGGATACTTCTTAATGGGGAAGCTCACTAGGAAGTTCTTGGGACAAATATCTTGATATTCAATAAAGTTCCATTGAGATGAGAATGATTTAACACAAGGTTGATTTTCGAGGTTAGGACAACTAATGCAAAATGATATTCCCATTAATCTCTTGTTGAAATTGCGTTTATTAATAATATGTAGGGATTTCTTTTATGGGTGGAGAAGAATTTTGGGGTTGAAGTGGAGTGACCTCTTTGGCTTTGGGTTTAGACAATTCTCTTACCTTGAAAATTAAAAGCATATGTATTAGATGTATAATTTGTGACATCCATATCAAAAGCCAAGGTCTACCTAAAAGTATATGAGCAACATCCATCGGAAGAACATCACACCAAATTTTATCACTATATTCTCTAATTGAATGGGTACAAAGACAACATTGAGATATAGAGATGAGGTCTTATCTACCCAAGCGACCTTATAAGGCGTGGGTGGGTCTCAGGGTGAGCTTCATCTAGCTAAAGTAGAGGTAGCAATAACATTCATGCAACTGCCACTATCAATGATTAACTTACGTCTTTTCACCACTCTTAAAATAAGTGTGGAAAATTGATGTGCACCTCCAATCAATATTAGCTGTGGGTTACTAACACAACGCATACTATATGAGACTCATCTAATGCTTCTTCTGCATCACTAGCTTCTTCACAAGGGTCAACTGCAATTTGATTATCATTATTTTTATTTTGTTGATCCTCATTTTCATAATCTAAGTGTAAGTTTCGACAAGGACAAGTACTTGCATAGTGACCAATTTTATCACATGTAAAACAAGTAATGCTAGAAGTCTTAGAAGATGTTCCCACTAAAGCTTTTCCTTTTGTTTCACTAGGTCCTTTAGGAACTACTAAAGTAGGAGGGTTAACGCGATTGAGAGTTGTTGTTTGTAGATGAAGTTGTGAATCACTTATAAGGTTGTGATCTAAGATATTCAATTTTGAGTCCACTCAATGCATCCTCAAGAGAATAAATTTCTTGAGTTATCATTTCATTCGAATCAGTTCGTAACAGATCTAAATCTAGAGATTATTGTGTGGTGATCCTCTCTAACATCATCAATTCATCAAACCGTGTCATATACAAGCTTAAAGATCCTTGTTTAAGCATAGTCATTTCATCCATAAGTTGATCATGAAAATTTAATGGTACATATTTTTTTTGCTTTAAAATTTCTTTCATCTCATCCCAAGAAGCAATAGGTGGTTATCCTAATCGTTGATATTTTCATGTGAGATTAACCCAATAAGTCTTAGCATGACTAGTTAGTTTCATGCAGGCAAAACAAACTTGTCTTTCTTCTGACATGGGCATCCAATCAAAATATTGGTCCATGTCTACTAACCAATCTAAGAAAATTTTAGGATCAAGTCGACCATCAAAAGTAGGTGGATCAATTTTAACCACGAATAACATCATCATCGGGTTCTCTAGTGTACATGGAGACAACAAAATTAATGGCTCTTAGTAATGGGATAATGCTCATAAGGAGTTTGATGAGCATAACCTTCATCTCGTCTTAATTGTCTTCCTATTCGATGAGGTGGGTGAGGAAGTACCTCATCAAACTTGGGATATTCATTAAAGTTGTTCCTAGGGCGATAACGGGGTCTAATAGGAGAATGTGGATGAGGTGGGAGAGGAAGAGGAATGGGATCAACATGATGACCTTCTCTCTCTTCAAGTTGGTGTTCTAGGATTGGGTTAGTTTCTGGTGAATGTGTTGTAAGCCTACCAACTTTTTGTTCTAAGGCTTCAAATCTTTTTTGGAATTCATTAAAGGTTTGTTGGTGCATAAGGGTAAGCTTTTCTATTTTTCTAGTAGTAAAATTCATAGGAATCATGTTTTTCATCTAAGGATTGATCTTGATATCTATGACCACTACTGAGTTGACATGATGATATTCTTTTAAAATATTAATATAAACAAATACTTAATTAATTTTTTATTTTTTTTTAAAAAAAATGTAATGAAATCAAAGACACGATTAAAAGTAAGTAAATGCTCTAATTAGATAAAATTTTGTATGATTTTTTTAACAATGAATTGCAAGATTACTCTAATGCAAAAATAAAACTCAATACTAAACAAGATGTTCCCAAAGAAACATACTTGCTCGATACCAAATATGATGTAGGACAGGGTGCTTTTATGATATGATGTTTATTACGATAATTCTTAAATCCTCACAAGAGTAATGATAAATGCACTACTATTGAGCACATTCATAATATTATGAATTTAGTGAAGTTGAAAAGATCTTAGTTAAAGTTATGTCAACCACACTAGAGAGACAATCTTATAAGTGCAAAGAAATAAGCGAAAAGTTATGAAGCGATCTAACATGCGATTTAAAATAACTAGCAAGCGATAAGATAAGTTGAAGTCAACCTCTAGAGTCCCGTTGTGGAGATCGCGTTCCTTCCTTAGAAGTCCTTCTCTAAGGGTTGTGAACTCACACACAAGTAGTCAGTCACTCAAGAGGAAAGCACACAAAAGAATAGTAAAAGAAATTTAAGAAGATAACTTTCATTCCAAATTTTGTACCAAGCATTACAAGAGTCTCCCTATTTATAGGATTGAAAGAGAGAGTTAAGAATACTCAAACCTAACTCCAAACTCAAACCTAACACCATCATCACTACACTTACCACCACCCACCACCATTATCAACCTACCACTCATTCCATACCTACCCAAAGTGTCATACCTACTCAATGACTCATGGGCCATGACATAAGAATAGCTCAATACATATAAGCTCAAGACATATACAAAATATAAAAGCCCAATAATACATAACTTAAATTATAACAAAAGGCCCAATCATGGATTTAAGCTTTATGATGATAACGTCGTGACGATGACGATGATGCCCTGCATCATATGTACATATGATGTGGCCAATGAATAAGAATCATAAATCAAATAAATCAAACACAACTTTTGCATGAGTTTTCCTATCCTTATAGTTTCTTATGCATCTACATGTATCTAAAAAAAGTGGTATATTAGTCTACACACCCTGGGGCTGCGAGACTTTAAGTAGCCATAAGTAGGTCTTGTACCTTACGCCTCTAGTGCAAAATAATGGCGATGTACTCACTTAAAATTTTTATGCATGTGATTATGTATCTAACTAATGAAAGAAAAATCCCTCTTTTTCTATTAAAAGACATTCATCATAATATAATCAAATGAAATATTTAAATTACAAACATACTTCTTTGCATTCATCATTTAAGTGTGCTAAAACATATGTTATATGTATAGGTATGCTTAGGATTTACTTATATGCATGATGTACATGATGGAAAGAAATGAATGAATATGTTATATGATAATAATTCTTTCTAATTAATCTTAAGATACATTTCTTGGTGAATAAAGTCATTTTGAGTGAACCTAAACTTAGGGTCAATTAAAACAAGTGATAAGCCACTCACTAAAGGAAATTGATTAATTAATTTGCTTTAGAAGTGACTTAAGGTAGGGATGAAAAAGGGTCTCCTCTCTTTCTTCTCTTTATAACACTTAGTTGTTTTGTGTAAGCCAAAGGAAACAAAAAAAAAATATTAAGTAAAATCCTCAAATCAATTGAATCATTTAAAAAGAAATCAACCTTTTATAAATTAAATCCTTCACACTTAGCAAAATTATAACTCTAAAGCCTAGTTAGGACATACCACACAAGCCTTTGATGCACACACTTTAGACTAAGTCACCACTTCTAGCTTTATGTGAGGGCAGTGTATGGTTTGATGTATGCCTATTTTGTGATGTGTATTGTAGATATGTGTAGTCAGATGTTAGAAAATAATCATGTCTTTTTGCAGGAGGTTTTGTGTTTAAAGGGGTTGTTATAATAAAAATAAAAGTATAAATGCTTATGTTGTGTATGTTGCTTATGCCCCTAAGAATAGCCAAGTTAGGACAAATGGGCTTAGTTACCCATATGTGGGGTGCTAAGTCCAAATTATTCATATAACTGCTTGGGTTGTATGATGTGTTTAGCTAACATTTATTTGATAGGTGTAGCTAGATTTACTTTCCTTCTTTTTAATAAAATTTTGCATTAGGATTAGGATAAGCATTATGGGGGGATTAGAATGAGCATTAGTTATAAGAACAAGTCTTATGTACCATGTGATACATTTAGAGTAAGTATATCCAAATCAAGATAAAAGGAAGAAAGAAATGGAGCAAATCAAATGAAGAAATGAAAGAAGAAAGAAGCCAAGAAGAAAGAATGAAGAATGAAGACCATCATTTGTAATTGTAATTATTCTTTCATTATGTTGGGATGTATAAGTATAAAGCTTGGCTATCCACATTTCTTTTCTAGTTGTACGGCGGTACTCGACCGTACTGGCATTTTATTATTTTGCGATAGCTTTATAAAATTATTTGATATTTTGTTTAGCTTATGCATTAGAAAAAGCATGCCTCTTCATAATTTATTTATGATTGGTGATTGTTATATGGCCTGGATGTAATTAAGCTCTTAGGATAAAAATAAAGAGTTCCAAATTAAATAATTTGATAAAAATTTGCATTAAATTAAGTCATTATTCATATGCCTCATGATTTAGTCACTTAGGGAGTGGGTTTAAGGACTTACTTTCTTTTCTAAATAAATAACAACCTAACCATCTTACAAAGCATATGACTTGGTTACATGATTTTGAAATGTAGGAGTTAGCTGGCTGTACTCCATGCGATAATAAGTCCAATAGTCGGGTGTTTTACTCTCTCTTATGGAGGTAAACCATATACCCACTTTCGCCTTAGATTTAAGTCATGCTTTGGCACTCACCAAAGCTCCCTAGATTAGGATCTGAGGTTGCAATTTTTTGGCTACAAGCATAAATCCTCACCTCTTAGGTATTTCCATAATCTTGTATTGTAGAATTATAAGTCCTAGATTTCTAATAAAATTTCAACTCAAATAAAAAAATCTCTTTAATTTTAAATACATAAAGCCCAACCATAAGACAAATTGGAGTGCTCATAAAATTTCCTAGTATCATGAGCACTCCCTACTCATCTCCTTTAGTTTTGATAATAACTCTCCCCTTTTGATCCATCCACTTTATCTTCTAAAATACAATTTATTGATAGTCTAATATTTGAATTCTTTAGAGACAATAATTGTCTACTTTAATCGAGAGTATTCTTAAAAGATTCACTTTTCTTAAGATGTAATTAACTATCGAGGCTTGCCTCCATAGAGAACTTAACAAACTGATTTAAATAAATCTTGTTTTACTTTTTCATGTAAAGTAGGAAAAATCTCTGGTATATTTTAAGACCCATCATGCCTTAGGAGTTCTTATTAGGTGATTAGGTCCATTGTAGGATAGTGACTTCATCTTTTGAGATAGTACACTTTTCCTTAATGTCATACCCAATTATCTCAATAAGTACATCAACATATCATGGTGTCCACATACACACACACACAACACACAACCAAAAAGAAACACCATAGATTTATCTGGAGACTCTGCTGGGGATGGTTTATCTCTCCATCTCTAATAGACCATTATTGTATCCAAGCATCGATAGTGGACTTACATTTTTTTATGTGAGTTCGAGATTATCTTTCCTTTCGTTGGCACTTAGCTTATTTCATTCTTAAGCAAAGTTAGTCAACATCCTTTAGGTTTTAGGACCTCACTCCATGTAGGTCTTGAAACTCCTCTTGGGTTCCCCAATAGGTGAGAATAGAGTTTATCAATAAAAGGAGAGATAATAAAAAAAATTAGAATCTCCTTACCACTAGCTTGTTGAGGCAAGGTTCATCATAAAATTTAAGAAAAATAATTTATTTAATAAAATGACACTTATCCAAAAGAACTCCTTTTTGAAAATAGCCATCTTCATTCAACATACTCAAATTTGTTGAATGAAGATTCTATTTTCAAATCATAGAATAAAATTGAAACTCCACTCAACATATTTCACATATGATAGAGTGGAAGTTTCTCTATTTTTCAAAATCAAGAAATCACATACATGGCATCAAAGCATGTTGTTGAAATCTATTTAACATACTTAAGATTTGTTAAATAAATTTTCCCTCTATTTTAGAATCTTATTTGACATGCTATGTTTATCAAAAAAAAGAGTGCACATCAAATATATTTGATTCCCACTTAACATATCAAAGTTGTTAAGTGAGAATCACATTATTAAAAACATTTAATTCCCACTTAACATATTAAAATTGTTAAGTGAGGATCTCATTTTCATGAACATTTGATTCCCACTTAACATATCATAAGTTGTTCATTTATCATTTTTTCATATGCATTTGATTCCACTTAACATATCAAGGTTATTAAGTGAGAATCTCATTTTCAAAATACATTTGATTCCCACTTAACATATTAAAGTTATTAAGCGATAATCTCATTTTCAAAGTACATTTGATTCCCACTTAATATAACAAGATTGTTAAGTGAGGATCTCATTTTTCATATACATTTGATTATCATTTAACACATCAAAATTGTTAAGTGAGAATCTTATCATCAAATACATTTGATTCCCACTTAACATATCAAAGTTGTTAAGTGAGAATTACATTATCAAATACATTTGATTCCAACTTAACATTTCAAAGTTGTTAAGTAAGAATCACATTATCAAATACATTTGATTCCTACTTAACATATCAAAGTTGTTAAGTGAGAATCTCATTTCCATGTACATTTGATTCCCACTTAACATATCAAAGTTGTTAAGTGAGAACCCCACTTAACATATTTTGTTGAAGTGTGGGTCAAAATTCCAAATATATGTCACTCTCTTGGGGATGAATATTAAAGTAGAAATTTGACTCAGATTACATTTCAACACATTCAGAGATACAGCTCAGATCAGTCAATGCATCTTTATAATCAATACATGTGGCTTCTCTAAGTTTGTCTTCACCTTTCGTTTGGGATGGACTTGGCCTTGGATCGGGCCAGCCTACCCAAGACTGAATCCACCCATTTGGTATTCTTTGGTTGAGGATTTGAGGGAGCACATGTAACTTGTGAGGTCGTGACCCTCACTACTATTAGTCAGGATGAGGTGGCTAGGCAGAAGCTAGTCATCCGCATTGACATGCCCTCTAATTCTGAGTACCCTCCATTGAAGAGGAAGGCTGCAGTGGTTCCCACACCCCATTCTGTGATAGTGCTAGCACCTGCCCATCTAGTTGTCCCTACCATTGTTCCAGCGAGAGCTACTACCTTCTTTTTGGTTACCTCGAAGGGGAAGGCTATCTTAGCTTCTAGATAGTCTCCTTAACTTTTGAGGTAGGTACTAGTTCTCTCTATACCTTGTTCACTCGTACTCAATGTTGTAATAAAAATTGCAAGATTAAGCTAGAGCATGAGCGAGCAACCAGAGAGCTTGAGGCTGCATCACACATAGTCGAGGAGGGTTCTCCCCGAGAGGTCTCTCAACTTCTGACCAACAATAAGTTCCACCCCCTCTCGGCCTCAGATGGAGAGGAAGATTATCGGAGGATTGTTGCTTCTCCCCCACCATTGGCATACTATGAGACACCAAATATGGAGCACAGGAGGCCCTATGCCAAACTTAGGACTGGCCTACGCCAGTAGAGCATGCAAACGCTCGAAGTCTAGTACCTTGTTTGATCTGCGATCATTGATCCCAAGGAGTGTGAGGGGTCGAATCCACAAAGAGAGGGCCATGGAGGCTCAAGCATATACTCAAGCAGGCAGGAAGGAACGATAGATGTATGTCAATCAATCGGCAGCCTCCGCTCTAATGGATTTTTTGGATCATCCCCAGTCAGGGCCATCATTTGGATAGGATTATTCTTACCGACACTACCCGTTGTAGGCAAAGATCTCCCATTGAAGAGTAGTTAGTGTTGCCTTCATACCGCTCCCCTCATCATCCACCATCACCAGCTAGCCTCAAGATCCACCACTCCTCAAGATCCTGCAAGCCCGGAGAAAAGATCATCCCCTTTGATGATCTGACTATAGCCAAAGGATCCCATTCCATCTACTCCACCGACAAGGAGGACAAGTTCTACTCACCTCCCACTTGCCTCCTAGAAGAATGAGTGGCGACACAAGATCGTGGTCGCACACCACCACCATCGAGAGCTGAACAGTGAGGGAAGGGAGGTCACAGTTCTCATGGGGGATCTCTACCACTCCAATAGTCATGAGCATATCTCTTCCAAAGCATGACCCTCCCAAACTAGTACTCCACTGTAAAATGTTGATGCATCAATGACCACCCTCCACCACCCCTGGGGCATTTAGATTTCCTTGGACGAGATCATAACGCTTACTTTGAGAAAGAGAACTCTTAAAACGCATGTCCAGGATGAGCGATAGCATTTGATCGGCGAGGATGACATCTTGAGGATTTTCCGTCCATGGTCGATAGAGTTCCTCTTCAAAGAGATCAAGATAGTTAGAAGGTATTGTAGTTGAAGAGATGATGCCATCCATTCAACTCAACACCTCCTCCATCAGCTTAGGTAGAAGGATGATCACATTGATAGAATGGGAAAGAAGATCGAAGAGTTGATGACACCAATGTCAGCATTGTAGAATTCAGCCTCGGTGTTGCATCCTTCTCCCATAGCGATCGACAGAGTAGAGTTGTCACACACTTCAGATCATCTTAGATGCATTCCTGTTGAAGAAGACAGTGGTAGCTTACATAGAAAGGTGGTGGATAGCACCTCCATGCATGAAAGACATTAAACACATGGTGGAGCAGCATGTGAGGGATGCATTGGTGCAAGCCCGAGGTGGCTCATCTATTCTAAAGAGTAGACCCTACCCAAAGGAATTTGATGGTGTCCAATATCCTAAGGGTTTATGCCTCTATCCTTCAAAATTTTATGGTAGGAACCCCAAAGACATAGAACATTTCGTGAGCAATGATGATGCACTCTTATTTTACCTCTTCATGAATTATATCACATTTGATTGGTAACTACCTAATGGTTTAGTAGATATTTAATGAGCACTCTTATTAAGAGATTTTGAGCTTAGTAAAGGTAATACATCTTTGTAGCTCAACAACACCTGAGTCTCTTATTGATTATATTCTTAGAAGACATAATTTAAGTATGAAATATGAACCACAGCTGTCTGAACAATATGCCATTAAAATTCTACTCAAGAATATCCATTGCCTAGTTGCCTTCATGCTTAAAGGGTTTACCATTAAGATATTTGAGAAATTAATCAATAAGGCGGCTAGTCTATAATGGGGGATCAAATAGTTACCTTCCCAAGATCAATCAGCCAAGCCCAAATCATAGAAGGCATTTGCAAAAAAGTCAGGCGGTACAATGATAAGGGAAAATAACCAGAGTCAAATGGACAGCCTCGAGCTGCAGCCTCTACCACCTCCTTTGTCACCACCTCATCATAAGGCCACCTCGGGCCAGGCCACCCACGCCACCACCTCATCAGATATCATCAAAGAAGTATTCTATCCACACCGTAACACTAGCACCTACTTTGTTGACAAATTGAATAAACTTTTTTCATTCAAAAGAGAGGTAGTCAAGAAGATCTTTAAGACCTCTTAAAGAAGCCTGATTTCCTATTACCAAAGCCTAAGAGGCTGGAGGATGTGGCCAAGAGTCATGATCTAAATTATTGCCCCTACCACTACATGTCATGTCTTAGAAGATTGCTTTACCTTTAAGGACTGGCTTGAGCATAGCTACAAGTCAGGTGTCATTGTCATCCTAAGGAATACCTCAGAACAACACCCTAGTTCTGTAGGTAATCCTTGGGGATATATAATGATCTTCTTAAGATAGAGGAAGGTTGGGATATTTCCCATCTAACCTCCAAGAAAATCATTTTAAGATCAAAAGTTACCCTACAGTGCAAGGCTCAAACCTCCAGCTCTAAGGAATGTTTGCAAGTTGTTAGGGACAACTTGAGGGAGGTAGAAGCCCACCAACATCAGGGACAACCTCCACTTGCCTGGATAGATAAGAATAACCACCAATCGAGTCCAAGATTCCTTCCATTGCTTATAGTTCCTCCAACCAGCCTCTTCTTCTAATAGTATTGTCAATGAGGGGTGCCAAATCCTCACTATAGCTTTACTTGATTTTACTTTGTACCTCCATCCAAATCTAATAAATCAATGAAGAAGAAGATGATCGCTACATCCTCTACTTTGATGATCTTGATGATTTATTCTTATAGAAAGCTCTCCAAGTACTAATAATTATAACAATTTTGATCCACTCCTTTATGATTTAGAAATGCATTATCCATTCCGAAATCACCCGAGTTCATCCATTGAATTGATTTGGAGTCATCTGACTCTAATAATTCTATAGGATAAGCTATAGGTGAACCTCATGAGCAGGTAGAACTTTCCATTAAACCCTCTCATGAAGTCACTAAAGTCAACCTTCACAGTAAGTTCTACCTCCTAGGGTAGCACCTCACCGAAGTCAACCTTTCTAAGGATAAACAAGTCATTGGTTCTAGTAATCAAGAAGCCCCTCCACAAGATGCTCCACCTATGGATATGCTTATGGAGGACCAACCCAGAGTTGACTACAACTCGCCACCTAAGAAAGTCATAGCTAAACTAAGCATATATAATGCCCTTGTTTTATCCAAAGAGATGAGGGAGTCATTGATCAAAGCTCTTCTTGATCCAGAAATATGCTTAGCTCACAACTATTGGAGAGGAGGCATGTTATTCAAGAGAAGCTGGAGTTACATTCACGATGAAGACCTTTTGTTGGGGACAAGGAGCACAACCATCCCTTTACATCACAAGGACATGAAGATCTGCACTCTTCGTGTTAGTTGATCTAGGTCCATCAGTAAACATTATGAGTCTATAGACCCTTACCTACTTGAGAATTGACATCTCCAAACTTTGAGGAGATCGGACAATGATGAGAGGATTCAACGAGCAAGGCGAGAAGGCTTTAGGCTTCATAGTGTTACCACTAGAGATAGATGACTGGAAGACAGAGTTTCCATAATTAATTTAGATACATCTTTCACTTTGCTTGAAAGGGATATATGGAAATAAATACCCATCCTCTTTACATTAGTGCATCAAATTTTGAAGAGGTGAAATTGAGTATTGTGTCAAAGGAAACTTGAAGCCATTTTTAGTTAGGAAGGTTAAGATATATGAAGATGTAGCCTACTATCTTCCTCCAAATCAAAAAGTCTATTCTTGTAAACTTGGTGAAAGTTCAAAAATAAAAGAAAAAAGAAACCAAAGAAAAAGAAGAAAATGAAAATGAAAAAGAAAAAGGAAAAGAAAAAGAAAATAAAAGTACAAGTGAGAATCGATACTAAAAGAAGTAGATGATATTGATTCCACTCACGCTCATTCCTCCATATGAACACATGGGTAGGATGACACCCCACCATGAGAGGAAGAGGTCCAGAGTGGAAGACCTCCTCAGGTGGCCACCAGAGCTATTCCAGCAAGAGTACTACTATCCATATAGACTTAAAGTCTAGGAGGATGAGTCTCATGTGGTTAGCACGCCACCAACCCCTCTCAACGGGTCCCTTTGAGGTGATGTTCGAGCCAGACAGTGATGAAGACCAAGCTTCCAAGCAAAGTATGAATGTATCTAAACTATCATTATGTAAAATAGTCAAACAGTAGTTGGGAACTTTAGCTCTAACTTTACTTTCTTCCCATAAAGTTAAAGATTTGATAGTTGAGGAGGCACATAAGTCATTCACAGATGTCAAGCTGAAGAAGTATTTATTGGGAGCATCATCCTCAAGTCAAGAAGCTGATGTAGAACTTGAGGATGATTCATATAAAGATTTAATACAACTACCTTTTGATTAGTATCCGCCTTGTGTTCTTAACTTGGAAAAGAAGGGATTAATCTCATATACTTGGTCTAAACGCTGGTCGATTTACTTTGAAAAACTATGACAACCAAAGCATGCATTCTCAATCAAGACCATGACTGGGGATTCAACATAGGTTCCCATGATGACAACCATTGCCTATATCACCACTCATCTGATAGTTCTTCTCAAATGATGCTAACTCTTATGAGGCATGTTTAGAAACTTTGATGACCCAAATGAGCTGAGATGCACCAAAAGTTCAAAGAAGAAATCAGATCAACCATTGACGAACTTAAAGAAATCAACTTAGGAACAAAAGAAGATCCAAGCTCGATGTACAACAGTTTCTTGTTGAATGAAAAAGAAATCAATGACTTAGTTAGGTTATTAGCTGAGTTTAAGGATTGTTTTGCATAGAGTTATAAAGAAATGCCCAGTTTATCTTTCGATGTAGCAGTCCACAAACTAGCAATAGATCCTAATGCTAACCCTATCAAGCAGGCTCCTAGATGCATGTAATTAGAAATTATGTAGTAGGTCATTTTTGAAATAAAGAAACTGATCAATATTGGCTTTATCAGAGAAAAAAAATATCCTACCTGGTTAGCTAGTGTCATCCTAGTCAAAAAAAGAATGGTCAAATTCACATATGCATTAATTTTAGGGATCTAAACTAGGCATGTCCTAAATTCACTTCCTATATCATAGCTAATAGTGGACATTGTCTCATCTCATGCAGTATTCTCCTTTATGGATGAGTCATCTGGCTACAACCAAATCAATATGGCCCTAAGGATGAAAGAAATACTATTTTTCAAACCCCAATCGAAATCTATTATTATAAGGTCATGTCTTTTGGCCTTAAAAATGCTGGTGCTA
Organism: Cymbidium sinense; assembly: GCA_021442155.1. Lineage (NCBI taxonomy): Eukaryota > Viridiplantae > Streptophyta > Magnoliopsida > Asparagales > Orchidaceae > Cymbidium > Cymbidium sinense. The sequence continues at coordinate 159,137,890 of CM038217.1, read as the reverse complement.
CATACCAGCGGGCCATGACTCAGATTTTCAATGAACTCATTCATCATCAAATGTTATGTTGTTCTAGTAGTCAAAAGTAAAGAAAAGGAAGACCATCTTTTGACTTGAGAGTAGTTTTGAATGGTTAAGATAATTTAATCTCAAAATGAATCCGAAGTGTGCATTCTGAAAAAATTGGGTTTGTTGTCCGATACCGGGGAATAGAAATTGACATAGAGAAGATCAAGGCTATCTTAGAAATGCCACCCCCTAAAAGTCTAACTCAACTCAGATCATTTCAAGGGCGGTTGGCATATCTAAGATACTTCATATCCAACTTATTAGGAACATGCCAACCATTCTCAACACTTGTTAAAAAGGATGTCAAGTTCAAGTGGGATGATAAGTACAAGCATACTTTTGAAGACATCAAGCACTACCTGATGATGCCACCAATTCTAACAACCCCTATCCCAGGAAAACCATTGATCATCTACACTGATGCATTAGATGGCTCCATTGGTGCTTTGTTGGCCCAAACCAATGATGAAGGAAAAGAAAATGCTCTCTACTATCTCAGTCATCGTATAATCCCTGCTGAGGTAAACTATCCACCTATTGAAAAACTGCCTAGCTTTAATCTTTACATCCCAAAAGCTATGTCATTGCATGCCTTATCACAAGGTGAATCTGATCTCTAGAATCAATCACTATAATATCTCATGACATGGTCATTGTTATCTGGATGGTTGATGTTGGTCCATGATTTCATCGTAGTTTAACATCACATTCGTACCTCGTGTTGAAAGGTTAGGCACTAGTAGATTTCTTAGCAACACACCCACTTCCTACTGATTCTCCGCTTAGTGATGACCTCCCTAATGAATAAATCATAAATTTATGGGACACTAGCATTCATCATTGGGAGATGTATTTTGATGGTACGACTTCCTCTCAAAAAGGAGAAAAACCATGATCTACTCTTCAGAAATGCAGATGTAGGAATAGTTCTCCTAACTCTAGACTACGAAGTGATGAGATTCTCATATCATCTATTCAACCCATGCACCAATAATAAAGTCAAATATGAGGTTCTGATTACCGATCTGGAGTTAGTCATTATACTATGCATCTAGGGCATCGACATCTTCGGGGATTCTCAGCTCGTCATCAACCAAATCGCTGGGTCTTACAAAGTTCTAAAGCCTAAGATCCATCATTACCATAAGTATACCATTGAGTTGTTGGCTCAAATCCTAGAGGTCACTATCTATAAGATTCTTTGAGGAGATAATGCAGTAGTAAATGCATTGGCCAAGCTCACTAAGAAGCTGTCATGCCTAGAAGATGAGTCCATTCCAATAAGGGTCCAAAATAAACAAGTCTTAACCCTTATTGATTAAACTCATCGAGAGACTCACTCTTGAAGGGGAGGTTATCGTTGTCAAAAGGATGATGAGTCAGGTTAGAGGAAACCATTCATGGATTACTAAACACGAAAACTCAAAATATAAGATCATATCAGTAAAACAGAGCTCTCCTTGCTCTCATGGATGGCACCTTATACCGACGATCTTTTGATCATATATAATTATGTTATTTAGCCAAATGTGAAGCCTGTAAGATCATGACTGAGGTACATTCAGGTTTATGCAGAGCTCACCAATCTGGTCCAAAGATGAAAGCCAAGATCAAAGGATTAGCATACCACTGGCCTTCAATGATTACAAACTGCATGGTTGTAGCTAGGAGGTGCCACCAATGTCAAGTGCATGGTGTGGTCTTACATCAACCACCCAATATTTTACACCCTATATTGGCCTCATGGCCATTTGAGTGTTGGGGCACTAACATAGTGGGTATGATCGATCCTCCTTCTTCCAAGGGTCATCGGTTCGTTCTAGCTTCCACCGACTACTTTTCCAAGTGGTGAGGCAATCACTTAGAGAGGTCACAACTCAAATGTGCTCCAATTTTCAAGAACCATATCAGATATAGGTTGGGTTTCGATGAATTATATCTCATAATGGTACTATTCAAGAACACTAAAATCTTTTGCCCGAGACATATATATATTGGAGATACTCTACCATCTATTATTCAAGAGAAAATAGTTTTGAAAAGCATTCAATAAAACTCCCATCCAAATATTAAAGAAGACACTCAACGATAATAAGTGACAGTGGTTTGAGCAGTTGGTTGAAGCCTCGTGGGCCTACCGCACTATATATAGGACTCCAACTTAATCTATCACATTCTCTTTAGTGTATGGGTCCGAAGTCGCTCTACCATTAGAAGTCTAACTTTCATCAATAAGGATAGCTGTGGGTAGCAAGATTACTACAGAGCAAAACTCCTTTAAACTAACTCAAACTTGGTTGATTTCTTTATGAATTATTCATTCATGCATTTATATTCATAAATATAAGTGAAATCCAAATTCAAACCATTCAAATCAAATCAAAATAGATCAAATCAAACCAATTATCTATTTAAGCCCTTTTTGACCTACATCCCTTAATTTGGTCAAATTTACTTCCAAATCACTCCAAACTCAAGTGATTTTCTCATAACACATTCATATCTTCATTTATATTCACAAATATAAATAAAAGATAAATTTAAATGGTCCAAACAAAATCTAAATTAAATCAAAATTTTAATTTTAACCATTTTAGCCAAATTCTTGAACTTGGCTAAATGATACCCAAATCAACTCAAAACTCATAAATTTCTTCATGATTCAATCATTCCTTCAATTATTGACCCAAATATAAATATAAACCACCATTATCAAACCAAATTCAAGCTAAACCTAAGTTAATCCTTTTAATTTGAAATTATCATATGAACCAAAACTCATTTGGCACCAAACTAATTGTAATTAGATTTATATTTCAATCCTAGGCTCATGTGTGAGTTCAACTAAACTTGAATCGAGCATTGATCAAGCCAATTGACCCATTTAGGCTCACTTGACCCAAAGTGACCTAAAGGATCTTTTTGAGCTAAGTTCTAATTCAACCCAAATTGGATTGAACTAAGCCCATCTAAACCCCACAACATGACCAACAACCACCGTAGGGTGATCAATTGCATTGAATTGGGTCAAACTAAGTCAAACATAGCCTTTGTCCAAATTAACATTTAACCTAAATAAAATCCAAACTAGCCAAAATCTTTCATATACCAAATTGATTAAAACCATTGACTCAAACTCATTCATAATCAATGATTGAACATGACCAAACCATCAATTGAGTCAAACCAAGCCCAATTAGCCATTTGACCTAAGTTGACCCAAATGGCCTAAAAGGCTAAAATATGTCAAATCATGATTTAATCTAAAGTGATTATAACCAATGGCTCAAGTTCATTCCAAATCAGCTATTGAACTTGACCAAATCTATAATTGAGCCAAAGTTGACCAATTGGTCAATGACCCAACCTAGCCCAAATTGACCTAAAATGTCAAATTGGCCAAAATTCAAATTAAACCAAACTAAAGCCTACAATAATTTTTTAATTAACCAATTGAACTTGACTCAACCCTTAACCCAACCCAATTTGGTCAAATTGGTCAACTTGACCAATTTGACCCTTTTGAATTCAAATGAGTCAAATCCAAACCTAGGCGAAACCAACTCAAACTAATTAAATCAAAATATCCCAAATCATCATATGAACCTAACCCAAGCTTTGGTTTTACCCAATTTGACCAATTAGTCAACTCAACCCAACATAGCCCAAATTGAACCCATTTGGCCAATCTAAACCAAACCACTCAAATCCAATTTATGGAATCTTGTGGGCTGGTCTAACTCAACTTAAACTCACCTTAGGTCAGCCCAATGCCTCCCCAAAAGCCAAGTGGGCCCCACCCAAAGGGGATTATCCATCAAACCATGGGATTTAATCTTCAAAACCCATGAATCCAAGCCAAGTCAACTCTCCCATCCCCATGGCAGCCCCTTAGCACTCAATAGAACCTTCTCTTGACCCACCTAGCCAACCTAACCCACTCTAGGTCACCAAGGACCTTTGGGAGGTGAGTTGACTCACCTCCAACCCAAACTAAGTACCCAATGGATCCAAACCTTACAACCTTTACACAACGGATCCATGGCAGACTCCCATCACTTCTCCCATCCCTAACATGCCACCTGAACTTGATAGAGACAAACCGAAGGACCATAGCCAAAGTGATCATGCGACCGCCATCCATCATGAGCAACAAGAGGTATGCCCCTCAATTGAAATAAAATCAATTGCATCGAGATACTTTTTGAAGCCCCTCAAAGTGCTCCTAAGCATCCTCAAGCCCTCCTCAATTAGCATTGCCCATTCCTGAGCAAAGCTGAAATAGGACACCCCAATCTCAAGCAATACTCCCTCGTTTCGCAATCAAACTCAAATTCCTCTTACCCACACTCTGCATACCCAAGCCAAATGAGTTTCAAGCTCGTGGTCAAGGTGTGACTTGATCAACAGGCCTTGTGTGCATGGATTAATTTCAGCACTACCCAAATTAGCCAATGTGGCCTCCCAAACTAAGCTACCTCCAACACACCAACATTAGCTCCGGTGAGGTAATTTTGCAAACCGAGCCTTGTATGCAAAAATGGGTTGGTATTTTGTGAAGTAAATTCAAACTTTATGAGAATTTGACCATTGAATGTGTGCGCCTCCCCTCCCCGAAGGTGTGGGATCAATTTGAAGGCAATCCAAGCTTGGGTGAGCTCGGATCGAACGGGGAAAGATGGACAACACCCGTCTTTCACTGCGAATGGGATAGATCATGTGTCATCCATTTCGCATGATCGAGTGAATGATTCTAATTAGATCTCGCATTAGATCCCCTGATTCCCTTCCAAACTGCAGATCGATTCATGGTCATCCAATCTTAGATCGAACGGTCCATGAGAAAGCGTGTCCACCACCGGCTGAGTCAATGCGTGGATGTGACAATTTAAATAGCAAATTCCATCGCGCCATGTGAAAGCGCACCGTGTTAGCCGCCACATGGCCCGACGAGATTAAGGCTTTAATTAGGCTATTTTAATTAATTTTTAAGGCTAAAACTTTCTAAATTCATAACTAATTATAGAAAAATCCAAAAAAATATAAACTTTAGCTCATTTTAAAGGTATTTTAGAGTAGAATTTAGAAAATTATTATTATTAATTAATTTTGAATAGTTATTTTAGATTAATTAAAGTTTAATTAGAAATCTAATTAGCTTAATTATCTCTTAATTAAGCATCCAATTAATCTCAAATTTTTTGTGGATGTCTAGGGGATGACCTCTGCCTCTCCTATTATTCTGGGATTTTATTGGTTGCTTAATTAGGAAAATCATTTGATTAATTCTTAATCACTCTCTTAATTTAATTAGTGATAGATAATGGATGAACAGTGATTTAATTAATTATTTAAGCCTAATTACCTATGTGGAACAATAAGGAAACTTAGGGAGTGTGATAGAGATACTTTTGCTAATTCATTTCCTAGATTTCATTCACTTTTTAGAATTAACTTAATTGATGATTAACGAGAAAATTAATTACTTAATTAATTAATTAATTTTCAAGACAAAAGTTAAAGCCTAATTGAATGTTTAAAATGACTTAGAGATTATGGATTGAGGCCTTATCCTTGATCCCTCTCCCTAAATTAATTTCATCATCTAATCAAAATATGATCAAAGAATTCAATCAACTAATTAATAAGCTTGATTTAACTCAATCAAAAATCCACCTCATACCTAAAAAAACTTTAATTAATCTTGGATAGCTCCTTGGGTGTTCAATAACCCAAGATGAGAGTTAATGAAATTATGATTAGCTCACATGTGTGAGAAAATTATAAAAGTAGTTAAGTAAGATCCCTTAAGTCTAATTAATTATTAATCATAAGTCAATTGCATTAGACCCCTTTCATTTCTTAGGAGCATTACAAATTTAATTTTCATGTGGTTGCATATCATATTGATTTATTATTAATTAGTTAATTAACTTAAGGTGATATAAGTAAGGTTAATTAATTCACTTAATTCATACATTAACCTAATTAAAACATAAAACCAACCTAAATATTCTTCATTAAACCAAATTAATTCACACTTGGGGATTTATATTAGGATTAACAAACCTCTTTCATATTTCCTAAATCAAATCAAACTCAAAGTTAAAGATGTCTTTAAATAATTTTGCTTTATTTTAAATAGCCTTATTTAATGTGATTATCGTTAAGAATTAATTGTGAAGAATGAGATCATGTGCTTATATTTCTTTATTTCTTTCCAATCATGCTAAATATTGCTTGCCATGTGAAATCATGCATTCATTTTCTTTTGAAACTAATTAAATGAAATATTTTCTTCTATGTCTAATTGCATGTGTTGATCTAAATTAAAAATAGGTATGGCTATTATTACTATTAAATTAAAAGTTATTTTCAAAAGCCCATAAATCAATTATAATATATGAAGTGATGTTAATTACAAATATCTATAAGTTTGTATGTGATGATAATATAAGATATGCAATATGGAGTTCTCTTTCCTTATCTTACATGGATTCACATAGGATTTACAAGTGTATAGTTCATTTGAAAAGAACACAACATTTGTCTAAATTTACTCCTATGCATCTCCATGTTAAGACTTAGGAAGAATTTCATATCACATATGTAAATCAGATAATCAAATTAAATATAACTTCTTGCATGACTTCTTATTCTTGTGGTTCTTTTTGTACATTCATATGTATATGAGAAAAGTGATATATTAATTGAGGACAGGGCTAAATTCTTGTACCTTTACGCCCCTTTGTGCGAAAAAAATAATGGACGCACTCACTTAAAACTCTTATACATATGTATGTATGATGTGGCCAATGAATAAGAATCATAAATCAAACACAACTTTTGCATGAGTTTTCCTATCCTTATAGTTATTTATAGATTTACATGTATCTAAGAAAAATGATATATGGACACCCGCTTTAATTTTAAGTAGCCCTAAAAGTGTACCCCTTATGCGTAAAATAATGATGACGTACTCACTTAAAACTTTTATATATGTGAATGTGTTTCTAACTAATGGATGAAAAATTCCTCTTTTTCTATTAAAAAGACAAGCATTCATAATCTAATCAAATGTATTAATTAAATTATGAACATACTTCTTTGCATTCGTCATTTAAGTGTGCTAAAATATACGTTATATGTATAGGTATGCTTAGGATTTACTCATATGCATGATGTACATGATGGAAAGAAATAAATGAATATGTGTTAAATGATAGTAATTCATTCTAATTAATCTTAAAATACCTTTCTTATTGAATAAGGATTTAGAGAACCTAAACTTAGGGTCAAAAAAATAATAAGTCATTCACTAAAGGAAATTGATTAATTTGCTTTAGAACTTAAGATAAGGATGAAAGAGGGGTCTCCTCTCTTTCTTCTCTTTATAATACTTAGTTATTTTGTGTAGGCCAAAGGAAATAAAAGAAAATATTAAGTCCTCAAATCAATTAAATCACTTAAAGAGAAATCAACCCTTTAATAAATTAAATCCTTCACACTTAGCAACATTACAACTCTAAAACCTAGTTAGGGCATACCACACAAACTTTTGATGCACACAATTTAGACAAAGTCATCACTTTTAGCTTTATGTTAGGGCGGTGTATGGTTTGATATATGCTTATGGATGATTATTATTTTAGGATGTATTATGATGTTAATCATATATATTCTTGTTTGTGCTTATATGAGTCTATATATATATATATATATATATATATATATATATATATATATATATATATATATATATATAAAATATATATATATATATATATATTTAGCGCTTATTCCCAAAGCATAGCCCAAGTTAGATATGGGGTTACCATGTGTGGGGTGCTAAGTCCAAATTATTCATATAATTGTTTGGGTTGTATGATGTGTTTAGCTAATATTTATTTTGCAGGTGTAGCTAGATTTAATTTTATTCTTTTTAATATAATTTTGTATTAAGATTAGGATTAGTGTTATAGGAGATTAGGAAAAGCTTATATACCATGTGATACATTTGGATCAAGCACATCTAAATCAAGACAAAAAGAAGAAACAAATGGAGCAAATCAAATGAAGAAATGAAAGAAGAAAGAAGCCAAGAAGAAAGAATGAAGAATGAAGACCCCCATAACATTCATCATTTGTAATTGTAAATATTCTTTCATTATGTCGGGATGTATAAGGGTAATGCTCAGCTACCCACATTTTTTTTTTTGGGTCAGTGGTATCAATCACTCTCTTATTCTTTTATGATAGCTTTATAAAATTGTTTGATGGTTCATTTAGCTTGTGCATTAGAAAAATCATACCTCTTCATAGTTTCTTTATGATTGGTGATTGTTGTATGGCTTGGATGCGATTAGGCTCCTAGGATAAAAATAAAATTTCTATCACATTAATAACTCATAACTAAACTTTTAAAATAACTCATAATCTCATATAAAAGCCTAGGTATTAAATCAAGATAATAAAATATTTAGCAACCCCTTAGCTTCCAAGAATGGGCTCAACCTTTAAGAGCCTATGATGGAAGAACACCTCTTTCTCTTTTAATTTGACCCATAATCAACTTCTCATGCATTTAGGCATACAAAAATCCTATATCCTATGTCAAAATAAAGAGTCCTAAATTTAATAAAATTTTATAAAAATTTATATTAGATTAAGTCATTATTCATACTCCTCATGCTTTAGTCTCTTAGGGAGTGGATTTAAGGACATAGTTTTTTTCTAAATAAATAACAGCCTAATCATCTTGCAAAGCATATGACTTGCCTACATGATTTTAAAATATTGTAAGAGTTAGCTGACTGTCACTCCAGGCAATAATAAGTCCAATAGTCGGATGATTTACTCTCTCTTATGGAGGTAAATCATATACTCACTTTCGCCTTAGATTTAGGTCATTCTTTGACCCTCGCCAAAGCTCCTTGGATTTAGGATCTGAGATTGTTATTTTTTTTGGGACTACAAGCATAAATTTTCACCTCTTAGTCATTCCACAATCTTGTATTGTAGAATTATAAGTCCTAAATTTTTAATAAAATTTTAACTCAAATAAATAAATCTCCTCAATTTTAAATACATAAAGCCCAACCATAGGACATATTAGAGTGCTCACTAGGTTTCCTAGTATCTTGAGGACTCCCTACTCATCTCCTTTGATTTCGATAAAAATTATCCCCTTTTGATCCATCCCAATTGATTTTCTAAAATACAACCAATTTATTGATAGTCATATCTTTGAATTCTTTGGAGACAACAATCGCCTACTTTAATTGAGAGTATTCTTAAGGGATTCACTTTTCTTAAGATATAATTAACTATGGAGGCTTACCTCTATGGGGAACTTAATGAACCTGATTTAAATAAACATTGTTTTACTTTTCCATATAAAGTAGGGAAAAAATCTCTGGTATATTTGAAAAACTAGTATGCCTTACGAGTCCTTTTTAGGTGATTAGGTCTATTGTAGGCTAATGACTTCTATTTTTCGAAATAGTCCACTTTTTCTTAATGTTGTACCCAATCATCTCAATAAGTATATCCTCATATCTACGTGGTGTCCACACACACACACACACAATACACAACCAAAAATAAACACCACAATTGCTCGTAGATTTTTTATGACCTTGAGCAAATTTAATCACAAACTTACACAGAAATATATGTAAAGTCTCAAACTCATGACCTATTAATAGACAGTCTAAGTTCTCAACCAACCAACCAACTAAGATGGACTACATAATGCATATATATTTAATATGAATTTGTTGTTAATTTTTTTTTTGAAATATTTTACTAGAAATAAATAGTAATAATGTAATCCTTATATTTTTGAGAGGTTGAATAAACTCTAATTGAATACACATTTGATCTAGATTTTATTAGTGCACTAAGATTACACCCAATAGTACGTGAACACTCATACATTTTGCTTGATTTTTATATAACCTAAGTATTTTGCTTCAATATTTATATAAAAGTTGAGTGTCTCATACATAAACTTATAAATTGGATCAAATTAATGTATATCTCAACATTGATTGCTATTATTTGAGATAAATGTTTTGGTCAACCCAAAATTTATAAAGATGATCACAATCAACTAATCTTTCCTCATTTATCTAAAGCATTAGTTGATTGAGCTTTAATTGTAGGGGATTATACTTTGATCTCTTATGCGAGTCATGAATAAGGACCATATGAGATTTTGCCATTAAATCATTGAGATTTTGTTGAATTTAATGAATAATTTTAACAAAAAAAAATTTTATGATGAAGACCAAAAGAAAAAAAAAAAAGAAACCTTATTTTTAATGCATTGTGTTAACTATAATTATACTTATTTATTAAAAATATAAATTTATAAGAATTGAAACATCATTTAAAAAAAAATAACTAATGTAAGAATTGGGACTCATTTATAACTTATTTCTATTATATATAAATAATAAATAACAATTAACTATCACTATTGTTGTTAAAAAAAAAGTTAATTATAACTAATTTATTAGCTGCATATTAACATAAATTGAAATATAAAAAAGTTAATTTAGTTCGATTAAAACTAATTATTAGGTTTTCTATCTTATAATTATATTTTTAAGATTCGAAACAGTTATTTTGTAAATACGGACACAATTCTTATCATTATTCTGGGCTTTATACTCATATCACAAATTAGTTATACACAAATTAAGTAATAAAAGCTAGAAAAAAAAGATAATTACAAGACCGAGTATTGAAGAGAGAGAAAAAAAGGGGGAAACGGAGTTTTTCGGTCGGCGGCGATCCTTCCCGGCGAAGAGGTCAAAGGGAAAAGAGAAAGAGGGACTGAAAAAAAGAGGAGAAGGGGAACATAGAACCAGAGGCTAGAAAGCTAGAAAGCAAACGAGTATATTAAGCAAGTTCGAGAAGAGAGAGACTATAGAGGGCTCGGAGCCAACTATCGTAGTTCAACTCGACGGCGGTTAGCTTCGATTCCAAGAACCCTATCGCTGCTTCACGCTTCGAGAGGTTGGGCTCTGTTTTATCTTTGACCTTGTATGATTCCTGTTATTTTTCTACTTGGTTTACTCAATCCTGCGGCCTGCCGGCGATACCTGCTAGATCCAACTGACTTCGACTGGATACTTGTATGGCTATCCTTATGGAGTATTGCTAATTTCCTCTTCTTATCTGATTCTGTAACAGCATGAGAGCTCTCTCCGCTGCTCTGGCAACCAGAATTGTATTCGGCTTTTAACCCAACTTCCAACTTTAGGGTTTTGAGTTACCTGGCGAAAAAGCTCGTTCGTTTTTCATTTTGAAAATGCGATTAGCGTCTGCATTCCCTTGGATGAGATGCGGGGATAGTGGGGTATAAGTTCTGGCCTTCCACATGCATCAGTGCAAGCTCTAATCATCAGTGGGAACGCCGTAGCTGTGTGCGAGGAAGCTCAATTTCACTGATCTCTTGAGTCACTCAATCCATCACAGTTTTGGTATGGCCACTTTCCACTGAAGTATGCCACAGCTGATGCCGGCAATGCCGCCTCCCCGGATCGACCTTGGCGAGCTGAAGTCACAGTTAGCCAAGCGGCTGGGGCCTGAGCGTGCCCGCCGGTACTTCAGCTATCTCCATCAATTGCTGTCACTGAAGCTAAGCAAGTCTGAGTTCAACAAGCTCTGCTTTTTGACCATTGGGCGGGAGAACGTGCCCCTACACAACCAGCTTATCCAGTCTGTGATCAAAAATGCTTATCAGGCTAAAACCCCACCTCCATTAAAGAAACCTTTGCAAAGGGAAGATGTCTTGAAACCACCCCCTCATCCGCTCATATGGTCCAATGGGGAAACTATACCAAAGTCTCCAAGGAGGCGAAGGTCTGTTACTCAGAGAAGCAAGCTTGGACTCAATGAAAAGGTGGATGCTTCTATTCTAGAGAATGGTGACTTGGGTTACCATGATTTGAAGAGGCGTCGTGAAGGCCATGATGGTGAGCAGGCTGAGCAGCCTGTGAAGAGAAATCGTCTTGATAGCAATGGCATTGATGAAGTGATTTTTGGTGAAGATGGAGACTTTGTAAAGCAAAAAAATGATTTGAAGCTAAACCATGGTCCCCTACAAGCCCCTCTTGGGATTCCATTTTGTCGTGCAAGTGTGAGCAGTTCAAAAAGATCTCTACCACCAGTAGGAAGTACTGGCATTGCTAGCTTTGCCAATTTCTCAGATAGTGGTGAGCTGTGCCATACTGAAGATTTGAGGAAAAGAATGGAAAGGATTGTGGAAAGGCAAGGTCTTGGAGGAGTTACGCTGGAATCTGCTAATTTATTGAATTATAGCTTGGATGTTTATTTGAAGCAGCTGATTAAATCATCCATTGAGTTAGTGCGTGCAAGGGTAGGTCCTGAGACAATAAAGGAGCCAATACTGAAGCAGAAGGCTCATGATAAGCCCATAAATGGTATTTGGCTGGACAGCTCCACGCATATGCATGGTAGTAGCCCTCTGGATTTGCAGGAGAGGAAATGCTGCTTGATAACTCCGCAGGATTTTACAATAGCAATGAAGCTGAACCCACGGCAACTTGGGGAAGATGCAGCACGGTGGCTCGAGAAGATATGCTTCCATTCATTTGAAGAATAACAAATTTATATGAAGTTTTTCATTTAGCTGGAAACTAAGGCTGGTAGCTGCCTATGTTTTGCAAGGGCTGGCCTGTGTAAATCAACATAGAAAGATTAACATCGGAAGCAATATTTTATGGCAAGTTCCTGATTCCATGCCACACATATACAGCAGAATACATTCTTGAGCATCCGTTGGAGAAGAAATAAAGTTAAGCTGCCATTGGTCCCTTCGTGACACATTCAGCATCTTTGATCCGCATGAATGGAGCTCTAGAGATATTATGTTTAAGCCTAACCAATCCAGGGGGACTCCAGTCACAGTTTTGCAGGGATACTTTATGTAACTTATATGATTCTATTTTATAACTTATGCAAGTCATGGCATTTGTATTATCAATTGTTAAAATTTCTTAGGTAGTTCTGATACCATTTTCATGTACTGTCAAATTATTTAAATTATGAATCTTTGAATCATTTGATAATCCAAGGTTGCAATGTTGCATGATGGATGTACCATTTCTTATTGTCCTGTTGTGAGCTCTCAAATTATACAGTGGATTTCTCCGGTCAAAGTTACTGTACTTTAGAATCCAATGACCAGTATTTTTGTTGTCTCAAGAGGAATGACAAGGATAAGATTAGAGGGAGTCGCTTTAGATGGTTTGGTCACATAAAATTTCCGCCGTCCGATGACCCGGTTAGGAAAGTAGATGCATTAGATTTGTCTTCTGTTAAGAAAAGTAGAGGTAGACCTAAAAAGACTCGGTTAAGATGTATAAAAAGTGACCTTAGTAAATTTGAATTAAATGAGAATTTGACACATAATAAGACACAATGGGGAAGAAGGATTCTTGTAGCCGACCTTACATAGTGGGATAAAAGGTTGTTGTTATTATTGTTGTTGTTGTTGTTGTTTGTTGTTGTAGAGGAATGACAAGGATATGACTGGAAGGACTTATGAATACTATGGACATTTTTAATTGATTTTGGCTGTCCTCTGAGGTTCTGATTAATGAAAAGACAGTGGGTGAAGAATCATCATTCTGTTATGTTCTTCAATCAATTACATGTTCATCTGTTCGCAACAGATTTATGCAGCACCCAAATGATGAGCTCTAAGCTGAAAGCTCAATGACATATCAAATCCTAGACAAGCTGTTTGTACAATTTGGTATTTTTGCTGTTCATTTCAGTTATAAAAGATTTTCTTAGCTCCTGTTCTGATGATACTACTTTTCTGCTTTCTAAACTTTTAACATAAATGCTTGCATGCTCCATATGTTATATAAAAAATGGCACACATGGGTTTCCGGTCAATTTATAGATTGGATTCTGTTTTCAATGATACTCCTAATATTTTGGTGATATCTAATAGAAAAGTACTTTCTGATCTTCCTTTTAATATGTCTGTATTCAATTAAATTTATGATTCTCTAAGATGCATAATGTTGGAAAGCTTCATTCTCATTTACATTTTTATTTGTTGTTTATTTACTTGTATGTTTTCCTTGCTCAATTAGTCTCTTAGAACTCTTTTGGTTTGGCTTTTCCCATTGTTTGTTTCAAAAAGTTACCTTTGTGGCAGGTAAAGTTACAGCAAAACAACTGCATGATGTTTTAATGGAAAAGGAAGTATTTTTTTTCAGAATTTGTTCAAGTAAAGCTCTTTTTCTTTTTTTTACAGCTGCAAAAAATTTTGACGGCTTCTTTAAATTTGTGATTCCAATAAAACAAAGACTCTTAAGATGTTTTTGTATTCCATGTTTTGATTAATACATCTTCCTCGCATTTCAATTGATTGTTGCATGACTTGATTAACATGTTGTCATCGTGTTTTGATTGCATAATACTTACTAGCTAGTGGGAATATCTTGTAAATCTTGCAAAAGTACATATGTAGTTAAGAATGGATAAACTATGTTGATTTCTTTTGTTCTCAACCTTTAAGAAGTGTCTGATCAATGAAAATTATCCTATACTTGCTGCAGCAAAATAGCCGAACTTGATTATCTAGGCTATCTTGGCCTTTTAAATATGCTAGTTCACTAGGCACGTATTACGAGATGAACGCGTACACAGGCAGATGTTAGAAGAACAAAGTCAAATTATATTTGAAATTATCTCACTAAAATGATCATGTAGTGACTAAGTATATCATAATTTTTTTGGCTAATGTTTGGTTACTTTCTTCTATTGAGATGATTTTTTGTTGTTGTTGCTATTAGTTGTGTTCTATACAAAACAATTTTGTGTACTGATGAGACTTTCTGCTCAAGGCATTCATTGAAACATAATCAGAAGTGCATGTACAATTCATATTATGAAGCCTGCTATATCTATAAACTAATTCATCATTACTTTGAAAATATGAATTCTTAGAATTTTATCTGTTTCTCTCTCAAGTTGATTCTGGTCATGTTTTTCTCCAAACAATAGTGAAAATTCTGTATCGGTGGTGGGATAGTTGTTATATTTATAAACAATTAGGTTGAAACCTTATTCTTTTACTCCGAGGTGATTGTAGACTCTTGTTATCTCTTACTAAAATCAACTTAGATGCTCTTTCAATTGATTTGAAATCATATACAAGCACAAAAGGCATAGTCATGAAACTTTATAAAATTATAGATACTCAATTTACTATCCTTAGCCAATACCAAGTTTTAATCATTATCTGATATTCTAATGCTTCTTCATAATGGTCTACAGTTAATGGAATACTTGGCGCAAGGTTGTTAATATATCCCTTATTATGCTACATTTTTTATAGTGCGGATTCTAATCTTGAAAGAACATAATTTCTGAAAGGTTATGGCTTAATACCATCATTAATATTTTCCCTGACAAATTTACACTTTTGATGATAATTAATTTTAAAATGCGCTTACATGTTTTTCTTTAATTGTGCTACTTATAATAGTTTCTCAAATTGTGTTGTTTCCTTGCTGGTGAAAAACTTATGCCAACCGCTGCACTCGGGTTCTTGTTAACATTGTCTGATATCATAGACATGGCGTACTCCTATTTGATTGGAAACTTTCTTCTGTTATGCACTTTTTTAAATTATTTTTTGCTTTAATTTTTCAAACATTCAGTTGTGTGATAATGAGAATACTACTAGAGGTTGTCGTGTGGAAGTAGATAAAATATTTTATATGGGGCAATTTCTATGACTAATTTCATGTTCCTCCACTAGTATTTTTATATTTTTTGAGACGTTTGATATGATTGTATTATTAGGCAGATTCATTTTGAATTTTGTATCCTCCACGAAGTTGCGTGCACTCTATTGACCTCCATATATGTGACATTAATCGAGTCGAGCTCACAAGACGAAGTCGATCGACTTCAAATACAACGATGCGGGTTGCTTTCCGGTTTGGTCTTAGGACCGGGTCCGGGTTAACAAAACCTAAAAATCTAATTATTATAAGAATTTTAACTTATTAAAATATCGAGAATTATCGTATACAAGATCATCGATCTTATTATTAAACTAATAGAGTTGACAGAATCTGAAATAATAAATTAAATGATCAAATAATAAACCTCCCCGATGATGATTGTGTTGAATAAAGATTTCAACCGGAGGGAATATTTTTATCAAAATGTGATTGTTATTTCAAATCTAATTAATATAAGTTAAATATCAATCCAAATGAGAAATCTGATGAATTATTAAGCTCAAAACGATTAAATGAAAATCATCAAGTTAAAAGACTTAGAGTAAAATTCAATTAATCCACCTTCCATAATTGTTTGTCGGAGGTGATAAATTAAGAAAATTCTAGCTCATGAAAGAGTCAATGTAAAATCAAGTACATAATTATATTCATTCTCATTAATCTACCGATGGGGCTGAGGTTCTTTATTTGCATGACTTGGCCAGGGTTCCGTATGATCGATTCTTTAGAATCACTGCGGGTGGTTGTCGTCAAGTGACACCATTATATTACGGTCATGATTGTAGCACGTATGCTCCCAATGGCTCTGCTATTTGAGATGTGAACTATAGAGTATACTCGATAGGGCAAAAAACACTCTGTCAATTAAGGTAGATTTAAGTCTTTCTCCTTCCAATTAGTCCAGATTCTGAAGATTTCGATCTCACTCATGTCGTTGTGATCTTTCGTCGGTTAATTATTCTCACGATTAAGTAGATTGGAGCCACAGCCAATCATCAAAATAATAATTTATACTAAAAACAACTCCATCTCCAGACGCAAAATTAATTTCTTATTTCTCTTCAAAATTTAGATACCCAATTTATATTTTTTTAGAATTTCAGAGGTGTTTTTTTGACCCACTCAAATTTACTATCTTTTGGATAATTTCTTTGTGTCATGTATAGTTTGTACTTTTGTATTGTTAACTATGACTGTTAAGTTGCATTTTTTGAAGGTTTATATTCATATTTTCTCTTGTCTATTGACAACTTTCATTCGTTCAAAGAGTGATTCTTTAGTGAAAGGAGCTGACAGCTTTTTGTTCCTTAACTATTTTTGTTTTAAATTTGCATTTGCAGATACTTCTAAGGCTACCAATGGTGCTTATAAGCCTCAGGGAATGCTGATTATTTACATCTGATAGTGGCTTAGTTAGCGTAGCATAACCAAAATCATGAAGGAAATCCATTCACCGAAAAAAAAGGTATTTTAGCATTTTTCTTGACATGGACTTGCACCTAAGGGCTTTGACAGTTGCTGGCGGCGGGGTGGGCTGGTGAGGGTTGGGATGAGAACGGTTTATGATTGATAAGTTGCTTTGATTGACCTATGTAGCGAGCAAGTGGTAGAACTTAACTATTCCGTAGAATAATTCAAAATAGTTTCTCCATGCATGCGTGTTTATGAACCACACTAACAATTATGTAATCATATCTATATAAAAAAATGAGTAAAGGAATTTATGATATAAACTAGCATCTGCACAAAGAGCTAATTCAAGTGTTGTTTGTTTTCTTATTTACTTGTCCAGGAATGTTTGTACGGGTTCATGGGCATGGTGTGAGCTTCGATTTTAATTTACAGGTTAGTGTAATATTCAAATTTTAGTTTTGACAATCACATTATCAGTTTTTCTTTCTCCCATCCAGATACCTTGATACTCCAATGTTTTTTTAGATCATGGTCCTTTATAAGTTTCTTATTAATCTTTAATGTTTGCACCCGTTCTAAAATACAAACAGACAAAATAGATGATTTAGAGGATGAACTATTACTTTGTTCTTTTTGCTGTTCCTGCTAGATTATTTCTTGTGAACTAGGGGTATAGAACGTAAACGGGACATTTTGGTCTCTAGATTGCTCACACAAGCAACACTTAGGTAAATGATTCACCCAAGGGTTGTGTCCCAGAAGAAGCCTCTAATGCATATGTTTGAAATTGAGAAATTAACCGACTAGAACTGGTTGAGGGGGTTTGGTGAACCCCTCTCTTGGACTTGGTTTGGTTTGGGGCTAGTTTTTCAAAAAAAATGGCTCTTTGTTGGTCCATGCTTACAGACTGGTTCATTGATCAACTAAGATCAGGACCATTGAGGTGTCATGCTTACTTGGCTAGTTGCCAAATCAAGGCTTTTGTAAACCGGAGGCGTATTGAAAAGATATATTGGGTCTATGTATTCATCTTTGCTATTAAAAGGTTGGTGTAAATTAGAGTTGCCTCACTATCTTTATTTTGGGAAAGAAGTTTTATTAAGTTAGCGCCATCCCACAGCCTTCGTTCTGTTGATATGCGGTTAGAAGTTTAAAAAAGGAGGGGAGATATAACACGTGTTATCATCCCACTAACCCACGAAGCCCACCATGCCTTCCCAGTTCGCACGATCATCTCTCTCTCTCTCTTCATCTCGTTTTGCATGTCTCGCACAACCAAGGAGAAGTTTGAAAAAGGAGAGGAGATATAACACGTGTTGTCATCCCACTAACCCACGAAGCCCACGATGCCTTCCCAGTTCGCACGATCATCTCTCTCTCTCAATCTCGTTTTGCATGTCTCGCACAACCAAGGAGAAGAACGGCCATTTTTCACGCTTCCCTCTCGGTTCTTGGCACGCACAGCTCTCCCGCCTCTCATTTTCTCTCCCACCTCGCCTCTAGTTCCCACACGTGAGATGTCCCCAGACCGAGCCACTGATGAGTACTCCACTTCCATGTTGAAGACCCTTGCTGCCCTCTCTATATAAAGAATTGTGAGCAAGAGAGAGAGAGAGAGAGAGGAAGGATACAACAGTGTTTTTTTTAGAGGAAGGATAAAAGAGAGAACAAGAAGAAGAAAGAGAACCATATGCATCTTTCTTTCTCTTTGGCTTCATCAAACAAAAATCATAATAATACAAATATTTGCATTTTCGTATCTTTGATCCGGGCAGAAAGAAAATTGTCATTAAGACTCATGTCCGCTGTATCTTTGATCCGGCTGAGAAGAAGATCGGGATCATCCTATGCGCCTGTTGTATCTTTGATTCGTCCAGAGCTCTGCTTCCATTGATCTTAGTTCTGGATTTAGGGAATTAATAACTCGTTGATAACTGTTCATGGCTTGCACTGGAGTGAGACTTTCAAACCATGTTCACTCATAGTCTCTGCAGTAGTTTTCATGACCTCGACGCTGTCAGCTTGCTATGAATTTTGTTCTTGTTTATCAAGAAGATTCTTAGTATTGCGTTATCATTTTAATCGTTTGCAATAAAAATGCTTCACAAAAGAATAAAAAAAAAACTGTGTTCCAAAAAGCAGAATTACATAATTGAAGACTTACCGGTAGATTTTTTTTATTTACTAATCGCTAAACAAAAAAATAACTTAACAGAAATAACATTAAAACAAAAATATTAATGTTTAAAGCTGACAATTTACCCACATATAAGTAAAGATTAATTGTTGATCAATATAACTCTCCTTTTAATATTGGTATCAAGATCCAAATAGTTATATATTTTGCTAGAAATTGATACTATTTGATCAGATCAAAAGAAACAAAAGAAAATTTCAAACTTCAATAGTAAGAAATTTTGTTATCTTTCTTAAAAAATTAATAGTCTTAGATATTCATGAAAATGTAAAAATGTCATAAATAATTCATGGGTATTTATATGTTATACAAATGCATAATTATCTGTTAAATAGATCAACCCAAATAAGCATGAGGTCAACTCGGCCATTTAGGCTTACTAATCAAGAAATTGAGTTCAATCAGGCTACCTATTGGTCGGTACTAAGGCCTTGATTAGAGGTTGTCATTTGGGATACCTTGCCCAAGATGTGAGATCATAAGATTCATATTTAACGTAGTAGTCTTAAAGTTAAAATGACATTTGTGTCGGATAATTCTTAAATTTAGGGAGATAAATTCTAATTACTTTGTTACTTAAAAAAACATTAAGTCAAAATATTTTCATTAATGTTTAGAATGACTAGAACTATTTATACAAATTTGTAGTTGTGGCTACAAAAGATCTTGATGGTAGGAAGGTTTTTCTTTGAAGTTGTGATTCTGTTTGAAAAATTGATTAGTCGGTGTGTTATAATTGTTTGTATAAAAATGACTAAAATATTTCTATGAGCATTTGAGCTGAATAATATGAAATAGAATGAAGAAAAATAGGATCACTCTAGAAATATTTAAATGACAATAAATATTTATTGTAAACTCTTCAAATAGATCGTTATTCTAGATTTTTTTTAAGGATTACTCTAGAAAAAAGTATTGTATAATATGAGCTCATCTCTTAAAGTCTTGATAATCTGTTAACCTAATGAATGCATGCCCAACCCCATCTTTAATCAAACTTAGCCAACTCATAAATTAAGCTATAAGCATCATCTTAAGTAAATTTTGGCTTTCTAATAGATGTAAGCTCCAATTCTAACTTATAAATTGAGCCATAAGTCTCGTCTTAATTTAATTTGAGAATTATTTAAGCCTTACTTCAATCAAATTTATCTGGTAAACCTCACCTCCATGGCAAGGTTGTAAGATTTAAATCTTTAAGTTAATTTGACTAACTCATAAATTGAGTCATAAGCCCATCCTAACTTAATTTGGGCATTCCAATGGTTGTTAGCCTCATTTATAAGCTAAATCAAACATTTCAATGGATGCAAGCCTCATTTTTAATCAAATTTGGGTAACTTATAAGTTGAGTCGTAAACTGCACTTTAACTAAATCTGAGCCATTCTAATGGGTATGAGCTTAAACTTAATACGACTCAGGCTAACAACCATACTAACAAGCCTAATAAATTAAATAAATTCTAAAATTAGAAAATACAACTAAAATTTATATGTGTACAGCTTGGTCTACTCAAGATTTTTGAAAGGAGACAACTCATGCCTACTAATTAGGTATCATAAACATTTTGGCCTATGATCCTTTAATATTAGTAAATTAAGACTACTAGTACACTTGGGATGATAGAATCATGAGATCTTGATTGGGTTTATCTTGTTTTTTCAAAATATTTAATTAGAAAAAAGTTTAGAATACTAGGCATGAGCTTGAAAATTTATTAATGTAGTCATCCTTAATTGAGATTGCTCTCCTATAATTTGGAGGGGTGATTATCTATGAGGGCTTGCGCTCATAAGAAGTTTAGACTCTAAATCTAAATAAACTCTAGTATAAATCTGAGATAAAATATAGTAAAATAAAATTTAGTATGCCTCATGAAGAACGGATCCCAAAATCTTAGGGGCTGTTTGGGATCAATTTTGTTTCTTAATTTTTTTTTTTATGCTATTTTTGAAAATATGTTTGTTTAAAGTATTTTTTAGATGTTTTTATTTTTCGTTTTAAAAAATAAATAACATTATTTTTAAAAACACTCAAAACAACTTTTAGATGTTTTGAGTATTTTTAAAAATAACAATTACAATCAAACATGTTTTATTTTCAAATAAAACATAAATAAAATAAAACAAAAACACAAAATAGAAAATAAAAAACCAAAGTGATCCCAAATGGTCCCTTAGGTAACAGGGGTTGATCATTTCTCCTAAGTGATTACCATAATTGAACATTGTTGAAAAATATTCGAATATATGTTAAACTCTTATTCGAACCATATGTTTTGATTATACTTACATTTTATTTGTGTTGTAGTCGAACATTGTTCAAACAAATTTTTTATTCTTATTTGGACCATTATTTTTCCATATGTTTCAAAATCTTTGAATCATATTTGAATCTTGTTCATGTTATAATTAAATATTGTTCGGACATTTTTGAATTATATTTTTTTGGTTAAACATTTTTAGCCATATCATAATTGTTGGGAATGTGAAAATGGAACATAACAAAGCAAAATACTTAAGAAAAGTCTACTACAATAAAAAATTCATTTTGATGAAAATACCCTCACTTTTTGACCAAGTGATTCATGTCATTCATCATCAAGTAATTTCTTATTACCACATTCTAAGGACCTTTTTCAAAAAATTGAAAAAACAAAGGTAAATTTGACTATATGCACCATAATAAGAGAAATTGGAGAGATATGGTTGCTATATATTTTTGGAATAAAAAAAGACTAAAAGAAAATGTAATATTTAATTCATATTATTATGGGCTTTGAACAAAAGTTTGGATCAGAGTGTCATCAACTCTTCTAGGGATGTAAAGAAATTTTGAAAGAGTTAAGCTAAAGGCAATCATCTAGAAGGTCAAGAGAGATGAGCTTACACTTGCAATGAGCCTCTCTTGAGTCTTGTGATAATGGATGACTTTTGCATCAAATAAAATAATATTGTTTGCCACAAGGACCCAATATAATCTCATCTAATAGAATTTTCTTTATTATTGGTACTTGTGCAGGGGCTAGCAACAAAGCTGAAATTTGTGCTGCTAGTTGGGATAAAAAAACTCCATTTGTAGAGATATTTGTTGGAAATTTTGGAGGATAAAAATATCTTTAATATTGAAATGCCAACAGATGAATCAATAGTTTTCATTTTGAAAGTTTATTTGTTTCTTCATATCAGATTATAACTTATATACGACATAATCAAAATAGGGATTTCAAGGGTAAGGGTATGAGATCTATAGGCTTCTTATGTTGTGATGCATGCACCACTTTAAAAGATAATTTTTTAATATTTGTGCTATTAGAGCTATTGTAAACAAATTTAGCCATAGGTGATAATAATTTTAAATTTCATAATAATGACATTCTAATAAATAATAAATTTCTTAGATTCCTATCCATAGATTTTTCTACCCATCTCTCTATTATAAATGTTGACCTACATATATGCTCCATCAGTCAAGTCAAACTCACAAACTGAATTCGGCTAACTTCGGATGCAACGATGCGCAAATTGAAGCTGAAGTACACTTGACGTCGCCGAAACTAGTCGAAATGATCTTCGATCGACGAACGGACTTCACCATCGCGTTCAGAACGTCGAAATTGATCAGAATATACATATTGCACAATTCGACGGTCAACCGATCAAGAAGGAAATCCATCGATACGCCTACATGCATATCGAAGTCGGGAGGCTGCGGCGATGCTCGAACGACATCCGTTCGTGAAATTGATCACGTCGTTAGTGTCAAAATATCGAAACCTATCAAATGAGATTGTTCGCGCTCAATTCGGACGAGTCTGCATGGATTTCGAGCGGTCGGAAGCGACGATGCGCATTTTTGAATCAAAATTAACTCGATTCGGCGAAACTAATTAAGCGGCGCCGATCAAGCGGATTACGGTGAATTCGTCAATTTACCTATAAATGATATCCATATTATGTGAGTTTAATTTCGGCAAGATTAACAAGAATTTTGACATGATATTGCGAAAATCAAACATCTAATTTAATTAAACATAGTTAGATTAAATCAGGATTTTCATATGAATAGGGATTATTGATCAGGTTAAATATTTTCCATAAATACTTCTTAATTATATTCAAAATTTCATTCAAAATTTTCAAAATCCCGCCTAATTCTATGTGGAAATTCATTAATCAGCAATTAAGACCATTAATCAAGAGGCTCTTCTCTTCTGGAAGGATTTCAAGAAAACGGGGATCCGATTTTCCCTCCCAAGGTAAAAACCCACAGCTGACATTCTTCCCATTGGATTTTCTCGAACGACAGTTTTCGATTGTCCGCCCTGATTCATTCTGATTCCTCAATCCCGTGACTCTCCCGTTCAGCCCTCTCTCTCGCCCGTCTTCTATAGGTAATTTTGCATCTCTCATCTCCTCCGTTCTCCCCTCCCAATTGCACAAACCGTGCCCGACCTCTCTTCCCCCTGCTCATTTCTTCCTCCCAGTCAAAATCGAAACTCCTCTCACCCGTAAGTCTATCTCTCGTCCGTTCTTTCTCTTTTGACCCCCCTCTCCTTTCTTGTGAGAGGTTGAGTCAAGGCTCCCTGCTACAAGTCGAGCAAGTAATATCTCTTCCTCACTCTCCCAACCCGTCCGTCTCATGCAAGAGCTCAGCCTTCCATCCGAACAACACCTGAACTCCACGAAACCGAGCCACAGTCGCTCGCCCCCTCTTGATTCGTCCTCAAAAAGCCAAAATCCCGTAAGCTCGTTGCTCTATCGCTCATTCATTCCTGTACAATTTCAGTCTCGAAGGCGAAGAGTTATTGCTCCTTCCACATCTCCCCCAGTTGCTATGCGAAGTCGAAGAGAGGCGTAAGGATCGAAGCTAATAAGTCCATTCATTCTTATTGATGGGATTTCTCATGGGAGATTGGCCTTCCTACGATCCTCATAATTTCAGTCAGATCCGACCTTCCGATCCATCAACCCAACCTTCATAAGGTTTGTGGTTCTTATTTCTGTTGTCGGTGGAAAGCGATTGGTGAAGTATGAACTGTCCTTTTAGAGAGAAACTCACACCAGCCACCTATCATCCTACTCATAATAGAACTCTTCCCCCACCAAACCAAGTGATAACAACTGAAGCTAGAAACATTCTCTTGAGACAAATCTATCAGAAAAGCATAAGACAAGTTGAGACCAAAGAGAGCTGCAACAGATCATCTAACTCCAGAGCATGGTTGCAAACAACCAAGAGGTGATGATCCTTAGCTCACATTTGTGATCAGAAAACACACATAACATATGCACTAAGCTAGGAGAGCTACACCTGTAAGTTTCTAACTTCCCAAGATTTACCTTTTCATCGTCACTTTCCCTTTCGTAATCTTTGAGAAGTCCTCCATCCCAACTCCCGTCCCATCCATCCGCCTCTCTCACTCTTGAGAGGGTTCATCTTGAGATCACACTGCCTAATTCTTTCGAAGACCATCCTCAGGTCACCAAAATGATCTCTTCGATCTATGCTCTTGATGATGAGGTCATCCACGTAGCATTCTATTTTATGATGAATCAACTTCAAGAAGATCGTGTCGCTCGATATGTAGCTCCAGCATTCTTCAATCCAAAGAGCATGATTGTGTAGCAGTATATACAAATTGGCGTCCTAAATGATGTGTGCTTCTCGTCTTCAGGAGCCATCTTGATTTGATTATATCCCGATGATCTATCCATAAATGAGAACATGTTGTAGTTGGAAGTATTGTCTACTAGTAGTTCTGATATTGGAAGCGAAAAATCATCTTTTGGGCATGCTTTGTTCAGATCTCGAAAATCAATGCAGATATGGATTTGACCATTCTTCTTTCTCACTGGAACCACGTTGGCTACCCAATCTGCATACTTTTCTTCTGGGATAAAGTTTGCTTCGATCAGCTTTTTAGTTTCTACAATTACCTGTTCTTCAATCTCTAATCTCATTCGCCTGTGAGCTTACTTAATAGGCGTTGCATCTGATTTAATGACAAGTTTATGAACTGCCACCTTAGGGGATAAGCCTGGCATTTCGGAGTATGTACAAGCAAAGCAGTCCTTGAATTCACATAGCAGAGCTTTCATTTCTTCGACCTTTTCATCAGGCAGAAGGGCACTGACTAAAGTTGGGCGAGGGTCATCCTCTATTCCCAAGTTGATTTCCTTCAACTCATTTATGGTAGTTGATTGTCTACCATCTTCAAGCTCTTCAGGTGCTGGCTTGGCTTCTATCTCCTCATCGTTGGTTAGGTAAACCTCATAAAGATCATCTTCATTTTCAATTTCAGTGTCAATCTTTTCTTACATTCGCATGGTTTTCTTTGACGGTGTTTACGTCGGATGTATCCAAGGCCTTTAGATGTATGATTATCACACTTTCGCGAGGTCTGTAGACTTTTTAGACTCCATAGGGTATCAAAAAAGTGGGCTCGCCATTTGTATGTTCCAATATCAACTCCCAATTTGTGCATCATCTTGTGAATCTTTGGTGGATAATATTTTGGCATTCTTGTGAGAACCATATCATCAGATTTATCAAATTGCATGAGTCAATCAAAATCCTGGTGATAACACTCCTCAGACTTGTAAAATGAAATTTCACGTTCATTACTTCCAGGCAAAGGAGGCACATAAAAAGTCTTTAACTCTTCAACAATGTGGACTTCACGTGGAGTGGTCTCTTTGAAGTGTTGAAAAGGAACCGACATGATCACTAACGATTCCTCTGATATCAACAAGTCTACCGTCCTTCTTGAAGAGATACCCTGAACTTCATTTTCATAAGTAGGTTCAGAATCATACTCAGAATCTGAGTATTCCATAATTTTATTTCCTTTCACCAGAAACTTGTTTACTCCTTTTGGTCCGACAGAAGGATCATCCTCTTCTTCTTCTATGTCACTGCCTAGATGAGGGACTAGCCTTTTCAACTTATGTGATGCACTAGCTGCTTTAGGAAGAGTCGGCGTCGCCTTCTTTCTTCCTTTTTCCTTCTTCACTTCTTTGTGTTTTTTTGCAGTCTTTGAGGAATAAGCTTTGGATTGTTGAGGCTTGGGCTTCCAAAGTACCTGTATGAAGTGCATATTTCCCTGCCTCACCAAGAAAGGCGTGCACATGTACTTATATATTTGCAATGTCAAGTTAAATCATTAATTTTAGCTTTATTGTTGAATTTTTATTAAGCAGTTTATTAATCATGTCTGTATAAAATTTGGCGGATTTTGGCATCGATCGTCCCCATATAGGGGTACTTGAGTATCTTTGGGCACCACGCCAAGGCATGTATGGGTGGTATAAACCATGGCCGATCTTCCACTGCCAAGAAAGGCATGTATGAGTCTCTAAAGTACCTACTGAAACAGATTTTCCCTTCACGCCAAGAAAGACGTGTACGGGTAGTTATAGACTTACATGTTAATTCAAATAACAATTTTATATCATAGCATAGTTTACTATCAAGTTATGCAGGTCCCCCGGTCGGTGTGAAGTTTGACAGCATTTCGGCAGCATCCCGACGTCATCTCCGTATAAGGGGCTATTTCGGATATGCTGGGCTTGCCCACCACACCAAGAAAGACATGTATGAGTGGTATAAACCACGACCTGAATGCGCCTTCCCACCATGCCAAGAAAGGCATGTATGAGTCTCTAAGGTACCTGCTGAAATAGATTTCCCCACCACGCCAAAAAAGGCGTGTCCGGGTACTTATACACATGCAAGCAAGTACAAGTTTTCCTGTCATGCCAAGAAAAGCATGTACAGGTACTTATAGTCAATAAGCAAACACCGGTTTCCCCACCATGCCAAGAAAGACGTGTATGGGTACTTATCATCAAAAGCAGGCGAGCACAGGTGTGGCGACATCTGGGGGGCACTAAGGCTCATGGCCCAGTGCGTGCCTATGGGACCTGGTGCTCAGTACCTGGTGTTCCCTTGAGATCTGCGATGCTCATGGTAGTCTGAGTGCATGAGGTGCACGTGAGCGTGCACCCTATAGTGTCGACGATAATCTGATGTTTTCTTCTGATGGCGATCATTTCACTGAAAACTGGACACAGCTCTTCTGAGAGAGAGAGAGAGAGAGAGAGAGAGAGAGAGGGAGGGAGGGAGAGAGAGAGAGACCTTGAAAGACGGTGAGAGGGGATCGTACGGGAGAGTTGTCTGCTGTGGGAGAGGGAGGGAGATTAGGAAAAATTAAGGTTTAGGGTCTTAGGAGAGGTATTTATAGGATTTGTATTTTTTTATTATTTTATTTGTCATAATTTGGATTTTCGCATCGACATCGTCACATAGACAATATATATGTCGATTTTAGATTACTCGATGTTTCGAACGCAACGGCGCAGTCCGATTGGAGGCCGTTTGGTTCAAGTCGGCGTCAAATCGGGGTCAATTTCAGTTCAAATTTGTGCGCTGTTGCTTCCGCCCGCTTGATATTCACGCAGACACTTCCGAATTGAGCACAAAGTCTCATTTGATAGGTTTTGACGTTTCGACGCTAACGGAGCGATCAATTTTGCGAACGGAGATAGTTTAGGCAACGTCGCAGCTTCCCGACCTCGATATGCGTGTTAGCACATCGTCGACCCTTCTTGATCGGTCGACTGTCGAATTATGCAAGATGCCTATTATGATCAATTTCGACATTCTGAACGCGATGACAGAGTCCGTTCATCGATCAGAGATCATTTCGACATCGTTGAGTGTGTTTCAGTTCCGATTTGCGCACTGAAGCTTGTCATATTCACCTTGTGAGCTCGACTTGACTTATGGCGTATGCATGAAACTCAACACAATGGTCGTTATCTCAAGAAGTATCATGTTTGAGTGCACATGATTGCATGATCGGATAAACATTATATTCATGACTCCTCATATTATAAATATATGAAATAACACTCGAAAATTCTCTTGCATTGCGAGAATGCATTTTCGAGTTGCGATGAAATTCCCCTTGCAAGACAGGGGCATTTTTATTTTTTTACTTAGGATAATATCGTGCTTTCTATCGATATCCCATGATGAAAGTATGTATGTATATATATATATATATATATATATATATATATATATATATATATATATATATCGACAATAAATCTTATCTTATCTTAGCTCGGAAATCCTCCTGTTAGACAGGGGGCATTTTATATTAGAAAAACACTTATGTCTATTTTGGGTTGACATCACAACTTGTGCTGAGATTCCCACATAATATTTAAAATTATATTTATTTAAGTCGCAGATGACTATGCAAATAATAGAGAAGATTGCGTCCACTCAAGACATATAGAGGACGACTTCAAAGGCTAGAGGTTCGCCTCTTGAACTCGTCAGAATCTCAAGGATCAAGAGAAAAAGCTTCCAAGTTCTGTCGGACTCACTAAACTCAAATGTGGTCGTGTCGCCAACAAACCGTAAAAGAAAGGTCGCAATAAAAGAGCCCATCTCTTTTTTGTCTAATGACTATGGTTGTTTATCTTCCAAAGTTGATCCAACTCAATGAATTTAAGCTATCCAGATCGAAGAATCTTTCTAATTAATCGACGAATCAAGGGAGGATCTGATGAGAGGTTTGTGCAACCACAAAGCACAGACCTATACAACTCCTTCAACAAGTCCACGAAAGCAATAGACAAAGGATCGAAGGTATGCACATTCTCCTGACAAGTTAATTTGGACAAGTCAGGTCTTCAACAAGTCCACCAAAGCAATAAGCAAAGGACTGAAGGTATGCACATCCTCCTAACAAGTCAAGTTAGACAAATCAGGTCAATCCTTCATCAATTCCATCAAGCTTGAAGCTAGGATAGAAAGAACCTAAATCACAAAATAAATAAAATTCATTCCTTCATCAAGCCTACCAACCATGAAGTCAAGAAGATCAAATTTGCAAGCCACTAAGATCAGACCTTGGACAAACCCGTCAAAGCATTAAACTTATGACCGAAGGTATCTCTCTTCCTATCCGATGAGTCGAAAAAGACAAATCAGGTCGAATCTTATATGGTCAATTAGTTTGCAATAAACATGATCCGCTTCATAAGCACACCATATTTGTTGGTGGGTATTTGTTGACCTACATGTATGCTCCATCAATCAAGTCGAGTCATAAGCCAAATTCGATGGACTTCAGATGCAATGATGCATAAATCGAAACTGAAGTACACTCAATGTCATCAAAACCAATCGAAATGATCTTCGATCGACGAACGAACTTCGCCATCGCGTTCAGAACATCGAAATTGATCAGAATATACATATTACACAATTCGACGGTTGACCGATCAAGAAGGAAATCCATCGATGCGTCTACGCGCATATCAGAGTCGGGAGGCTGCGACGATGCTCGAACGACATCCGTTCGTGAAATTGATTGTGCCGTTAGCGTCGAAACATTGAAACCTATCAAATTGAGCGGTCGGAAGCGACGACGCGCATTTTTGAACCAAAATTGACTCGATTTGGCGCCGACTTTAATCAAACGGTCTCCGATCGCGAAACAGATTACGCCGTTAAATCTAGAACGTCGAATTTACCTAGAAATGATACCCATATTATGTGAGTTTAATTTTAGCAAAATTCACAAGAATTTTGACATGATATTGCGAAAATCAAACATCCAATTTAATTAAACACAGTTAGATTTAATTTTAATAATTAAATCATAATATGATTAAATCAGAACTTTCATATAAATAAGGATTATTGATCAGGTTTGTTGCGTGCTAGAAAACCAGTCGCGGTAGAGTGAAAGTTTATGCCTTAGCCTTGTTGTGAAGTCCAGCACACACACAGGTAATTAAAAAGCGAACAAGAGACACTCCAGAATTTTTAACGTGGAAAACCTCGAAAAGAGGGGAAAAACCACGGGGCTGCTTGATAAAAGCTTCCACTATGTATGTTTGAGTACAAAGTCTTCCTGATAACGGGATTACAGATTGCATATGAGGGAGGAAAAATAGCTATGTAACAACGATCAGGTTGCAATAGTTGTTGGTAGTAGGTGGAGATGCAGGGACAATTAGCGGCGGCGGTGGCGGTGATGGTGGTTGTTGATGGCGGGGGGTGCGACCTTGCTTGGAGGATCTTCAAGCTTGAGCTTCTTCTTCCTCTTGGGCTTTTCCTCTTCTTCCTTTCAGCTCTTCCTCTTCTTCCTTGCTTGGGTTCCTCCTCTTCCTTATTTGGACTCTTCCTCTTCTTCCTTGCTGGACTCTTCCTCTTCTTCTTCTTGGACTCTTCCTCTTCTTCCTTGCTTGGGCAAATTTGTGGCAGGATCGGCCGGTGGCCCGTGTGGTGATTACGATCGTCGGCGGTCTCTCCTCTTCTTCCTTGCTTGACTCCTCTTCTTCATTTGTTCTTCACTTGGCCTTCATGTGAGGAATGAAGGCTATTTATAGATGGGAGGAGGCATTCTTGAAATTCATGTAAGGCATACCACTCCCTCGATCGACGGCTGGGATGATTCCTTTGATCATTTGATGTATTTTGAGCATTTGGATGCCCAAATGAAGTCGAATTATGAGATCTTAGGCTCATTAGATCCGTCGTCGAGCCTTCGATTTGACTATAAACACCCCATATTTGAGAGCTTTTGGGATTTAATTGATGTCCCAAAGATTCCGATGATATTTTAAGTCTTGATCTCGATTGATTTTGACTCAAAATCATATGCTTTTATCAAGATTTGTGCTTTGATGGTGGTATTTTGAGAGCTCAGTTGCCCATTTTTGGATGATATTAGCTTAATCATCCAAAAATATGTCAAATCTTCGAAAATAACGAATTCTTCAACGAACGTCGCGGACCCATGAATCATACATTTTGAGAGAATAAACCATCATAAAATACAAATTATGATTATGGAATAAGATGTGTAGCGTTGGCATGAGATTTTGAGGTTATGGAGCTATTTGGATACTCGCGAAGTTTTGAGCGTTTTGGGGACCATGAGGGCGGTGGCCCCGTTGGCGTCGCCCGCCGTCAGCAATTGTATTTATCGCGTCCTTGGGCATTCCATGTCAATTGTCCGGGTTAGTTGATTCCGGGTTGGTTGGATCCTTGAGTCGGTTCAGTCGTGTCCAGTTCAGTCATGCTGACGGTCCGGTCGCAGCACTCCGGCCCGGCGTAGGCCTTGGCCAGCCCTAAGCTCCAGTCCATGTGTCATCTGTGGCAGCTTGCCATGAACCTTGGCCTTGTCTGAGCGACTCGAACAGCGGTTTGAGCCATTTTGAGGGTTTTACGTTTTGCCCTTGTGGGGGTTATAAATACACCAAGATGAGAGGAGAGGCACCTTTCCCTCTCCCTTTCTTCTTAGTGAGGTCCTTTGGAGCAATCGAAGGCGATTAAAGCGTTGAGGAGAGCGATCAAGGAAGCGTCAAGGCACGGTATCGTTGGTTCCGGTTTCCTCGTCAACCGTCCGGGTTAGGAAGCGATCAAGGCCCGCGGTATCGTCGTGGTTCCGGTTTACCTCGTCCGTTCTTGGTCCGTCGGATCGTCACGGGTCGGGCGGTCAAAGGCCTGATGCGTCGTGGTTCC
This sequence comes from Cymbidium sinense, assembly GCA_021442155.1. Classification (NCBI taxonomy): domain Eukaryota; kingdom Viridiplantae; phylum Streptophyta; class Magnoliopsida; order Asparagales; family Orchidaceae; genus Cymbidium; species Cymbidium sinense. The sequence continues at coordinate 159,105,858 of CM038217.1, read as the reverse complement.
GGTTTCCCGGCCTCGTCCGGTTTACTGGCCCCGTCGGATCGTCCGGGTTAGGAAGGCGACCGCGATGCGTCGTGGTTCCGGTTTCCGACCTCGTCCGGTTCGGCCCGTCGGATCGTCACGGGTTAGGGCGATCAGGCCGATGCGTCGTGGTTCCGGTTCCGACCTCGTCCGGTTCTTGGCCGTCGGATCGTCAGGTTAGAGGCGATCAAGGCCAGATGCGTCGTGGTTCCGGTTTCCGACCTCGTCCGGTTGGCCGTCGGATCGTCACGGGTTAGAAGCGTCAGGCCACTGCGTCGTGGTTCCGGTTTCCGACCTCGTCCGGTTCTTATCCGTCGGATCGTCAGGTTAGAGGCGGTCGAGCCCACAGCGTCGTGGTTCCGGTTTCCGACCTCGTCCGGTTCTGCCCGTCGGATCGTCGGGTTAGGAAGCGATCAAGGCCAGCGTCGTGGTTTGGTTTTCGACCTCGTCCGGTTCGCGCCGTCGGATCGTCACGGGTTAGGAAGCGATCAAGGCCGATGCGTCGTGGTTCCGGTTTCCGACCTTGTCCGGTTCGGCCGTCGGATCGTCACGGGTTAGAAGCGATCGAGGCCACGATGCGTCGTGGTTCCGGTTTCCGACCTCGTCCGGTTCGCAGCCGTCGGATCGTCACGGGTTAGGGCGATCGAGGCCCGATGCGTCGTGGTTCCGGTTTCCGACCTCGTCATTCCGGTCTCGGATCGTCAGGTTAGGAAGCGTCAAGGCCTGATACGTCGTGGTTCCGGTTTACGTCGAAACCGTCCGGGTTAGCGATCAAGGCCCGGTATACATCGTGGTTCGGTTCACCGGCATTGTCGGACCGTCCGGGTTAGAAGCGACAAGGCCGCGATGCGTCGAGGTTCACGGCGATGTCCGACGAGAATGGCCAGCGACGGAGAAGACCGGCGATGGTCGGCGGCAGTGTCCGGTGACGATGGTGATGACCGGCGAAGATTGCCGGCGACGATAGTGGTGACCGGCGAAGATTGCCGACGACGATAGTCAGCGATGGTGGCAACTGGCATTGATAGTTAGCGGTGGCAAACGATTATTAGCTTCGGCGGGGTGGTCGGCGGCGGCAAGCGGCGGTGGTCGAGACGTCGGTAGTCGGTGAGTGGCCGTGCTTATGGTGGTGGCCGGCGAAGGTATCGGTGATGGTTCAAGTTGATAGTGATGTTGTTAACTCGTTATGGATATAATTGAATCCGGCGAGATTTTGACCCATCCGTTGTTTGTCGAGTGTTAGATGACATTAACTTTGTTTGGAGTGGGTACAAAGTTTTGACCTTTCTAGGTTATTGGTAGGAATATTATTCGCCGCTAACGTATGGAAGAAGCGTGGGAAGTCCAGGGGCGTTTTGACTATCTGGGTTGTTTGTCGAGCTTTTGCTCGATGACATTAACGTATGGAAGAGCGTGGGAAGTCCACAAGGGCGTTTTGACTATCTGGGTTGTTTTGAGCTTTTGCTCGATGGCGTTAACTATGGAAGAGGTCATGGAGTCCTGAGGCGTTTGACTATCTGGGTTGTTTATCGAGCTTTTCGATGGCATGCTGCGTATGGAAGAGGTCGAAGTCCGACGTTTGACTATCTGGGTTGTTGTCGAGTTTTACTGATGGCGTGCTGCGTATGGAAGAGTCAGGCGGCAATCGGGCGTAGCCGGCGGCGATAGTGACGGTGGTAACAATGTGTCGGTAATTAGCGGTAGCGGCCGTGGTGGCAGCAGTAGTCGGCGGTGACCGAAATTATCGTCGATGGTAAGCGGCCCGATGCCGGCAGCGATGTCGGCAATGGTTCGCCGAGTGGTCAGCGGCCCGGCAACTGCGGCGATAATTCGGCAGTGCGGCAGCGTCGATAATGGAATGGCCGCGCAATGTGATAATAAGATTATCAGCGATGGTCAGCAGCGATAACCGGCAAGTATCAGCAGTAGCCATTCTAAGGTTAGCGGCCAGGGGTTATCAGCGATGCGGTAGCATAGTCAGCAGCGTGATTAAGCGGCAGTAGTGCATGAAGCTACTGGTTAGCGGCAAAGAGTTAGTCAGCAAACCAGCAAGTGGCAAAGTGCGTTAGCGTAGCGGGGATAATCAGCGAAGATAATGGTGATCAGCGAAAGGATTCTGCAGCGATAGTGTGGCAGCGATGATCAACAGTAGTGTGGATAACCATGATGGTCAGCCGTGAGTGGTCAGCGGCAGTAGTAATTAGCCGAAGTCACCGAGAGATAGTGTAGCGATGGCCAGCAACAGTAGTCAGCAGCGATGGCCGGCATTAGTTAGCAGCCGGCAAGGTGGTCAGCGGCAGTAGCTGATAGCGGATAACCATTTACATTAGTTAGCGGCCATTGGTCGCGCAATAGCGGCGTAGTAAACGGTGGCTAGCGTCGATGGTCAGCGAGATAACCGGCGAAGATGGTGGTGACCGCAAGGATTCTGCCGGCGATGGTGGCGATGGCAAACGAGTAGTCGGAGTGGACTAATGGGATTTTGACATCCAGGGTTTTGCAGTGTTATCAACATTAACGTCGCGGAGTGGGTACAAAGGTTTTAACCTTTCAGGTTGTTTGTCGAGCTTTTGCTCGATGACATTAACGTATGGAAGATCCAAGTCCACGGGCGTTTTGACCTTCGGGGTTGTTTGTCGAGCTTTTGCTCGATGACGTGCTGCGTCTGGAAAGATCGTAGGAGTCCAAGGGCGTTTTGACCTTTCAGGTTGTTGTCGAGCTTTTGCTCGATGACGTTAACCGTATGGAAGATCGCGGGAAGTCCACGGGCGTTTTGACTATCTGGGTTGTTTGTCGAGTGTTTACTCGATGGCGTTAACGTATGGAAGAGAAGATGCGGGAAGTCCACCAAGGGCGTTTTGACTATCTGGGTTGTTTGTAGTGTTTTCGATGGCGTTGCTATGGAAGATCGGGAAGTCCACCAAGTTTTGACTATCACGGGTTGTTAGTGAGTGTTTACTCGATGGCGTTAACGTATGGAAGAAGGCGGGAAGTCCTGGGGCGTTTTGACTATCTGGGTTGTTAGTAGTGTTTACTTGATGGCGTTAACGTATGGAAGAATTCGAATAGTTGTATGAGCTTATAGCGAGTTGACTATTGATCTTTGCCTTTTCATTGGTGTTGCTGACTTGCTTATCTTTTGAGATTAAGAGTTGCCCCCCAGTTCCCGGCAGAATCTGAAGGAACAAAGTTTGATGAATCTTCATTCTTCGCTTGCATTCTTTAAAAGCTTGAAATGCTCCACCTCGATGGTGGTTTTGATCTTGTTGGAAACTTGGTATCCTGAAGATGAAATAATGAAATCGACATCCACAGGCGCAAGCATTGCGTGCTAGAAAACCGTGAGGTAGAGTGAAAGTTTATACTTAGCCTTGTTGTGAAGTTGGCCAGCGAGGTAATTAAAAGCGAACAAGACACTCAGGAATTTTTTAGCGTGGAAAACCTCGAAAAGAGGGGAAAAACCAGTGTGATAAAAGCTTCCACTATGTATCTGTTTGAGTACAAAGTCTTCACGATAAGGATTCTGAGAATTGCATATGAGGAGGAAAAAATAGATATGTACAATGATCGAGGTTGTAATAGTTGTTAGTAGTAGGTGGAGATCACGGGGACAATTAGCGGCGGTGGGTGATGGTGGTTGATGACCATCGAGCAGGGGTGCGACCTTGCTTGGAGGATCTTCAAGCTTCAGAGCTTCTTCTTCCTCCTTGCTTGGGCTTCCTCTTCCTTCCTCTTCTTCTTCTTCCTTTGAGTTCCTCCTCTTCTTTATTTGGACTCTTCCTCTTCTTCCTTGCTCGGACTCTTCCTCTTCTTCCTTACTTGGACTCTTCCTCTTCTTCCTTGCTTGGGCAAATTGGCTGAGGATCGGTGCCGTGGCGGTGGTGGATGATCGTCGGTGGCTCCTCCTCTTCTTCCTTTTCTTGACTCTTCTTCACTTCATTTGTTCTTCACTTGGCCCCTTCATGTGAGGAATGAAAGGCCTATTTATAGATGGGAGGAGGGCGTCTTGAAATTCATGTAAAGCCATACCACTCCCCTCGATCGGACGGCTCGGGATGATTCTTTGATCATTTGATGTATTTTGAGCATTTGGATGCAAATGAAATTAGATTATGAGATCTTAGGCTCGTTAGATCGGCTCGTCGAGGCACTTCGGTTGACTATAAACACCCATATTTGAGATTTGGGATTTAATTGATGTAAAGATTCCAATGATATTTTAAGATTCGATCGATTTTACTCAAAATCATATCGCTACATCAAGATTTGTCTTTGGTATTTTGAGTATATATCAAGGTTAAATATTTTTCATAAATACTTCTCAATCGTATTCAAAATTTCATTCAAAATTTTCAAAATCCTGCCTAATTCTATATGAAAATTCATTAATTATCAATTAAGACCACTAATCAAGAGGCTCTTCTTTTCTGGAAGGATTTCAAGAAAATGGGGATCCAATTTTCCCTCCCAAGTAAAAACCCACAGCCGGCATTATTCCCATTGGATTTTCTCGAGCGACAGTTTCCAATCGTCCGCCCTGATTCATTCTAATTCCTCAATCTCGTGACACTCCCGTTCAGCCCTCTCTCATCCGTCTTCCATAGGTAATTTCACATCTCTCATCTCCTCCGTTCTCCCCTCCCAATCGCACAAACCAAGCCCGACCTCTCTACCCCCTACTCATTTCTTCCTCCCAGCTGAAGCCGAAACTCCTCTCACCCGTAAGTCTCTCTCTAGTCTGTTCTTTCTCTTCCGACCCCCCCTCTCCTTTCTTGCGAGAGGTTGAGTCGAGGCTCTCTGCTACAAGTCGAGCAAGACAGATCTCTTCCTCATTCTCGTAATCCTTCTGTCTCACGCAACAGCTCAGCCTTCCGTCCGAACAACACCCGAACTCCACGAAACCGCCGCAGTTGCTCACGCCCTCTCAATTCGTCCTCAAAAAGTCGAAATCCCGTAAGCCCAACTGCTCTATCGCTCGTCCATTCCCTGTACAATTTCAGTCTCGAAGGCGAAGAGCTATTGCTCCTTGCACATCTCCCCCAGTTTCTATGCGAAGTCGAAGACAGGCGTTAAGGATCGAAGCTGATAAGTCCATTCGTTCTTATTGATGGGATTTCTCATGGGAGATTGGCCTTCCTACGATCCTCATAATTTCAATCAGATCCGACCTTCTGATCCATTAGCCCAACCTTCATAAGGTTTGTGGTTCTTATTTCTGCTATCGGCGGAAAGCAATTAGTGAAGTATCAACTATCCTTTTAGGGAGAAACTCACACCAGCCACATATCATCCTACTCATAATAGAACTCTTCCCCCACCAAACCAAGTGAAAACAATGAAAGCTAGAAACATTTTCTTGAGACAAATCTATCAGAAAGCAGAAGACAAGCTGAGACCAAAGAGAGCTGCATCAGATCATCTAACTCCAGAGCATGGTTGCAGACAACCAAGAGGTGATGATCCTTAGCTCACATTTGTGATCAGAAAACACACATAACATATGCGCCAAGCCAGGAGAGCTACACCTGTAAATTTCTAACTTCCCAAACTTTACCTTTTTCATCGTCACTTTCCCTTTCGTAATCTCTGAGAAGTCCTCTATTCCAACTCCCGTCCATCCACCTCTCACTATCTAACCGAACAGTATCCAACCGTCTACCCATGCCCTTTCTGATTCCTCCTCCCTTATATCCAACAGCACACTCGTCTTCCCTTTCTGCGACTTTGCCATCAGGCAGGTTCCTCTCAGCAGCCACTCTTTTTCGCAACTGAGAGACAACTCCGTCATCAAGCAGGTTCCCCTCAGCACTATCTCTTGTAGCTATTTTGTATCTCCTCTTTGATTGGAGTTCAATTCCCTTTGCCACAGCCAAGAGGGAACTCCGTCATTAGGCGGGTTCCTCTCAATTTCCAGCATTTCTCCCACCTATTCAACCCAAACAAATAAACCCAAAAATCTCTCCTATTCAATTCTTTCTGGCCGAACTCATGCAAAATTATTATTACTGCTGTTGGTGGATATATGGAAATGCTTTAATGTGTAAAAAGAAATTGTATATTTGTTCGGCTTTACGCAGATTTCAAGATTAATGCTTTATTAGAAAGATATGCGAAAGTTATTATGGTTGTCACACACCACTCATGCTCAACATACGCATCAGAGTTTTAAAATTGTTATATCACTATGTCGAAATGTTGTCGAAATTTTGACTAAATTTTAGAGTTTAAAAAAAGGGGGAAAAATCAAGATTCATTTAAAAAAGAAATCAAGCACATAAAAAATAAATAATTTAAAACGAAATTTGAATGCGTAGAAGTTATATATATATTTGCTTTTAGATGAAAGTTGCTTATGCAGTAAGGAGATTAAAATTGAGAGTGCTTAAAGACCAACCGGCCACGTCATCGCCACGGATACCAAAATAGTTTGATGTAGCCCCACTGACGATGAAATTCGCCAAAATTTTATCCAAAATTCATACTGAAATAAAATTCGTTTTAAACAAATAAGCGTTACAAGCGTTAAAATAAATTGATATCGAATTGAATTTTGAATTATAAATGAGAATGAATTTGAAATGAATTTGAATATTATATTTCAAATAAAGAAAGATTGATTGAACTCAAACAGATTTATGAATTTGAAATGAATTGAATATCTTGGTAATAAAAATAAATTTGGCACTTCAATATCTCATTTCAATTAATTTAGAAGATGATCTGATTGAATATCTAATAAGGGAGCAGAAGATTTTCTTGGAATTGGAATATAATTTTTCAAATCATAATTCATTTGGCCAAATGAATTGGGGAAAATCAAAGAATTCATAAGAGATTTTTAACGAGATTGAATGTATCGAGCAATCAATCCGTTATTTCATCGTGCATAACGCATTGTAGGCGGCTTCAAAGCATTATATGCTCAGTGCGGACAGAGCGCCAAAATAGTTCACGCACCATAAGCGGGGATGATCTAATATCAAATTTTATCCAAAATTCATATTTGTAAATAAAATTCAAGCTAAACTAATAGCGCTGCCTAAGCTCGTTAAAATAAATTGATATCAAATTGAATTTTGAATTATAAATGAGAATGAATTTGAAATCAATTTGAATATTATATTTCAAATAAAGAAAGATGCACTGAACTCAAACAGATTTATGAATTTGAAATGAATTGAATATTTTGGCAGTAAATATAAATTTGGCACTTCAATATCTCATTTCAATTGATTTTGAAGATGATTTGATTGAATATCCAATGAGAGCACATAAGATCTTCTTGGAATTGGAATATAATTTTTCAAATTATAATTCATTCCAAATGAATTGGGAATAATCAAAGAATTCATAAGAGATTTTAACGATTAAATGACAATGAGCGATAATCAAATTCTTGAAAAATATTTGAAGCATATTATTCGTCTTATTAAACACTTGAATGGGGTCAAGGAGAAATTTAACAGAGTTTGTGATGAGTTTAAGAATCGTCAATAAATATAAATAAGAGTCTATTGAATATTCAAAGACTAATCAACTTTGAATAAAAGAAAGTAATTAAATGTTATTCCAAGGATCTAATAGGCTATTAAAATAATTTAAAACACATTTAACGCCACCGAATCTACAACACAAATTTAGAAGCAGACAGAAGGCGTTAATTTCAGTTTTAAATAAACCTCATATACTTCATAAGGCGTCTACTAAATTCAACTCGGATATTTTCAAAATTCATATAAATATCCAGACGAATTTAATTTGATATGCATGCATCGTAAGATAAACTTTTAATATAATTCAAGTGCTTCAAAATTCATATCAATTCATTGGTATCAAAGTATATGTGAGTGCTTTAGAAACAATAAGTTCTTTAAAAATCTATGTAAGCACTTAAATTGAGTCAACCGCATGGGCCCTGACACAGTATTGAATGTTTAAATTCAAGTGTTTGAGCATGCTGCTCGGGTTAAAAACTAAATTAACTTAAATATCTTACACTAAAAATTATGCAATTATTTTGAAGGAGAAACAATCATTTTGAAAGCCTAAGCATATTTTTAAAATTCAATATTCTAAATATATGTTTATGTATGTATTTTAGTGAATCAACACATTCATATGATGAAAGCTTAAGTCATATTTGAGCAGTTAAATCCTTCTCTCCATAGGGACTGGAGTTGATAAAACTGATTATTTCAATAGAAAATTAAATAATTAAGCTTAGCAAGGTTGCATATAAAAACTGATACAATTACAGGTTTGAATCCATAGATCAAATCCTCGTCCTATATGAGTAGAGTTGACAAGATCTAATATGATATGATAAGATTTCAAAATTGTAAACCCGATCATCCTTTTATAGGAGCAGAGTTGATAAGGTCTACCCCGATGAAAGCCGTGTTGATTGAAAATCTCAACCGGAGGGGATATTATCATTAAAAGAAATTTGAGCTCTAAACTAATTCATCATAAAATTAAATTTTAACTAAGTAAATATCTGAACTAAATAAAATTTATTATTTAAATACTTAAAGCAAACAATTCATCCACCCATCCACCATCATTTGTTGGGGATGACAGATTAAGAAAACTCTAGCTCACAAAAGAGTTAATGCCAAGTCAAATAAATCACTATATTCAAACTCAAATAATCTCATGCTAGTAAGGACGTGACTCGTGTCCTCTCACATTTGCCAAGAGCTTCATACGATACTGATACGAGTCCTCTCGACGGTGATTTTCAAAAGACACCATTATATTACGGCCAATGAATGTACAGATTTCCCAATATTTCATCCTTTGAGTTATGAATCATAAGGTATTTGATAGACAGCTTTGACAACCTGAACTTAAGATTGTCTCGGACAAACACCACTCGCCAGGATCACTACGCGAACCTGGCTAACAAGGATCCTTCTATATATTAGTCGACTATCTCCTTTGACTAAGTAGATGACCAATGACGGACGATAAAACCATGGGATCTAGATCGCACGCCATCATTCCACCAATCATATGCTTTAAGTTAAATAATGGCAATTTCATAAATTCTAAACCCCAAATTTTAAACTCCACATCGCTACTATATCTTATGATTTAATGATCTAACGATCAAATTTTAATCGAAAGTTCTCTCTCAAAGATTGGGAAATTAACCATAGGCTGCCATAGAAACCCAAAACCAGAGATCTAAAGTCCTCATAAAATGAGAGTGAAATCTCTGGGTAGTGTCTTATCTATTATTTCATCTGCCTTCTGAAAATTTCACCGACACATAAATTTCAAACTCTCTTTAATATGAGAGGTCGGTGGTGAATTTTTGAAGCCCACAATAAGTTATGGATGAATATTTTTATCACAAATAGTTTTCATAATATATATATATATATATATATATATATATATATATATATATATATATATATATATATATATATATATATATATATATATATATATTAAATAGCTAAAATATTAATAATTGTTTAGACAGTTGAAATTCTATATAATATAATGAAAGTAGGGAGACCATGTAGATGAATGGTTTCTTTAAAGAATAATCTGGCCTTAGTAGTGGCTTCAATAGTCTTTGAATAGAAAATATAATATGCCATTTTAGATAATTCTATCAACTACCACTAATGTAAAATCATGTTTGCAAGCAACCCTGGGTAATCTTAATACAAAATATATCTCGATGTAATGCCACAACACATTAAACACAAGTAGGGTAGTATAGTGGATATAATTTACTTAACAATGTTTATCATTTTGTAAGTTTGATACTAGCTTACTATTCTTAGTGACATCTTAAGAAGATGCTAATATAATCTTTCATTTACCAATTATATGATCTTATCATACTCTACATGACTACCTAACCTGCTTGTAAACTCCCAGTCAAAAAAAAAAGTTTTTCTGTTAAATATGATCACATAGTGTGTAATTTGAAGTCGATAATATTTGATTGTCTCTTAGATAAAAAAAAAATTTAGATGTAAGTCAACATATTATATGCTCATGCTTGTACTCAAAACAATGTTTAAGAATAAAGGATTACATTTGTATAAACATAACTCATTTTGCATGATGGGTATTAGGCTTCTTCTGGGATCATAATATCGTAAAGCTTGGTGGTTAGAATATAAAGTAAATTCTTGGTGAAGAAGATCATGATGCTAAGATTGTAAAGCTTGCACTACAACATTAAATTCTTTTTCATAGGAGGGGTACTTATGCTTAGCATCATTGAACTTCTCATTGAAATATGCAATATAATGATTTTTTCTAAATTAATAATCTACTACTACATTCTCTTGAAGCATTACATGATATGTCAAAATTTGTATGATATTTGGATGAATGCACCAACATTTTAGATTTCATAAGGTCAAATGCCTTAGTGGTGGTAAGAATCCAGTTGAAGATGTTTATTAGATGGAAATAATAGGATTGAAGCATATGATGAAACCATGATAGAATATAACTTGTTCATGGAAACTTCAGATATTAGAAATTGATTGGATTCTTAATCTTTTGTTGACTAGTTTTCAATCCTTGTAAGGAATTTACAAAAAACCAAGAAATATAACATGTTGAAAAATGGTAGATATCTTTAAGATCATGCTTAACTTATCTGATCGAAAAGCTGAAGTTAATTAGTCTAAAATTGACCAAAATCAAATGGACTCAACGTTTTTTATTATTTTATTATTGTATGCATAACCAACATTGCCAAGTCACTCATACTTAGGTCATCTTAATTAGCTGAAGGATTGCATGTCAGATCTATATCTAATCCATAAATCTTGTAGAAATACTTAAAAGTATGCTTAGGTCATCTTTTATACTTTAGAAGATCCTTTATGGTACAAATCGCATGTTTTGACTGATTTGAGGGGTCAATTTCACCCAAAAGGATCATCTAGCTCGGATTAGAGGTTGTCTGCCAATATAATCTGATCATTGATTTGAAATCAACTAATCAGCTTGGTTTGGGGATGGGTTTCTCAGCCAATTTCAAGCTAAAATTAACCATCATCTTATTTTTCTGGCGCTAACCAATTCAATTGGTCAATTTTAGTCCGAAATCGACTGCAGCTTACATATTCACTATTCTTATTATAGTGATTCTTGAATCACTCGCACAAATGGTCACCAAAATTCTTCCTGTTTTTACTTTGATCAAATCTTAACTCTTGTTAGCTGAGGATCTTCTATTACGTCTGATTGTCTCATTACCCCAAATTTTAATTGGAAATGGTATAGCATTCTTGTTGTGCTTAATAATTTGGAATTGGATCCAAAATATCTGAAGCCTGTTTTTTTCCCATTTGTGCCCACTTATTTCTATAAATGACCTCTTAATTGTAGCAAGTTTAAATCTCTTGCCCATGATGATGAACTTAAAGCTTTCTCTTGCTAACCAGACACCTCCTTCTCAAGTCCTTTTCTTTCCACTTAAGGCCTTGCTAAGGTTCCTTTGGGATTGCTTAGTTTGAGCTTTTGGAAGCCCATTTTTCTATTGCAGTCTTGAGGGTTGGTCCAGAGTCTACATAAAAGACTAAGTATAAAGGTTTGTCTTGAACTCGAAATTTCTTTTATTTATTTATTTATTTTTTGCGTGTGTGATGCTTGTAATAGCTTTGGCGTGGAATTCTCAAGGGAAGCTTGGAGAGTGAATTTAGGCTTGAGGAGAAGCTTAATCATCATAAATTTCCTTTTATCATTTTTGTATGCTGTATGATTTTCTTCTTACTTGCTCTTACATTTTGAGTTAATACAGTTGTTTTTTTAAAAAAATTATCATCTAATTTTTCTCCCTTTTAATGTGCTCTGTGGAATATATCAAAAGATCCTGAAACTTTGTCCGCTAAACAACCATCTTCTTCTAGGATGGCTTTTAGTAGCACTGAAGCTCATACATGGGCTAAATATAGATTTTAATGCATCTTCCAAGAGAAACAAAAATCTCCCTAGCTTCAGATTCTTCTGATACCATTAAACTAAGCAGTGCAGCATAAACTTATTTTTAATTTAAACTGACCCTAGCATCCATCCACGCTCAATATGTTGGTGTGACTTTGATTGCTTTAAGGGTGTTCATAAGAACTTGCTGAACCAAGTTCTGCTATCATTTTTTTCAATCTTGTTCACCCTTAAAAGGACATAAATACCGCAAAGCCATAATTCAGCTCAGAAGCGCTTGCCTGATGCCTTCACATTCACGTGTGTGAAAGAGAGGAAAACATGCTTAGGTCGATCAACAGAGGCAATATGGTTCTTTTCTTTGTTCTATCATCATCTTTAACATCAATAGTCATCTCCAAAAAATTAAGGTTGATTTATGAATTCTCATTTTCCATTCATTCATGCTACGTGTTGCATAAAGTGTTAAATACTTTTTAACTCTTTATTGTATAAATGCGAACCATCTTAATTTATTTTTAAAATTTTCTTATTGTCAATAAATGCCACTTCAATCATTCATCTCATATAATTATTCCTTAATTTACTTCTTTTTTTTTTTTTTTTTACGTAAGTCATCTAAACATGATCATTTATGTCAACCTACATATCAATAGCTTTCTACTATCAACACTTGCACCAAAAAAACATCAATAACTTAATTATATTCTTATAAAATTTATTTTTATATTTTCATGATATCATCTTATTGCATACTTCTATTTTTTTATTTATTTTGGGATTTAACCATCTAGCCTTGTTGACCTATGCTTCATTAGTCAAGTCGAGCTCACAAGCCGAATTCAACGAACTTCGGATGCGAAGATGCACAAATCAAAGTTGAAATGCACTCGACGTCGCCTAGTTGAAATGATCTCCGATCGACGAACGGACTTCACCATCGCGTTCAGAACGTCAAAATTGATCAAAATATATATATTTGCATAATTCGATGGTCGATCGATCAAGAAGGAAATCATCGATGCGCCTACGCGCATACCAAGGTCGGAAAGCTACGGCGACGCCCAAACGACTTCAGTTCACAAAATTGATCATGCGTAAGATCAAAAAAAACCTATTAAACGAGACCGTCCGAATTCGAATGAGCTGAAATGTCGAGCGAAGCGACGGCGCCGCAACTTTGAACCAAAATCGATTCGCCGACTTTAATCAAAGCCTCCGATCGCGAAAGCGGATTACGCCGTCAATCCGAATTGAATTTATGAAACGATAATTATGTGAGTTTGATTTCGACAAAATTCACAAAAAATTTGATGTGATATTTGTGGAAATCAAACATTTGATTTAATTAAATAAAGTTCGATTTAATTTTAATTACTAAATTATAACATGATTAAATCAAAATTTTTGCATGAATATGAATTAGTAATCAAATTATACTCTTCTCATAAATACTCCTCAATCACATTCAAAATTTCATTTAAAATTTTCAAAATCTCGCCTAAATACATAAGGAAACTAATTAATCAACAATTATAACTCTTAATTCCCTGTTTTTCCCTCCCAAGACAATGAGGCAGCTAGAAATTTTTTGGGCAGACACCAAACCTCTCTCGTTCGTCGGCTCTCCCGTCCAACCTGCAACTTCCTCCAAGCCTCCGCTCTTCTCCCCGTCCGCCGAAGGTAATTCTCCTTTTTCTTTCGTATTCCCCCATCTTCTCCTCCGGCCATCGCTCCCGAAATCCCAAGTGAATCCCGCCAACCAATCAAACCCGCTAAACCCGAACAGCCAAAATTCCATTCCAAAATCTGCTGCTCCCTTCCGCCTTCTTCCCGCACTCTTGGCCTGACGATTTACTTGAAATTCCAAATTTTTTTATTTTCTCTGTCGCATGTCCTCGCCGGCATGGCGTGATAGTGTTACTGATGCTGCTCAAAACTCTAATAACCCTAATTGCCGCTAGGGATGGTGGCCCAAGTTCGTCTTCTGGCGTTTTCCTTCTGTGCTATCCGAATCTCCTGAAGTCATGATCACTCGCACACTGTATATTCTTCTCTTGCTTTTCTTCCGTGCTATCAGAATCTCCTGAAGTTGCTGATTGTGTGCGGGTGGCGTCTGGAATCTTTCAGGGGATTTCAGCTTCGTAGGCTAATCTCTACAAATTACTTTCACAGGGACTTCAATAATTGCTCCATGATTGCTCCGACCATGTGCAGAAAATTTAATATTGGCAGCAGATCCTGACCGTGAAGGAGAAGCAATTGCTTGGCATATCGTTGAGATGTTGCAGCTGCAAGACGCCTTAAATGAGAACACTAAAGTGGTGAGGGTTGTATTTCATGAAATAACTGAGTCTTCCATAAAAAGTGCTTTACTGGCTCCTAGAGAGATAGACTCAAACTTGATCAATGCTTATCTCGCTCGTCGGCACCTCCCCTCTGTAGCTCTCACCCCTTTTATTTTGGTGTCGCGCCGTCATCTTCTACTCTAACCGGCTCCACCACATCATTTACATCTGCTCACCCATAAACTATTTCCTCACCACTATCCCTGCAGCCAAACATTCCCTTTTTTTTCCTTACAAGTGACAAATATCGAGAAGCAACACTATCATCAGGCGGGTTCTCCTTTAGATTTCCGACATTTCCATTATTCCTAATAAACAAATTTCTTTTCTTTTCGCAGCAAACCGAGAAGCAAGTCACTGGTTCTCCTTTAAGTTTCGATGTTTCATTATTCCTCTAAATAGCTCTTTTCTTTCCTTTGGCTAAAATCGAAGCAACACCACATCGCGGGTTCTCCTCAGGTTGCTTTTTATTCCTCCGAACCAACAGCCTCTCCTTCCTTGCAACGATAGAATCGAAAGAACACCGTCATCGACGTTCTTCTTTCGATTTCACCTATTCAATCCAAATAATCAACATCAAATATTTCCTATTCAACCCCGCTAAATAACTCATGCAAAATCAGTGTTGTTGACGGATGTATGGAAATATGTAAACAATATATTCATACATATGTGTTTTTACGCAGGTTCCATTCATACTCATCAGGTGTGAGGAATTGGCCATTAAGATCGCCGCACGCCATCAAGGCGCCAGTAAAAAATCGACGTATTTCCCCATGTTGAAATTTAGAAATTCACTACTCGAGACATAAAAAAAGAGGGGAGAAGAATATTTCAGATATATATATTTCGCTTTTATTGGATCATGCTTATCGCACAGAATTTATCAAATTTACCGAGGCGCTTGAAACCAACCGCCACGCCATCGACGTGACGGTAGGCCAAAAATAGTGATGTAGCTCATGGAACGATTTAATATTTCGAAATGTCAAATTTCCAAATTTTGCTTAACAAAAAAATGATTTAACATGTTAAATATAAAATATAAATTCCTAAAGAAATGAATTGAAGATTAAATATAAATAAATTTGAAATGAATTTGAAAGAGACTTGAGTACAAATAAAATTAAAAATCATATTTCAAATAAAAAAATAGGGATCAAATTCAAGTAAATCTATCATATTTAATATCAAACGAAGTAGAAATTTTAATTGAATATTAAATAACAAATGATTATTGATAAATCTAATTGTCTATTTATAAATTGATGAGTATAAAATTTGATAATTTTCTTATAAGTATAAAGTCAATTAAGCAACTCATGATCACTCATGAATGTAACCTTTAAAAAAATCATTTGAATATTGTGTTTAAAATTAAAATTGATACATATGAGATTTGTTGAGTGCTATTTTCAAGTTAAAGTGAAAATCAAATGAATTTTAAAAGAGATTTTCACTAAGAACATATTAACAAGTATAACTAAAGCTCATTAAAGACTACGCCAAATAATATCTAAGAATTGAAAAATTCAATAAAGAACGTCACCTGATCTAATTTTCAAAAGTAATGTACGACACTAAATTAAATTCGCACAAATAAAGGAGCCATCCAAAAAAATTAAGAAATTTTATTCTAATTATGATTTTAAAAATCAATAATTTCATTAATATGAAATTATCTAAGTTATAACATCTCAGATATTTCTGACAGATTTAAAGAGAATCCTAATGTTCGGCCGCGAAAGCTAAGTTGAGATTAAATAAATATGAAATTAATCTCATAATTTAAATAAAATTACCTAAATTATTATTAAATATCGCATGGCTCACACTTATACTAGTCTTTAAATTTTGTGTCGAGGATCTGCGAGTTTAAAAGAAATGGGAGAGAAAAATGATGAAATCAATTGTCGTTTATGGTATATATTGCAAGTTAATGAATATTGTACTTCAAGTCGATGAAAGATATAAGTATTGAGATTCATAGAATATGATCATAGTAGGCTAATCACTCATCGTGAAATAGTGTTGACGAGTCTTAAATGATCAACTTCTAAATGAACTCAAATTATATTAGATTATAAGACTGTCCTTATATTAGTAATAAACGGCAATGTACGTTATGATATCGATTTTATTAAATTAAAGTCTAGCATCCTCTACTAAATAAGTAGAGTTGACATCGATGATGATCGTTGAAAATCTCAACCAAAGATATTATCATTAAAGATATTTGAGCTCTAAATTAATTCATCTTAAAACTAAATTTTAACTAAGAAAACATCTGAACTAAATAAAATTTATCATTTAAATACTTAAAAGTAAACAACTCATGCACCCATCAACCATCGTTTGTTGGGGATTACAGAGTAAGCTTCTAAAAAAGCTAATGTCAGTCATAAAAGCTATATTCAAACTCAAATAATCTCTACGGTAAGGATGTGGCATGTGTCTGTCCATTGATTTGGCCGTAAGCTTCATAAGTATTACGATTAGAGTCCTCGATGGATATTGCCACCTATTATATTACAATCATTATATTCGATGTTCATAGCTCAACCCTTTGAGTTATGAATCATATGATATATTTGATAGATAAAGCTTTTGTCGTAAAGTGACTTAAGCGTATATTCTTGACAAACACCAGTCATAAAGATTTCTTGGATGGCGTACTTCGTATGTTCGATAAAGATCCTTGATCAGTTTCGTAACTTCGTATGTTGTTAATTATTCCATTCTTTAATAAATCAACAATCTCTTGGCATAAAACAATGCTGTTCATTTGACAAGGATGAGCCTAGTGGGAATGTCGATTTTTCTTAAATACTTAATAAGTATATAGGCGTAATTAAATTTTTAATTTATCTTTCTTCTTGTCATTAAGAAGATCGATAATTTTATCACGTTGAATCTTCTTCTTGTGTTAAGTTTAATTACCCTAACTTATTAGAGATTACTGACACGAGATACGTATGGGATCTAGATCGGGCACGTCATTATTTCACCAACCATATGCACCAACCATATGCTTTAAGTTAAATAATGGTGAATTTTATAAATTCTAAATCCCAAATTTTAAATTCCACATACTGCTACTTATCTATTTATCATTAAGTGGCCTAACGTCTTAATCAAAAGTTCAACATTGAGATGAGTAATTAACTATAGGTGCTTTGCATATAAACTTGGAACAAATCTAAATCTTCACAAATAAAGACGAAATCTTTAGGTAGTGTCTTATCTACTATTACATCTGCCTTCTAAAAATTACACCGATATTTTAAATCAAACTCTTCATTAATCGAGAAGCCGGTGGTAAATTTTCGGAGCCCACAAGCCTTTATATCATCACCTATATCTAGTATTTAATATGACAAATGCAAACTTCTAATGCATCTTATTTGATTACAATTTTTCTCTTTTTATTCACTTTGCTATTTTGCATCTCCTTTTTTACTTTCTTAATGCCAAAGATACCATATAAACTATAAATATATATATTTTTTTATTTAAGAAGATTCAACAACTATAAAGCAGAATGGCAGACTGATGGAGTTCAAGAAAATTCATTATGACCTGTAATTTGTTTTCCAAAGATGAGAGACATTTGGATAAACTGGTTAACTGGTAGCTGAACAAACACTAGCTTTCAAATAGGGGATGCTAGCTTATCAGTTTAATTTTTCCGTTGCCTTCTTTTATTAAGGGGATGTTTGATTCAATACATATTGGGTGTAAAATAAAAAGTTTATAATGATTATAATTTTTTAATGCTTTATATAAGTACAAAATAAAACTTTAAATTGTTTAAAATATCTCAAAAGAAGGGTTTTTTTTTTCCCTACAATAAAAATTAGCACGTATCGACCAAATTTCTTTTACATCTTTCATCCTTCACCCATTATAGACGAACCCCAAAACGTTGACAGATGATTATGTAACAAAGTTAAGCGATCATAAAATAGAACACAAATACATCAAACTTAACAAAAAAAATCCAAATTTAATTACGACGATAACGCATCATATGAACATTTTCACTGAGGGCAAAAAATTGCTGAAATGTACACAATAGGAAATCTGTCTTAACAGAATTTTATTTCATTGAGAAATTCAGCAGAAGTATATATGTACACAACTAGACAGAAGTTTAAAGAAAGGAATAATTTTGGACAAAAAGTAGCATAAAACATTCAGGAATGGGTTTTGTTTTTGAAGGAATCAGCAGCTGCAGCTTTGCAAATTGGGCACCAGTTCTTTAGTCTGAGCCACTGACGAATGCACTCCACATGAAAACGATGCTCACATGGTAGACTTCCCATTTCCTCTCCTATAACGTATTCTTCCTGCAAATCCATCGAGCAAGCCGAAAGAGTTGATTACTAAGAGAAACTTTAAGAAGAAAGTTCATGAACATGTGTATTTCATATTGAACTTATTCCTGAAATATGCTGTTGTTTATGTCAATTTGCAGATTGCTAGTTCTACTTCCATGAACATGAGTAGACTAAGGGACTTCAGCTAGAAGAACAATATGAATAAACATTATATATAACTTTAAAATATCCTTTCATGCTCCAATACAACAAGAAGAAGCTTTTATTCTACTACGTAGGATTAGCTACATGAATCTTTTCTTTTCATTATGTCTTATTAAGTGTTAAATTCTCATTTAATTCTAATAAAATAAAGTCATTTTTTATACTTCCTAACGAAGTCATTTTAGGTCTATCTTTTAACATTGAATCTAATACATTCTCACTGAATTGAGCCAATGGTTTATGTGACCAAACCACCTAAGGCGACTCTCTCTAATCTTATCTGGTTAGAGCTGCTCCAACCTTTTCACATATATATTGGTTTCACATTTTATCTCTAAGTGTAAAGCCACCCATCCACCTAAGGATCCTCATCTCTACAACACTTAATTCCCTCAAGTCTAAGCGGTACTTTTCTATCATACAACAAGTCCGATGCATTCCTCCACTTCAAGTCTTCAAACATCCAACTTGAACTCTACTAATAACATCCCCATCTATTTCACCATCACTTTAAACAGTAATATTTACTCTTTTTAAAGACTTGATCACCCATTGTTGAAACCCCATAACTAGATCTTCTACAATTAAAATTACACTCCATGTATTCGTTTTTAGATATACTCAAACAAAAGTCTTTAGACTCTAAGGTTGACCTCCATAGATCATGTTTCTCTTGAACTCCTCTAATTTTATCAACAAGAAGAATATCATCAACAAAAAACATACACTAAGGACATCCTCCTGTAAATTTTTAGTTAGAACATCCATAACTAAAACAAAAAAGTATGGCTTAAAGCTGATCCCTGATGTAATCCAACTGAAATAGGAAAAACACTTGGCCAATCCTTTATTATACTCCAATATTAAAAAAAATTATAAAGTGTCAGACTTCTGCTTCTAAAAGGAATAATTACCTGACAAATGCTGCATTTAACATCATCAACTTTATGAGAGTTCCTTGGAAAGGTGAAGTTAGACCTGTATATGCTTCTTTTGAGGCATTTGGAAATTGCCTCCTCGGAAAGGGCCGTACTCACAGTTCCCATCTCCTCCTCTAGAGCCAAAAGCTCCTGTTCCAATCAAATGAGATTCAATTATCTTGATGCAGTATAGGTTTTTCTATTTGTAAAATCAAAACTATATATAACTTTCAGGCTAAGATATAATCTAAGAAGACATAACCACTGAATGATTACATTTATATTTGTCAACCAAAGAAGTTTCTTAAACAGAAACAAAAAAAAGATTTCTTTTTTTGTTTTTGGCTACAATATACCTCATATGACATATTATCTATATCCAATCTCATATCTCTATGTTGATCATAGTAGTTCAAACCTCCCAAGAATAAGTTTGCCTCCAACACTAATAGTTGCTGCATAAGAAAACTTCATTTTAATTAAGGTACAAAAAATAATTAGCAGCACAATTACAGATTAAAAACCTCATCTGTCAACTCTTCTTCTTGTTCGATCCTTTCCAATGCTAGTAAAATCTAAATAAATCAAAGAAAAATTACTTTCAGAAGTAGAGAAATTAAATTAATGAGTTACATGATCAATAACATGTTATTGTTCAGAAAATTTCATGGAGAGCAACCTCTGCAATTCCTTCAATGTTGAAACGCCTATAATCATCTCTATCTTCAGAACCAGAAAGTAACCTAGTTTGGGAGCTTCGACTGCTTGTCCCTGGTCTTCCAGTAAATGAAGAATCATAAAAAGTAGATGGCATTTCAGACGAGAAAGATCTTTGCGAACTCTCCTGTACATCATCAGGAGCAGATAACGGAGCATGGGATGGTTGTGGGAATAAAAGAGGATCAACCAGTTGAATGGACTCATACTCTGGCTCACTCAATCTCATTCTTCTATTTTGTATGACAGAAGAACCCCGCCGGATACCACTGGAGACTGCAATATCCCTACCATTTTGGATTCTTGTCTGTCTTGATGTTTCTTGAGGAGGTTGCTGCTCTGGTTGTGCTAAAATTGCCTTTGAAGATCCTTCTCCATCCTGTAACTTTCTTCTGACTGAAACACCTCTTGTATTAAATCCACTAGAAGAATCTGATGGAAGCACATCAGATATCGAAGCACAACCTATGTTATTCACGCTATACTTGTGTTGCCTGCTACTACTGATCGCTGGCGGACTAGTTTTAGGCACTTGAGACGCACATCTTAGTGCAGAAGATCGACGAAGAAATGAACTTGCAGTGTCCTGAATGGCAGATCCAAACCTTCGACTAATTTGCTTGCCAAATCTTGAGGAAGATGTAGCATTGGAACCACTTGATTGTTCAGTCATGGATAAACGCTGTAGCATTGGTCTGTCATGATCCATCAAATGTTTAGTCTCAATTCTTCCGTGAAAATCTGATTGCCAATTCAAATTTTCCCCACTCTCTGCTTGTCTGTTGCTGCTTTCTGCTACATCTGCTTCTTTTAGAGAGGAGACTTTGTTATGCCGTTCATGATAATATTTTCTAAAGTTGCTGGTGGATGAAAATGGCCTGGAAGAACTTGCAGCTGAAGAATTGCTGTTTTTAAAACGAAATGGAGGTTTTAGGAATTTGGGTTTCTCAGGAACGGTACTTTGGATTCTTGGGATGGAGCTTTGTCTGGTGCTGCATCCTATACGGTTGCAGGATTGCAAACTTTTGTCCTCATGGTTTACATCTCTAAAAGAAAGATTAGAACCTCTAGACAAGCCAAACCCAGTAACTACTTTTTTTCCAGTATAACCATCCATGGAAAAACAAGAATGAAGTAGAGGAAAGTTCAAGTTCTGAATCTTACAGTTCAGGAATGCAAGAAAGTTCTGAAACAGAATTTTTTTTGTAACTGAAGTTAAAATCTACAAAATATAAATAAAAATCTTAACAAACACTGCAAAGAAAGAAAGGGAGCATGTGAAAAATAGGACAATCTGAATAATGCAACAAGAGATAGTGAAGGTGGTTCCAACAGCTATAATTGTGGGATCCCATATTTTCTGTGGACTCACACCAAAACTTAATTGTAAATTAGAATCAAACCCAAAGGAGAAACGAGAGATCACCGTAGACTCAATTGATTCCATATATATATATATAGAGAGAGAGAGAGAGAGAGAGAGAGAAGAAGAAGAAGAAGAATGTAACAAAATAAGTTTAGGAGGTGAAAGCCTTCCACAGCTTGCTTATAAATATGATTTAATATCCGAGTCCGCCTTCCTTTACAATCCCTTGTGTTAGGAATACGTGAAACCTATTCAAACACATAGAACAAAGAAAAGAAAAAAAACATAAAAGAAAATCAATACACAAAAATATATAAGAATTTTATATAAACTTTGCCCACTTGATAACTACATCTTATAGCTGATGTTGCAAATTTCACTATTGATTGTGACGAAACACAATCCTAATTTTTGAGATAAAAACAAAATATGACACTCTCACCTTTAAAGAAAATTTAATGGCAGTTAAAATATATTCATATTTTTGAAATACTCTTAATGAAATAACTAAAAATACCCTAAACCCTAAAGCTACAACTGTCGTAGTTCATGTAAATTGTTGTTCATTCAGGATTTCCATTGTCAGCCCTTCTCATATACAATTCGGTAATCCCGTTGTTGGGAAAATTTTGTACTCTGAAATAGATACATAGTGGAAGATTTTTCTTTGCAGCATGATTTTTTTTCTTCGAGATTTTTTCTACATAAAATTCCAAGTTCCTTATTAATTCTTCAAACATCATTGTCTGGATTTTACAAAATAAAGTAAGGGAAACTCTTATTCTACCACAACTGATTTTCTAGCACGTAATAATAATAAAATGTTAATAAGAAAAATATGTAAGTATACCAATATAGTTGACTTATTGCTAAGTATGAAGGCTAGCTGTCTATTAAAGGGGAACTTGAAGTTAGTTTTGGATATGAAGTTAAGAGCCACTATAGATGAGTGGCTAAAATCTTCAAGAGAGTAGCTGAGATGAGTAGACAACTTCCTCAATTGCTTTAGCAGGTTCAACAACTAAGTATTAACAGTCGAGTAGAATTTGTCTCCTAAGTGGCTTAGATGAATTTTAATCTAGTTAACTAGAGACTTCGTGTGACTTAATGCTTGGCTAATAATGAATTAAAGAAAACTTGAGGTGGTTTAAGATCAACTATTTGTTGAACCCAGTTCCGCCTTTTATAATGACTTGATCAATTTCACCCAAGTAAATATTATTGTATATAGTTAATTAGAAAAAAAAAAGCTAGGACTATTTGTCCCTAAGAAAATTATCAGGATTGGAGCCAAGAAAGTATAAACTTTACAAGGTAATAAGAACAACAAAGAGCAGTAAGTTAATCATGACAATTTCTATGCATCCAATGCTAGACAACTTGCAAGACACCCAAAAAAGTAAAATGAAAACAAACTTTTGAGAGACTTCAATTCAATAAAGGATAAATAAACAAATCATCTTTATATTTAGCTAATAATTTGCACCATACAACTGTCGGGTCCGACCCCAAACTGGTGATCAATTTCCATTCACCCTATAATTGTAGAAATAGCTATCAATCATATAATTAATTTGCATAAAATTAATTTTGAGTATGATGCCACTAACTAACATTGATAAACTATAAGATGAACAACGAATTCATAATGAAGCAACTTAAAAGAATGTAAATCATACATAGAAGTTTCAACTTCAAATTGTTTTAACTAGTACGGTAGAACTCTGAAACAAAAATTTTAAATGTTACAAGAACAATAAACTTTCACACCAACAAAAACACAATAAAAAAAATCTAAACAAAGCTTGCAAAAAGGAAAAAATAAATAAAAATTGCAAATTGCCCCAAACTGGCTGCTGAACTACTAAAAAAAGTCAAGTCCTGTTTGAACATAAACGTTTCAAACCCTTGAATAAAAAAGGACAATAAATAAGTAGCAGAGTCAACCTCAGAAACAAATATACAACACACAAGAAACATCAAACATCCATGGAAGTACTACAGTGAAGTTTCAGGTATTTTATAAATATACCATAGGCAATGAAACGAATTAAGTTGATCAATTACATAAGCTTAGTGAAATAAAAATTTCATGACAAAAGCAATTCTCTCATGAGATAATGAAGAAAAACAAATCAAATACAGCTTACAAAAGGTGAAGGAATGATCTCTGCACCAAAAGCAGTAAAAACATTAAGTAAAGGAATCTTAAAAAGAGGCCATGCTGAATCCTTCGATGTTTCTGCCAAAAGGCCAAGAGATAAGCAATCTTGGGAACTTAAACAGACACGGGAGGTGTCAGGAAGCAGCGTTCGCTTTAAAGAAACAAAGCTACTAAACTTAGCTAAGCTTTGAGCTTTTCTTAGCTGTCCATAGAAACCTAAGAACCCGACTAAAAGAAGAAGAAGAGGCAATTCAGGGTCGAACAAACTCTCCAATCCCCAAAAACCCGAAAAATTTGTAAATAAAATTGTAAATAACAAGTCAACCATCATACACAACGTATCGCTTCGAACAAAAACTAGATCAAAATCTCAACAATAATAGGAAAAGCAACCTTCTTTCTTGAACCGTAGCGGCCGTGGCCTGCGCGCAAAATAAGTCCGTAAACGATCGCTCTACAAGACACAAAAATAGACAGAGAGAGAGATAATACGACAATAGTGTTCGGAAGCAGTAATACCATCAATATGCCCGAGAAGACGACGGCGACCTACTATAAGATTAGTGCGTGCCCGTCAGTGCGGTGCGGTTGTTAGCCCACGAATCTTCCCCACTCCTCTCTCTTCCTCCAAATCATCATGCGAATAATTCTAAAAGACGAAAGATAAAAGAAAGCTTGCCTTTTTAAGACTCGGCTTCCCCTTTCTCTGTTCCGTGGAGCGACTGCTGCCGATCGGCCAAGCGAGCGTGTGGGAAAGGCGGAAGCTTGAAGAGTTATTCGGTTGCCGTCCGCGGTTTGATTGCTTCGGACTCTCAAAATCGGCCTGTATGATTCGAATTTGAACGGATGAGCAAAGTGTTCTGCTTTTGCGGTGGCCTGAATTGACTTCCTTTGTTTAATAGATCCACTATTGGCACTTTAAAGAGAAAATGCTTTACAAACATTCGGTGTACTGCTAATTTAAATATATTAAATTTATTATTAATGTTTCAAGGTTAAATTTCATTTATATTAAATTTTTGCTTTGATTTTATTTTTATTTTTATTTTTCAAAGAAAAAAAAAATCAGATTAAGTGAAGAGCACATCTTATATTGGACTTCGATTTTTATCAAAGAAATTACAATTTAAGATTTATGTTTATTAAAATGTAAATAAATTTTATTAAATTATTCAAAATCTCTTTACAACAAAGAAGTTTTTTTAATGAAAATAACAATCCCCAAAAAAAAATAAATGAAAATAACTAAGTTTTTTAAATTGAGATGTAGCCAATTCTTTGAAGCAAACAAAGTCTCTTGTCACTTACAAGGATGTAATCAGCTTATCCATAATTGTACGGTTCTAATATTTATTGTAATAAGATAATTATTTGAACCACAAAAAAATCATAGGTTTTTATTTATTAGGATTTTAATTTATTTTAAATATTTTGGGGATTTATAACCATATTTTTTGTTATTAATAATTTACCAAAATTACTGTTATTGTTAAAATACCATCTTAATTAGTTTATGTTAGTAGAGAATATTTCTTTAACTTAGAAGTTTATTTTTTTAATGTCTTAAAGAAATTGTAAATTATGTTAAAATGATAAAACTTTCTCATTTTATGTTACATTAAAATATGAATCAATAACTTAAATTAGGGTAATTCTTCAAAAAGAATTTTAGTCAAGTAGGGGCAGAACCAGATAAACTTTATAATTTTAGTCAAGCACAGGCGGAACTAGGTACAATTGAGAGAGCGGAGAGGACCTTTCCAAAGCGGATTCCCTGACATATGGTCTGGGTGTCATGCTTCGATGCTCACCGTACAGGTTTTGCTTTAATCGATCACAAGCTCTTATAACATGTGGTAGTCTACCAGATGAAGCATTATCAACTTCAATCATCATAGGCCTTTGGACCCTTCTTTTCATTAGGTCTGTTTTCTTGGCAACCTTCAGCACTTGATGCACTCTAGCGGATAAGGTTTCAGGATTTTTCTTTTGGGGCACCGGAGCTTGATGCAGTGGTGGATCCCAAAAAGATTGCTTCAGCTCACCAGTAGAGCTTTTCCTCTTTACCCATTTCAGGTTCTCGAATTTATTCTGGGTGGGAATAATCGCTTCTGGTTCTGATGCTAACTGCATAATAAGTTGTTCAGACAGCAGTTGTTGAGCTCGTAGTTCGCTATTTATCCTTCTTTTCTGCCTTCTTGTTAGTTTTCCTCCATACGATGAAGCTTCATGATCTTCCTCTTCTGATTCATCTACTTTAGTAAATTTTCTCCGCAACGATTACGTGCGGGATGTATCACAATTGGCGTGACATTAGCTTTGAATTTTAGTGTGGAAAGTCCACACTACCAAATTGAATGGTAGCTCCAACATCTCCAGTGTTGATGATAGCATTAGCCATATAGATGTTAGACCAACGACTCAGCTTCACAATGAACGGAGTGTTCTGAAGATCCATATGTACAAATGAAAGATGGGGATCAATAATCAGAAATAAATATTCTACCTCATACTTTCAAAATGCAGATACAACGTAAATAAAACAACATAAAAGAAAATTTCAAGCAAATAAAATCATACTCAAACTATAATGTTCATTAAAGATTTTATTTTATGGAATTTCAATTTTAATTACTTATACTACATACTTTTCCAAAGATCAAAATAGAAACCGGTCCCAAGTCACTAGAAATCGTGGGAAAAAATTTGCACATCTCGGTGAGGAGTATGACTTAAGTGTCGTGTAATATTGAGGCGAGATGAGATAGTAGATAACACTAGATTTCATCCTCATTTTATAAGGACTTTAGATGGTTCCGGGTTTTATAATGATCTTATAGTTAATTACCCCTCTCAATGTTGAGAGAGAACTTTCGATTAAGGCTAGTTGTTAGATCGCTAAACGCGTAATGTATAGTAGCAGCATATGGACTATAAATTGTGAATTTATGAAATTTATCATTTTTAACTTAAAGAGGATGATTGGAGGAATGATGACGTGCCCGATCTAGATCTCATAATTTTGTCATCCTGGGTTATCGTAGCCCCTAGTCTACTTAGTCAGAGGAGGTAGTTGACAACTGATCATCCTTATGAATATATGGGTTTATCAAGAAATCCTTGTAGAGCTTGGGTGGTGTTTGTCAAAGGAGACAATTTTAAGTTTATCTTAGCTGACAAAAGGGCTTTGTGCCTATCAAATATACCCTATGATTCATAACTCAAAGGGCTGAGCCATTGGGGGATATACATGCTATAGTGGTAACTGTAATATAATGGTGTCATTTGGCAACAACTACCCGATCAGAGGACTATGATCATAATCACATCATATGTGGATCCAACTAGCCAAACCATATGGACAGAGGACGCGGGCCACATCCCTATTAGCGTGAGATTATTTGAGTTTGAATATAGTGATTTATTTGGCTTGACATTAGCTTTTTTGTGAGCTAAAGTTTTTTTTAATTTATCACCTCGGACAAACAATTGCGGAAGGTGAATTGAATTTTGTTTTAAGTTTTTAAAGATTAAATTTTATTTAAATATTTAACATTTAGTAATTTATCTAATTTTATATATGTATTGATACTTGATTTTGATTAATTTAATTTGAGCTTGCAAGTAGGGGTGTGCATTAGTTGGTCTGAACTGTAAAATCGAACCAAACCGAGCTTATTTGGTTAATCTGGTTCGGTTTTCATGTTTATTATTTAGTTTTCGGTTGAAATTGTGTGTTTGTGCGGTTTTTGGTTTTTGGTTCAGTTTTAATTAAAAAAATTTTGGCTTAATCTGAAAAATTGATTTAATCTCTCGAGTCTTGGCACTTGGCAGTCAGTCAGGCCCGCCTGCCCCCGCTCGAGTGGATTAAGGAGTCCTTGACGCTTCAGCCTTCAAGTGACCGAATCCTCGACACCTTATACTTCTTCGAGAGTCTCGCTTCGACTTCATTCCTTAGGAGGAGTTAGGGTATATCCGCATAAGGCATTCAGCGGCATTCCAGCCTGGGTTCCGGCGATCCTGAATCTTTGATTTATGCATTCTACTTTCGGACTTTCCTATTCACGACTACTCCTATCTTTTTTAGTTTTTGCCCTAGTGGCTAGCCCATAGGTTCTGTGACTTATGTCTTCACTCTTCATGTCTGATTTTGACTCTAACTCTCTTTGAGAGGTAAGAACTAAATCCTCATGATCCCAACTCCTCTCATCACACCATTGTTGTTCTTTGTTGTGGTTGTTGATGGCTTGATGTTGTGGCCTGTGAGCTTGTGTCATGGTATCGTGGACTGTATGGCTTTATCTTTATTGTCGTTGTTGATTGTCTTTCGCCTGGGTCGCTTCCTTATTTATTTTTTTTGTTTTGATTTTGAATCTTTGATGGAGCTAGGGTTTGACCGTTTGAAGAAGACATGAAATTGATGTTTGAATTACCTACTATTTTTGCATTACATATTTTAAATTTCAGAACTAAATTAAAACATGTGCAAACAATTGTGTGTTTGTGCAGGCTTTTTTTTTAGGATTAAACCGGCTAGGGAGGATTATGTTTGCACTATTGCACATATTTTACCGATTTATGTCTCTCGAGTTTAGTGTTTTTGGTTTCTTCCGCCTGGACCGCTTCCTTCTAACTGAATGTTGTTCAACTAATGCAGGCAAACCTGAACCGAATAAACTGAAGTGTAATTCAGTTTATTTGGATCGATTTAAACGATTTTTTCGTACTAATTTGGTCGGTTTGGTTTTTTTATAATTTAGGTTGGTTTATTTGGTTTGACTAAAACAAAAATCGAATAAACCAAATCGACCAAATGCTCACCCCTACTTGCAAGCATATTTTGATGGTAAGTATCTCCTCCGGTTGAAATCTATATTTAACACAGCCATCATCGAGGTAGACCTTATTAACTCTGCTATTTTATTAGCTGAGGATCGGGTCTATGACTTATGTGTAATTTGAATTCATTAGAAGATTGATATCATAACAGACCTTGTCAACTCCATTGTGAATATAGATAATTGAGTCTTATAATCTAATATAGTTTGAGTTCATTCAGAAGTTAATCATTTAGTAGACCCTATCAACTCTATTTCAAACATAAAATATTAGGCCTACTATGATCATATTCTATGGAGCTAAATATTTATCTCTTTCATTAATTTGAATTAGCATAGGTGACATTCATTGGCCTGCATGCACATAATCATAAATGATTGAATTGATTTTATCATTTTTTTAAACCCGTGCAGCATCCTCAGACAACAAGTTTATGTATTTAGTATAAGTGTCGGGGCACATATGGGTATTTGATAATCCAAATAATTTTATGTTTAAACTATGAGATTAATTTCATGTTTATTTAATCTCAACTTAGCCTACATAGCCTTTTTAGACATTAAAATTTACACTTTAAAGTTCTATGTGTGAGCACATGCAGGTGTTTATGACTTAAATAATATCATTTAATTAATGAAATCATTGATTTTGAAAATCATAATTAGAATAAATTTTTTTATTTATTTTTGGATTGAAAGAAGCTCCATAATTCATGCAGAATTTAATTTAATATCACATTTTGTCTGTTTGTATGAATAATTGTAGATCCGGTGGCGTGGAAAGCGTTTTAAATTATTCTAATATCTTATTAGATCTATTGGAATAACATATATTGAAGTGTCAAATTTATATTTACTGGAAAAATATTCAATTCGCTTCAGTTCATAAATTTGTTTGAGTTCAATCAAACTTTCTTTATTTGAAATATAATCTTCAAATTCATTCTCATTTATAATTCAAATTCATTTTAGAGAGTTTAGTATTTATTTATTTAGCTTGAATTTTTTTTTGCAAGTATGAATTTTAGATAAAATTTTGGCAATATTTCGGTAGTATTTTGGCGTCATCTCCGCATAAGGGGCTATATCGGAACTGGTTTGGCTCACCCAGTATATCTATTAAGCATAGTAGACGGTGTCTTACGACACCACAACCGAATTTTTATACCTACTAAGCCCTATTGAGCATTAGTGGGGTCTTCGATCACCTACAGAAAAGCAAATATATATGCAATTTCAAATCATTCAAAATTTATTTTAGATAATTTATTTTTGATGTGCTCGATTTCTTTTTCTAAATGAATCTTGATTCCCCCCCCCCCCTTTTAAAGTCGAAAATTCAATCAAAAGTTTGACAAGATTTCAGTAGTATTCCAGCATTATCCACGCGTATGTGGGCTACATCAGAACTGCTTAGCTTACCAGGTACACTCTATTGAGTGTAGCGGACGGTGTCTTGCGATACCACAGCAGAGTCTTCATGCCTACTAAGCCCTATTGAGTATTAGTGGGATCTTTGATCACCTGCATGTAAACACATATATGCAACTTCTACATTCAAATCTCCTCTTTTTTATAAGTCCAAAATTTAGTCAAAAGATTTTGACATAGAGTCGTCTAATAATTTTGGCTTGCTCGGTATCTTGCACAATGAGCGGTATTTTGACACATCTCTTTGCACCCACTATACCCTAATGGGAATTAGCGGGGTCTTGAAACCTGCATAACGAAGCACAAGCACAAATATACAATTTATTTTTACACATTCAAGCATTTTCATACATCCAACAACAGTAGTAATAATAATTTTTTCATGAGTTTGGTTATAGAGAATTGAATATGAGAGATTATCGGATTGACTATTTGGGCTGAATAGGTGGGAAAATACTAGAAATCGAGAGGAACCCACCTGATGACCGAATCACATTTTGGCTGTGACAAAGGGAATGATCAAAGTAGGAAATTGGGAAAGATATGCTGAGAGGAAGGGAAAGGAGGAGGAAGATGCCAGAAATCGAGAGGAAGATGCCTGATGAAGGAGTTCTTTTTCGGCTGCAAAATAGAATGGTTGCCGAGAGAAACTTGCCTAATGGAAGAATTGTCTCACGGCTATACTCTAAGTCGCAGAAGAGAAGGCAGAAGCGGATGCTTGCGGCTCGGCAGATGCTTGAGGCTTGGAGGCAAAGAATTAAATGAAAAATCTAAAACAGACTTAAGTGAACCTTCCCAAATACCAATGAAAGGTGATGAGTATAAGTTTCACCTAATCTTGTACCCAATCCTTCCCTTAGTTAATTTTAAAAAAGATACTACTCTTGATAGAAAGACCCAAATTAAATTTAGCTTAGGTTATGTAGAACTGCATAAATTAGCATATTAAATCATACAAATATTAACACCTCTCCTTTAGCTCCTCCCACGATTTGCCTCAAATCCTGAATATTGAAAATTCATGTAATAGGCCGAATTTTCTATTGGGCCTTGTACATAAATAGAATGAGAAGTGGGAGTTCTGAAATCTAAACAGATAGGGAAATGAAGTTTAGTGCTGAAGTCGGCAAAGGAAATACATAATGTTATTTGGTGGAGGTGGAGTTCAGTTCTATGTGTTAGAGACGAGAAGAGTAATGCTGAACTCGGGCTTGTGGATTAGAAGTTGTTATAGCTGCGGCTGCTTGGGTCGAATGAAGGTGGTAGTTCGGTTCTATGTTCGAGAGAAGGTTGACGGGATTAACGGGAGATATAAAGGATGAATCGACTAGCTATTATGATCAGTGGGATTACGTGGAGATCAAGAGGGAGACTGGCACTAAGAACGGGATTCGGTTGATGCTACAGTGCGAAGGGAGAGAGGACTCCTCGTCTGTGGCTGCTCGGATCGAATGAACAGAAAGGGAGAGTGCGATTGGATAGGACATCAGGAATGGCGAATAGAGCAGAGAGGGAGAAACAACGAGATGTATGGGTTGGCCCGCTATTGAATCCGAACTTGATATTATGATTGGAAAATTGGGGTGTAGGGAGAGAGAAACATGTTGAGAGGATTACCAGATGGTGGCTTTGGCTATAGCTTGAATCGCTCGACCTCTTTTCTAAGGATGGATGAGAGGAAGAGATTTCCTTTCGACTGCCCTTTTTGTGTGAAGCGAACAGGGAGGGACGAAAGGCTCTTGCATGTGAGAAAATACGTCTCATACGTCTTTACGCGTCCTCTGGTCCACGCGTGTCCAGGTGATTTTTTTTTTAGCGCATTTTATGGCGGATGATGGCGGCGATCTTTGTTTATCTTGGCCCGACCCGCCTCGTTCAAACAGGAGAAAAAAATGAGTCGGGCATCGTTCGACATTCCTCGCACACATGACAGTTTGGGGCTTTCTCCGCTAGCTCAACTCCCGCTCTTGATCAGCGAACGTCCGGCCGTCGCTCAGTGATTTAGCAAATCTTGCGAATAACTTTCATTGAGGTATTGTAGGTGATTACATGAGGTATTTACACCTGTGTTCCCAAACATTTATGAATTTAGGGTTTTCTCTATTCTTATCACCGTCTAGTATGTGAACATTTTAGAACATTTGAGTCCTTTAAATGAACGGGATGTATTTTAGTAGTTTTTGGAGATGTTTTGCATGTGTACTCTCTGTCGTCAAGATGGCGTATTATTTTAAATTTTGAACTGATTAGCCAAATGTTTAGTATATCACATGGTAGGATGTTTGGTCATGTTTCAAGATGAATTTTGTTGCCTGATTAGGGATGATAGTATGTTCAATCGATGACATTAAAATTTATTTGTAGGTTGATTTTTGGTTGTTTGCTTCAGTTTTGCAAGTGTACTCTTTGTACTCTTAGAAGAGTACAATTCATTTTGGCATTTTTTTTAAAATACTTATGTCCATGTTTGGATACAAAATGCACAGTACATGGCTTATGAAGCAGATTGAAGGCTCATTGCTTAGTTTTTAGAAGTTTTTTATATTTGTACTCTCATGAGAGTACAAAGCATTTTGTTCATTTTTTTTTTCAGTTTCTTTGGCCTATTTGGAGGAAATATGTTCATCACAATCCATTAGGAATAATTTGGAGGCTGATTGGTTGGTTTTTTAGTGATATTTTGCATCTATACTCTCTTGAGAGTACAAACGATTTTGGCCAATTTTTTACGTGCAGACTCCAATCCTGGCCCGACGCGTGTCCAGTGATTTTTTTCCCATTTTAGCGCTTAATGGCGTTGTAACTGGATGGACGGCGACGATGCTGTTTATCTTGGCCCGACCCGCCTCGTTTAAACAGCAGGAGAAAAAAATGAGTCGAGCGTCGTTCGACATTCCTCCACACATGACAGCTTTCCGGGCTTCGCTCCTTGATCGGCCGAGCGTGTGTCTTCGTGATTTAGCAAATCTTGCGAATAACTTCCATTGAGGTATTATAGGTGACTACATGAGGTACTTACACCTGTGTTCCCAAATATTTATGAATTTAGGATTTTCTCTATTCTTATCACCGTCTAGTATGTGAACATTTTAGAACATTTGAGTTCTTTAAATGAACGAGATGTATTTTAGTAGTTTTTGGAGATGTTTTGCATGTGTACTCTCTTTACTGTCAAGATAGTACACGCCGTTATTTTCAAAATTTTGAACTGATTAGCCTTGTGAAATGTTTAGTATATCACATGGTAGGATGTTTGGTCATGTTTCAAGATGAATTTTGTGGCCTGATTAGGGATGATAGTATGTTCAATCGATGACATTAAAATTTGTTTGTATGTTGATTTTTGGTTGTTTGCTTCAGTTTTGCAAGTGTACTCTTTGTACTCTTAGAAGAGTACAACTCATTTTGGCATTTTTTTAAAATACTTCTGTCCATGTTTGGATACAAAATGCACAGTACATGGCTTATGAAGCAGATTGAAGGCTCATTGCTTAGTTTTTAGGAATTTTTTATATTTGTACTCTTTGTATTCTCATGAGAGTACATAGCATTTTGTTCATTTTTTTTCCAATTTCTTTGGCCTATTTGGAGGAAATATGTTCATCACAATCCATTAGGAATAATTTGGAGGCTGATTGGTTGATTTTTTAGTGATATTTTGTATCTGTACTCTCTTGAGAGTACAAATAATTTTGGCCAATTTTTTCCAGTTTCTTTGGCATAGTTGTTCAGATTATGTTCATTACATTCCAGTGGAAGCAATTTGGTGGCTGTTTAGATAGTTTCTAGGGGATTTTTGCATTCGTACTCTATGTACTCTCATGAGAGTATAGATTCTCAATATTTTTACAGTTTATTTTGCCTGGATGAAGAGAATATGGTCATTACATTCCATTAGAAGCAATTTTGTGACTGTTTTTCCAGTTTCTTTGGCATGGTTGTTGAGATTATGTTCATTACATTCCATTAGAAATAATTTGGAGGGATATTTGGATGGTTTCTAGGGGATTTCTGCATCTGTACTCTTTGTACTTTCATGAGAGTACAAAGTATTTTGGTCACTTTTTTCTAGTTTCTTTGGCCTATTCGAAGAAAATATGTTCATTACAATCCATTAGGAATAATTTGGAGGTTGTTTGGTTAGTTTTTTAGTATTATTTTGCATCTGTACTCTCAGTACTCTCTTGAGAGTACAAAAGATTTTGCCTTTTTTTATAATTTTTTTGGCCTGATTGTTCAGATTATGTTCATTACATTCCAGTGGAAGCAATTTGGTGGCTGTTTGGATAATTTCTGGGAAATTTTTGCATATGTACTCTCTGTACTCTCATGTGAGTACATAGCATTTTCTCAATATTTTTACAGTTTATTTTGCATGGATGGAGAGAATATGGTCATTACATTAAATTAGAAGTAATTTTGTGGCTATTTTTACCAATTTCTTTGGCCTGGTTGTTGAGATTATATTCATTACATTCCATTGGAAGCAATTTGGAGGGATGTTTGGATGATTTTTGGGAGATTTCTGTATCTGTACTCTCTGTACTCTTATGAGAGTACAGAGTATTTTGGTCATTTTTTTCCAATTTTTTTGGCCTGTTTGGAGGAAATATGTTCATTACAACCCATTAGGAATAATTTAGAGGTTGTTTGGTTGGTTTTTTAGTATTATTTTGCATCTGTACTCTCTGTACTCTTTTGAGAGTACAGACGATTTTGGCCATTTTTTTCCAATTTTTTTGGCCTGTTTGGAGGAAAGATGTTCATTACATTACATTTGAAGTAATTTGGAGGGATGTTTGGATGGTTTCTAAGGGATTTCTGTATCTGTACTCTGTGTACTCTCATGAGAGTACAGAGCATTTTGGTCATTTTTTTCCTGTTTCTTTGGCCTGTTTAGAGAAAATATATTCATTACAATCCATCATGAATAATTTGGAGGCTGTTTAGTTAATTTTTTAGTGTTATTTTGCATATGTACTCTCTATACTCTCTTGAGAGTATAGATGATTTTGTGGACATTTTTTTCAGTTTCTTTAGCCTGGTTGTTCAGATTATGTTCATTACATTCCAGTGGAAGTAATTTGGTGGCTGTTTGGATGGTTTCTGAGATTTTGCATCTGTACTCTTTGTACTCTCATGAGAGTACAGAACATTTTGGTCATTTTTTTCTATTTTTTTGGTCTGTTTGGAGAAAATATGTTCATACAATCCGTTAGGAATAATTTGGAGGCTGTTTGGTTAGTTTTTTAGTGTCATTTTGTATTTGTACTCTCTATACTCTCTTGAGTAGACATTTTGGCCAATTTTTCGCTTTCTTTGGAGGAAAATATGTTACATTATTGGAAGCAATTTGGAGGAATGTTTGGATAGTTTCTGGTGGATTTTTGCATTTGTGCTTTATGTACTCTCATGAGAGTACAGAGTATTTTAGTCTTTTTTTTATTTTCTTTAGCCTGTTCGGAGGAAATATGATCATTACAATCCATTAGGAATAATTTGGAGGCTGTTTGATTAGTTTTTTAGTATTATTTTGCATCTGTACTCTCTATTTGAATAGTTTCTAAGAGATTTCTGCATCTGACTCTCTATAGAGTATAGAACATTTTGGTCATTTTTTCCCTATTTCTTTGGCCTATTTAGAAGAAACATGTTCATTACAATCCATCAGGAACAATTTGGAGGTTATTTGATTGGTTTTCTTAGTGTTATTTTGCATCTGTACTCCCTTGAGAGTACAGATGATTTTGTGGATTTTTTTTTTCAGTTTCTTTGGCCTGGTTGTTTAGATTATGTTCATTATATTCTAGTGGAAGCAATTTGGTGGTTGTTTGGATAGTTTCAGGTGGATTTTTGCATCTGTACTATCTGTACTCTCATGAGAGTACAGAGTATTTTGGTCATTTTTTTCCTATTTCTTTAGCCTGTTTGGAGGAAATATGTTCATTACAATCCATTAGGAACAATTTGGAGGCTGATTGATTAATTTTTTAGTGTTATTTTGCATCTGTACTCTCTTGAGAGTACAGATAATTTTGGCCAATTTTTTCCAATTTCTTTGGCTTGTTTGGAGGAAATATGATCATTACAATCCATTAGGAATAATTTGGAGGCTGATTGGTTAGTTTTTTAATGTTATTTTGCATCTGTACTCTCTTGAGAGTGGACAATTTAATAATTTTTTTGTTTCTTTTGGCCTATTTGGAGGAAATATGTTCATTACATTTCATTGGAAGTAATTTGGAGAGATGTTTGGATGGTTTTTAGGAGATTTCTGCATATGTACTCTTTGTACTCTCATGAGAGTATAGAGCATTTTGGTCATTTTTTTCTAATTTCTATGGCCTTTTTGGAGGAAATATGCTCATTACAATCCATTAGAAATAATTTGGAGGCTGTTTGGTTGATTTTTTAGTGTTATTTTACATCTGTACTCTCTGTTTGGATGGTTTCTAGGAGATTTACATGTACTCTCTGAGAGTCTGAGCATTTTGGTTATTTTTTCCTATTTCTTTGGCCTGTTTGGAGAAAATATGTTCATTACAATCCATCAAGAATAATTTGGAGGTTGTTTGGTTAATTTTTTAGTGTTATTTTGCATCTGTACTCTATGTTTGGTTAGTTTTTTAGTATTATTTTGCATATATACTCTCTATACTCTCTTGAGAGTACAGACTATTTAGGCCATTTTTTTCCAATTTCTTTGGCTTGTTTGGAGGAAATATATTCATTACAAATCAATTGGGAATAATTTAGAGGCTGATTGGTTATTTCTTATGGGTGATTTGCATCTATACTCTCGTTAACTGACTTTTCATTTTGAAGTTTACCATGTCCGGGAAAAGGATAACTTCTGAGATGCCCTACCATTTAGAATGATGTTGATAATATTGCGGATGATTTCGATGAAGTCATTGACATTTTAAAGAGGCTTCATCCAACAATTCATTAGACTCCCAATTCAGAGCCATTACCTCAATCCGTCGTCTTTGGGAGATAGAGAAGCAAGCTTTCTTTCTGGGTGGGCAGTGCATTCCTTTCACCCCCGATGAAGTTGCAGTAATTATTGGGATGTCAAACAGAGGGGAGAAGGTCTTATGGCATAAATCCCCGCTGTCGTAGTTCAGTTCAGTGGACTATAAGACTATGCTTGAGCATCAGATATCATTACGCCGTTTGTCTGATTGTACATATATTTTCTCAAATCTTTTTTTTATATCACAACTAGGGTGGCATCGAATTGATTGCTTACGCCGATAACATAGATAAATTTCTTTGAATACAAAAGTGTGGGTCTTCCTAGTTTCACAATTTGATGGTATTACATCAAAGATTCATACCCAAAAGACACCCGGGTACATGAGTGGCTTTGTCACTCTTATTATGGTATGTTCTCTATCTTCAGTTATGTATTATTTGATGCATTGAAGTTAACTTATATAAATATTAATTGTAGATCTGGGCCACTGAGCAGATAAGCATCATGAGGCCGCCATCTCCATTTGCAAAGCCACGTATGCTGTGATGGCCAAAAATAAAGTTTCCAGATGAAGCCTTCACTGGTTTAGGAGGAAACCAGGTGACATATAATAATATCACTTAATTCATTTAAGAATGTATTTATTTATGCTATAATCATCATATTTTCTTATCAGTTTAACACATGTCTGTCTTTCATTCGAGAACATATCAGAAGAGGAGACTTGGCTCCTTGAATCATTTTCCCATGCATACATGTTGAGCCCAACAATCCCATTCTAAGTTCAAAATCTCCATATGTCTTTCCTCGATATTCTCCCCAATCTAGTGTATCTAGCCTGCCCTCTGCTACTACCCCCACAAAAGGCTTTGTGGTGGAGAGGATACTTGCAGGTTTTAGGGACATGAAAGATATAATATCTTCATTTTAAGTAACAATGACAGAGAGAATGGATGAGATTGATTTATGGGTTACTACTATCGAGGAGGTTCTTGCGGGGCAGCGGGGTCCTACCATCCGTATTGTGGGGGAAGCTCCCGTGGAGGTCACCACAGGAGGAACTCTTGAAGAGGCAGTCACAAGGGCAATACCTATGGAGGCTACCAGAGGAGCTTCCCCTGTGGAGTTTAGCATAGGAGAGTCTCCTGTGGAGGCAACTACAGCTGCTGCCCTTGTGGATACTTCCACTTGGGAAGCCCCTGAGGTAGCCTCCACTAGGGAATCCCCTGTTGAGTCCACCATAGGGGAAGCTATTATGGAGGCCTCCACTGCACATGAAGATGCTCAAGCCTTTAATCGGCATTAAGCATGGTGTGAAGGCTGATAAGGAAGAGGAAAGCTATTTGTCCCCTTCGCACACTACGAAGTCACAGCAAGAATAAGTGATGTGGTGGCCTCCACTCAAGATGAGAAGCCGGTAGCAGAGGTATTAAGTTACTTTCTTTTAAATTTTAGATAATAGAAATAAATTTCACTAAATTTTTTTATAGATTTGCAAAGATGAGCCAATAAAGTTAGATGACCCACAGATTGCTGTCGTTATGGTGGCGGAACATCAGTCGGAGGTATGCATCATCTCAGTAGATCGATCCTTAATTCATAGTGAATCTAGCTCTTCATCACTAACTTTCGCCATCAGTAATTTTGTTGCAGCCAGCAGAGGCACATCATTTTGTTGACTTCTAATCCAGTCACTGGCCGGTGCTCCATCTTATTGACGTCATGCCGATTCAAGGACAAGTAAGTCAATCTTCAATCAACTCCATCATACATAAAATAACCTATTCGTTTAATTAAGCTTGCTTTAAAATATTTCTCACTTGCAGAGGTGATATAGTATTCACGACTGGGAATATCATTATTGCACGAGGGCAAATCGATGAGTTGCTGACAGATCAATATCTCTCAGATGCACACGTCGATGCCTTCACCTTCTTATTGGCCGAATTTTCCTTTCCTCCGGCTATATGTCTCCTATTTATACATCTCATGCTTGCACTGGGTAAGTTACCCCACAGATATGCAGTGTATTATGATTCAATCTTTATTTGTATAGATGGAAACTAAAATTTATAAATGTTCTCTTCTTTTCTTACAAAGCTATGCGAAATATGGCTTACACAAGGAAAGCAAAATATTCATCCAAAGATGTCACTAGCATTATTGAAGGGTCTACTCTTTCAATTATATATAATCAGTACTGGACACTCCTAGTTGGGCATAGGGGCTTGGTATTTTTATGACTCATTACCAAAACCAACCCATAAGGCCATTCTTCCTGAGATTGTAACAGTTGTTTCCAATTTGGTTTCCATAAACTATTTTTTTTTGGACCCTCTTATTGACTATACTTCTTGCTTTTCAGATCAAATTACTTGTTGAAGATGCTAGCCAGTATTTTATGAGCGATCCCACAAAATGGCCAATCGAAATGGTGAGTGGGCTGCCAATCCAAGATAACAGTATTGACTAAGGGATGTTTATCTACAAGTACATAGAGGCAGCAATTAAGAAATTCCCACATAACTGGGCTGACCACCAAGATTGGTCGAAGAAGATGAATTGCTTTAGGGTCGAGTTCGCTTACGTTATCTTTTGTTTGGGAATGAAAAAGCCAAGCTAAGAACTGTATATTTAAAGTTTGATAAGTAGGAAATAATTGTACACGATATTTCTTTTATTTCTTTTTAGTATCCTTGGGCAGTTTGGATCTTTTATTATTAGCAGAGAACACCTGCAACAATTTGGTTGACGCTGAAATGCTTTGCTGGGATGTGTTTCATCTGTACTCTCTATACTCTCCTAGGAGTATACAGAGTATTTCATTTATTTTTCTTCAATTTTCCTTGGTAGTTTTGGATAAATTATTATTAGTAGAGAACATCTGCAACAATCTAGTTGAAGCTGGGCTGCTCTACTGAGATGTATTTCGTCTGTACTCTCTATGCTATTTATGCTATCTGTACTCTTTATACTCTTTGTACTCTCTGTACTATCTAGATTCTCTATACTTTTTATACCCTCTGTACTTCATGTACTCTTTATACTCTCTATTCCATTGCAGGTAGTTTGAAGGCTGACTATAAGAATATTTGAGGTGTTCTGTAGCTTAACTCTTTATATTCTCCTCATAGTACAGATTATTTGCTTATTTTAGCCCATTTCCACTTTTGCTTTATAGGACAGAGAGAAATTATTCACTATAACCTTAAAGCAAGTTGGATGCTCCTGGGTTACTTTTTTATGAGTTTTTTGAGCAGTTTTGCATGTGAACCCTCTATACTCTTTGTACTCTCTATTTCATTGCAGGTAGTTTGAAGGCTGACTATAAGAATATTTGAGGTGTTCTGTAGCTTAACTCTTTGTATTTTCCTCATAGTACAGATTATTTGCTTATTTTTCCCATTTTCACTTTTGCTCTGGAGAGGAATTATTCACTATAACCTTAAAGCAAGTTGGATGCTCCTGGGTTACTTTTTTATGAGTTTTCTGAGCAGTTTTGCATGTGAACCCTCTCTATACTCTCTGTATCCTCTGTACTCTCTGTACTCTCTATACTCTCTGTACTCTCTGTACTCTCTGTACTTTTTGTACCTTCTGTACTCTTTGTATCTTCTGTACTCTCTGTACTCTCTGTACTCTCTAGACTCTTTGTACTTTCTGTACCCTCTGTACTTCTTGTACTCTTTATACTCTCTATTCCATTGCAGGTAGTTTGAAGGCTGACTATAAGAATATTTGAGGTATTCTGTAGCTTAACTCTTTGTATTCTCCTCATAGTACATATTGTTTGCTTATTTTTTCCATATCCACTTTTGCTTTGCAGGACGGAGAGGAATTGTTCACTATAACGTTAAAGCAAGTTGGATGCTCTTAGGTTACTTTTTTATGAGTTTTCTGAGCAGTTTAGCATGTGAACCCTCTCTATACTCTCTGTACCCTCTGTACTCTTTGTACCCTATATACTCTATGTACCCTCTGTACTCTTTGTACTATTTATACTCTCTGTACTCTCTAGACTCTCTAGACTCGTTTTGTACTCTTCTCTACTCATGGGTAGCTGATATAATATTGTTTACGAATCTATGATGATTTCTTTACTTGTTTGGAGAAAATAAGCTTAATTTTGATATTCAAATTATATCTTATTTTAAATTCGGGTCAACTAAAAAAGAAGTTAAAATTTACATTATCTAAAATTTACACTATACTCAGCCACATTCAAAATGCCTCAATCTGAAAGTATGCAGGAGAAGCAATATGAACTACTTAGCATGTGAACATAATATAAGTGGGTACGATTATTAAACTTAACTCTTTAATAAAAGAAATTATGATCTTTAAAAATGTGGTAGAATTTTGTGAATGCATAAACTTACTTTCTACCAGTCAAAATTATGCTTCTTAAAACATACTTTCTACTAAAACATGTGCAAAAAATAGACAAATAAACTGTCAATGATGCGGCTTACCAACATCTTATTCAGAAATTTAAATTTTGAAGGCAGTGCGGAGCAAATTCTATATTTTAAGATGAGGAATTTTTTTCAAATAATGTAATAACTGAAAGTATCATCTGAATTAAATTAATATTATTGATAAATTTATAAATAATTACTAAACTAATATTATCAGTACTAATATCACAGAATTTTTTTTCTTCGGCTTTTACTAAACTTATTGATAGGAACATAATGGGCTTATCAAAAAATTGTAATGCATGCAATAAAAATCATTTCATAAAATGTAGATTACTTTATAGAGTATATATCAAACTATGTAATGCCTACAATGAAAATCAACTCATCCTCGTAAGCAAGGTAGACTCATCAATCAGAAACTACAATTTGGTAAAATATGAGAAATTTTATTGCCACAGTCTAAGGATTACAAAGTCATTAATAGGGGTAAACTCATTACCTTTGCTTTAAGAGCAACAAATAGCGTAGTGAGGAAAAAAACCAAGCAGAAAATAATTGACCCATATTAAAGTCCATTTGGACCTTCTTGGTTTCAAGGAAGTTATGTACCCTCTCTACTCTCTGTACTCTCCTACGAGTACAGAGCATTTTGGGCATTTTTTTTTACTTTCTTTGGCCTGTTTGGAGGATGTATATTCTTGGAGAGAGAACGATTCATCTAGTAAACACTCCCTGATAGGTAGGCGTAATCAATGAGAAATTACTAAATAATACAATAAACTCAAATATGAGATAGGTAAGTGTATTCAAACAAATGTTTGATTATGACATAGGCGAAGTTTCTCAAAAATTTGATCAATATTGATAAACCCTAAATAAAAGCGAAATATGAGATTATTATGTCAGTAACCATTAAGTTGAAGATGCTTTGAAATATTGACTTAAATAGAATATGAGTATATATAGTGCATTGATTAGTAAATCTTAGTCATCAAATATCATAATAAATTAATTCATTTTCAAGATAAATAGATAAATTTTATAATAATAGTGCTTAAGAATAAAGATGCTCACAAGAAGAAAGTCATCCTAATGAAAAATGATTGCACGCTAAGAAAGTCATCCTAATCTGCAACTCTAAGGCAGCTTCCTAAATCCTATGGTAGACGGTTGGTGTGCACATTAAGTAAAAGAAAGTCGACTTGGAGACTCTAAAGCATTGCGAAATGATTGCACGCGGTCAAAGAACACATAACTAAATGATATCATGCATTGAAATATTTTTTACGTAATAATATCCATCATCAACTTAGTGTACCCTTGGTACCGTGATTATGAGCTCGAGTTGAATTCCTGAGGTAGAACATCATATCAATTAATGCTTTTTTACAGCATCGATGTGTGTTATTATGTGCGTACCTCTGAAAAATACTCTGGCATAACAGAGAAAGGTGTTGCAATGGGTGACGAAACATATTTTGTGACACTATCAATTTATACTTTAGTTTCTGTAATAACAAAAATAGGATTGTTTGAAGATTAGCAGCAATATTTTAAATATTAAAAATTAAGAGGCAAATAAAGAATTACTCTTGGCTTTCTTGGATCTCTCCCAATATCCCTTAAGCCTTGCGTTGGAAACGCCCATTGGATGTTGCTTAACTGGATCCTTTAAGATGCCTTTTCCCTTGTCTACTATGGTTGATTTCTTCTTCTTAGCTGCTTTGTCAGCTGGAAGAGGATTCCCACTTATTATAGAGTTGACATCATCGTATAGTTTTTTTAAGGATTGAAGCATATAGTCCTCAGCTCTATTATTATCTTGTGCCCTGACGCTTATTTGATATGCATATCGACTGATGTGATTCCGAAAAATAATGGCAGTAGCATTTTCATCTATGCCTTCCACATCTCTTAATTTTCTATATGCACTATCGATGTAAATATCCCTCTTTGCTCTGGTAAACCATCGCATGAGAAGATACTTATCCGGAATGCGCACTACATCTTCTTGACTAAGAACTCTGATACAATGGCCACAAAGTAATCCCATCATTTTAAATTTCTTACAAGTACAAGTTACATCTAGGGTAGTCCCATTGAAATGGACAATCCATATTTTGGATGAATTTTTATTCTCTAAGTTTCTCACCAAATACTCCATGGGGATGTCATCGACACGATTCTTGATAGCCTCCAACTCCATGCAAAAATTCTTCCTCAAACATAGTATAAAGCTTTTTTGTATAAAACATAACAACTTATTTTATAATTGGACTGGTCT
The DNA here is from genome assembly GCA_021442155.1 of Cymbidium sinense. Lineage (NCBI taxonomy): Eukaryota > Viridiplantae > Streptophyta > Magnoliopsida > Asparagales > Orchidaceae > Cymbidium > Cymbidium sinense. Next base: position 159,061,900 of record CM038217.1, on the reverse strand, counting down.
TAACAACAGGAACAATCGATGACTGGCTACACTTGAAGTCTTCGTCATGTTCATTCCGATGTCATATCTCCATAACCTTCTCCAACCCCAAGAAATAATCTGTGAGCGAACTTGTTGGTTTAGAGATTTCGTGACATATGTTGTTCATTGACTCACTACGTTGCATTGACAAGATGCCTATGCATAATGAGTCTTTGTTTAATGCAGTGGACCACTTAGATCTAATTTTATAAAGCTCAGACAGCCAAGCATGATCATGCAAATTGCCTTCTTCTATCATGGCAGACTAAGCTTCTTCAAACTCTTTCTCTAAGTCACATTTGCTCATGCATGCATAAAATATCTCTTGTACCCTCTTATTACTATTAAAGCAGTGAACTTTGGAAGGAGCTTTCTTTAAAATATGCCATTGGCACAACCTATGATGAGTATGCGGTAATACAATTTTGATAGCTCACCATAGTCTGATCTTGATCAGTGAATATTGTTGTAGGATGTCTGTCACTCATAACCGAAGAAATATCTGGAATAGCCATGAGAATGACTCAATCGTCTCTTCTGATAAAAAAGATACTCCAAATAACATATTTTACCAGTGATGATTCACTTCAACAAGAGGGGCACAAATAAGATTATATTTATTGAGTCGATAGCTAGTATCAAAAATTATCACATCACCAAAATAGTCATATTCTATCCTAGACATGTCATTGCTCCAAAAAAAACTTATTAAATCGACTCATCAACTTGTACATCCCATGCAAACATCTGTCATTTGCTTGTCTTTCCTTGAACAGCTATATTAATGCATTACTATCACCATTCGCAATCCTCGATCTTTTCTATTTCTGAATAAAATTGAAAGCATCTCTTTTTATAAATCCAATATTCTCTACGCTACCAACTTTCTCACTTAGATAGCTGAATGCATCAATTGCTCTAATTCCGGCCTCTGTCATTGTCTTCAATACAGAAGCCTTTTCATCGCTAATGCATCTGTGTGATCTGAGAAGATGTAGGTCAGCAGACTTTGCCAACGAATGATTATGACTTTCTATATTTTTTAACCATCCAGTTCCCCTCCAAGTCAATAAAAAATCTAATCATGGCTGGACAAGCAGTCCTTGTATCAATTTTCTCGAATTTTGCTAAGCTGTTTAGACTGGTAGATTTCTTCCGATCTGCTTTTGCACATAAAAATCTTTTAATTTCAATTTCTTAGAGTTTGGCCCAGTATGGTCCTTCAACAAGCGGTTTGATGTGCATAGTCGACTGATACATCGCCTCCCGTTTCATTCGACAAGTGTGAGTCTCCCAAAATTTGGGCCATTAGACATCACGACTTCGTCATCGCACTACTCATCTACCGCATTCACCTACCCAGACAACTCCACATAAATGTGACATTTAAAATAGCTCCACAAATAAATATATTCCCTCCAAACAGGCTAAAGAAAGTGAAAGAAATGAGCTAAATACTGAGAGTACAGAGAGTACATATGCAAAAATCTCCCAAAAATTATCCAAACAGCCACCAAATTGCTTCCACTGGAATGTAATGAACATAATCTGAACAACCAGGCCAAAGAAATTGGAAAAAATTGGCCAAAATTATTTGTATTCTCAAGAGAGTACAGAGAGTACATATGCAAAATAACATTAAAAAAACCAACCAAACAGCCTCCAAATTATTCTTGATGGATTGTAATGAACATATTCCCTCCAAATAGGTCAAAGAAATAGGAAAAAATAATTAAAATATTATGTACTCTCATGAGAGTCGTGAGTCTGATGCAAAATCTCTCTATCCAAACAACATTGCTTTAGAATGTAATGAACATAATCTAAACAACCAGGCCAAAGAAATTAGAAAAAAATGTCCACAAAAATATTTGTACTCTTAAGAGAGTACGGAGAGTACAGATGCAAAACAACACTAAAAAATCAACCAAACAGCCTCCAAATTGTTCCTGATGGATTGTAATGAAAATATTTTCTCCAAACAGATAAAACAATAGAAAAAAATGACCAAAATGCTCTGTACTCTCATGGGAGTACAGAGAGTATAGAGAGTACAGAGGGTACAGAGAGTACAGAGAGTACAGATGTAAAATAACACTAAAGAAGCAACTAAACAGCCTCCAAATTATTCATAATGGATTTTAATGAAGAAATTTCCTCCAAACATTCTCATAAAAACTAGAAAAATGCCCAAAATACTTTATCTTGTACTCGTGAGTCTGAGAGAATGCAAAACTCTCCTAAAAATCAACCTAAATAGCCTCCAAGTTGTTTCTAATGGAATCTAATGAACATATTCTCTCCATACAGGCCAGGAACTCATGAAAAATAATATGAAATTGGTCAGTACTCTCATGAGATTACATAGAGTATACCTATGCAAAGCAGATCCTCAAAACAAGCAAAGTCCTCTTGCAAAGAACTCCAAACAGTATAGGAAATATACACTAAATAAAATAATTTCAAGGAATAAAACTAACAAACCGTAAAAAAATTATACGTATACAACGGTTGAGAAAAATTACTAATGAAACATAAATAGTATTATATCAAGTTACCCATGAGTTGAGAAGAGTACAGAGAGTACGGAGTACAAAAAGTATAAAGAATACATAGAGTACAGAGAGTATAGAGAGTATAAAGAGTACAGAGAGGGCAATCTTCTTGTTCAGTAAGACTTCTTTTGCTTTGTATTTTTTACCTTCAAGATACTCTTTAAGGGCTTCCTCACTGGAAGTCTGACCTGTGAAGCATTCCTCTATGCCATAAAACCTTCTCCCCTCTATTTAGCATCTCTATTATCACTGCAACTTTATCGGGGGTGAAAGGAATGCACTGCCCACCCAGAAAGAAAGCCTGCTTCTCTATGTCCCAACAAGACAGGATTGAGATAATAGCAATTGAGTCTTGCTAAATTCCATGAAGTCTAATGAATTGATACAGATGAAGCCTCTATAAAATGTCAATGACTTCATTACTAAAGAGTGATGTAGTATTATCAAACACCGTTAGAGCAGTGGTAGGATTGCATCTCGAAGTTATCCTTTTCCCAGACATGTTAACTTCAAAATTAAAAGATAGTAAATGACAGTACAGATGCAAATCAACCATAAAAATCAACCAAATCACCCTACAAAATTACTACTAATAGATTGTAATGAACATATTTCCTACAAATAGGTTAAATAAACTGCAAAAATATTGGCAAAATTATCTATACTCTCATGAGAGTACATAGAGTACATATACAAAAATCTCATAGAAACCATCCAAATAGCTGCCAAATTGCTTCCAACGGAATTTACTGAACCTAATCTCAACAACCAGCCAAGAAAGCTGGAAAAATGGTCAAAATTATTTGTACTCTCATGAGAGTACAAAAGTCTGATCAATAAAACACTAACAAATCAACCAAACTCAATTGTGCTAATGAACATATTTCCTCCAAAGCAAAGAAAGCAGAAAAAATGATCAAAATGCTCAGTACTCACAGGAGAGTACAAAGAGTACAGAAAATACATATAATACAGAGAGTACATATATAATGAAAATAATCTCAATAATCAGTCTGAAGAAACTGGAAAAAATGTCCAAAAATCATCTGTACTCTCAAGAGAGTACAGATGCAAAATAACACTAAAAAAATAATCAAACAACCTCCAAATTATTCATGATGGATTGTAATGAACATATTTCCTCCAAACAGGCCAAAGAAAATTGTTTCTAATGGAATGTAATGACCATATTCTCTCCATCCAGGCAAAATAAACTGCAAAAATATTCAAAAAATCATCTGTACTCTCATAAGAGTACAGAGAGTACAGATGCAAAAATCTCTCAATACAAGCAAAGTCTTCTTGCAAAGAACTCCAAATAGTGTTGGAAATATACACTAAATAAAAGAATTTCAAGGAATAACACTAACAAACTGTAACAAAATTATATGTATACAATGATAGAGAAAGATTATCGATAAATTTTTATTTAATACATCCTCAGCTATTTCCTCAAGGCCATAACTTTCAAATTCGTTCTCCATCTTCATGGTTCTTTCGTAAAAAAGAAATGATATTTTCTCTTTCTCTCTCTGAGCTTGGTTTGCAAGAAAAAAATACACCCCTAAACCCTAAATCTAGATATATATTTCTTTTAAATTCCTCATGCATTCCAACGATGCTTCTTCTCCCATTGTTTGAGCAGGCGGGCGGTGGTCGCCGGGATAAACGTCGTCCTCGTCTCAGTTATAGCGCGTTAAGCTAAAACAAAAAAACCACTGGACACGTCGGGATTGAGTCTGCGTAAAACTACGTGACTCGCATAATATTTTCTCCTTGCATGCATCCAGCAAGAGACACAATAGGGAGAGCGGATGAGAGAAAAAACTTTTTTTTGCTTGAATCGAATGAATCCCGAAAAAAGACCCTATTGTCGTTCAATTAGCTGAATATTAGGTGGGAAATAATGAGATTTAAAGACCTTAATCATAGCTTAATTATCCTTCCAAATTAAGTTGTGCGGGATATTCAAAATATTAGGCAGAATTAAGGCTGTTTATGGCTCAATTCAATTTCAAATTAATTCTGAAATAAAATTATTTATAAATATTGTGCTTATCATGTTAAAAATAAATATCATAAGTTTATTTATCCTCGTATGACCCGATCACATTGAGATTGGTGTGGAATATTGTCGAAATTAAACCGACATAATATGAGTATCATTTCTAGGTAAATTTGATGTTATGGATTCAATGGTGCAATATTTTTCGCGATCAAAGGCCGTTTGATTCGAGTCGGTACCAAATCGGGCCAATTTTAGTTCAAATTTGTGTGTCGTGCTTCTGATCGCTCCATATTCGTGCAAACTTATCCGAACTGAGTGCGAACAGTCTCATTTGATAGGTTTCAATGTTTTGACGCTAATGATGTAATCAATTTTACGAACGGATATTTTTTTAGCATTGTCATAGCTTCCCGACCTCGATATGTGTATCAGCGCATCGGTGGATTTCCTTCTTGATTGGTTGACCATCGAATTGTGTGATATGTATATTTTGATTAATTTTAACATTCTGAATGCAAAGACAAAGTTCGTTCGTCGATCGGAGATCATTCTGACTAGTTTTGATGACGTCGAGTGTATTTCAGCTTCAATTTATGCATCGTTGCATCCGAAGTCCGTCGAATTCAGCTCGTGAGCTCGACTTGACTGATGGAGCATACATGTTGGTCAACAACTTGCATTAATAATATAATCTTTTTTTTATTAAGCCAAATCATTAGTGTTTTATCTTTTTGAAATTTTCATATAAAAATGATATATCTCTCATGAGTTATTCTTATCCTATTAGTATATATGTTGGACATTTTTTGTTTAATAGTAGGATGGTAAAAATTTTTACATTTGTCAATATTAGACATCATATAGTCGTTGATGATCTCTTCAATCATTGTTCTTATAAGAAAGGATGTTGGCTAGTAGAAAGACGAAATTAAAGGTTAATAGATGACAAATGTTGAACATTAGAAGCATCATATGACAATTGATTGACACTTTTTGGTATTATACAACAATTAATGAATTGTTTGATCATTTTTATAATAGGAGAGATTAATGATCATAAACACAAGCATTAGATATTAAAGGTTAATAGATGTCAAAAAATAACACACATTAGATGATCAACAAGTAGGAGCTTTGAACATTGTGCAATAGATGATGGTCTATGATATGATCCCAAATCAGCCAAGTACCAAATTATCACATACAGCAATAGGATTACAGAGAATTACCTTACAAACAGCTCATCCAATATACAACAGAAAGAACAAAAGAAACGTAAGGCGATAGCGAGGAGATTATTACGAATGTAAATATAATGAATAGGAAGCGATGAATCAAAGAACAACGAAGCAGGAGATTAAACTAAATCATGAAACTACTTCCAGACCTTCCGTGAAAGTAAAGAAGCTAAGTTCAAGCCAAAAAGAGCAGAAGAAAAAAAGCTTAAGAGTTACTGACTCCAACGATCCACTGAAGAAGCAAGAACTCTAACAGAACATAACAGAAAGTAGTTACAAGACACCTAGCAAATGAACATTCCAGAAGAACAATCCAAGACCAACAGAAAACTATAAATAGAGGAAGACAGACAACCAGTGAGGCTAATCAAGATTCTACAGAAAGGAACTTAGCTCTTAGTCTTCTCCCCTTTCCTCTCTTCTTCACGCAGTTTCTCTGTTCCCTCACGGAAACCATCGCATCCGTAGAGACGCCGTCTTCTCCTCGATCCCTAGATCCTCTTCTTCGAGTCTTATTCATTTCGAGCAGACTAAACAAAGAAAAGCGAAGGTTAGTATCATTTAGGTTATTCTCCAAGAATTATCCAACGATCCGTGAATAGCGCGCTTTTAATCCACGGATCGATCTCATCCAGATCAATCGAGCTCGATCCAACACACGTAATCCATTAATTGAAACCAACCGACCGATTGATCAAGCATCCAAGGCGGATCATATCACAAAAACAATCCCACGGCTCAAGACATAAACCAAGAAGCACTCAATCCAAGTGAGTCCATCCAACGGCAGAGTTAAAAAGGCGCTAGATCCAATGGATCAGAAGGCTTCCGCAAACTATACAGCCTCTTAGACTCAACCGGGTTAACTCAATTGGAAAGGGTTTAACTCATTTTCTTGACTCAACTCACACCCAACAGAACCCAATTGGAGCGATGCTGAGCCGGACTTCAATTGAAGGAATTTATCACTCAAGCTCATCAAAAGTACGAAGTTAATCACCCTCTCAGCTGTAATTACAGATATTAATCCTTATCATTGGTGCTCTCGTTGATTCCCACAACTCACACCTACAACACTCAGAAAATGGCAGAAGGAACCAGAAACAATGCCAAAACACTTGAAGCATGTGTTACCAGATTGAACAACAATGAACAGCAAATGACATCAACCACTATGGCATTGAATGAAATATCAAAGAGATTGACATCAATAGAAAATAGGTTAAACAAAAAGCGTATGTGATGCATCCCTTGATGAATCCTATTCTCCAAACATACCACATACACACACACCCATATCAATGCCTCTTAAAATAGATATGCCCAGATTTAAGGGAGAAGACCCTAGAGGATGGATCTTTAAAGCAGAGCAATTTTTTCAGTATTATCAATCCTCAGATGATGAAATTTTTAATATCCTCAATATACATGGATGGACACTGCAGTTGGTATCAATGGATGCATGCAAATAAACAATTGCATTCTTGGCCACAGTTCAAAGAACAAGTCCTGCAGAGATTTGGCCCTTCCCTCTACACAGATTTAAGAGGAGAACTAGCTAAGCTTCAACAACAAACAAGTAACATTTTATCTTGAGTTTGAAGACCTAAACCAAATGTCGGATATCCCACAAGAATTGCTACAAAGTTGCTTTGAATCGTGGCTTAAACCGTAAATTAGAAGAGAAATCGAGCACCAACCTACTTCATTGCAACAAGCATTTCAATTGGCCAAGCTAATGGAGGATAGGATATCGATACACAAATCTGACAAATACGTGAGAAAGCAGCGACAAATAGACAACACCAACGCCTAATCCACCAAATGGCAATCAATATAGCAACCAGCCAACTTATGTGCATTCATGAGTGTCAATGAAGAACAAGAATATCAACTACGATTATAGTCAACCAGAAATTCAGTGGATACAAGAAAATCCATTAGAAACAAGCTTCAAATATCAGCCTTTTAATCCAGGTTAAGACAGAAGATATATAAGTGTCTAATTATAAATTAGTATAGAATAGTCTAAATAGTTCTCAATAAGTCTGACCATAGAATTAGCCTAGATAGATAAGTCGGATATAGCCCAATTATATAGCATAAGATAGTCCACAGTGATAAGTCATGGGGCACAACAATTCCTTCCAACCTCAAGTAGATGGCCACAACATTTCCCACAGATACAGTCAACAATACTGCCATATTACAAGTGAGCACAACAATCAGTGACAACCCAAAATAAGATGGAGCGTGTCTCATAATACGATACATATAGGTTGGACAAACCATATAACTCACAGGAAGCTCAACAACAACATGAAACAAAGGGCTAATAAAGAGAGCTTCAATCCAAGACTCAAGACAATTCAGACAAGCTTTACACTACAATCAGTAAAATCACCAATTCATTGAGAGGGACGAGGATAATCAAGCTTGTTAAGTTTTAGATCACGAAAACACTAACGGAGACCCACAAAATTAAGAAATATCAAAGCAAACAGAAAGTTCCCGTAAATTCCACAGCCTCTGGGCTCGGTCGGGTTAGACCAAGGGTGGTTTAACTCAGTAAATAGACTCAAGTCCAGCCGGAAAGGTCCAAATTCAAAGGAATACAGATCCAAACAGAACCAGAATTAACCAATAAGAGCCAAATTACAGGGATTAAGCTTCTAATCAAAAGGATTTCTAGGAAACTGCTGCAATTTCAAGTAAAGAAAGACAGAAAGCATCTGGTTGACCAGGACAAGGTCGGTGTGAGAGGGAGTAATGATATGATCCCAAATCGCCAAGTACCAAATTATCACATACTGAATAGGATTACGAGAATTACCTTACAAACCTCATCCAATATACAATGAAAGAACAAAGAACGAGAAGGCGATGAGAGGAAATTATTACAATGTAAATATAATGAATAGAAAGCGATCTAATCAAAGAACAAAAGCAGCCGAGAGATTAAACTAAATCAACGAAACTACTTCCACCTTCCAGAAAGTAAAGAAGCCTAATGATTCAACCGCCAAAAGAAAGAAAAAGCAGTTAAAGAGTTAGCCCAACGATCCACTGAAAGAAGCAAGAACTCTAACATAACATAGCAGTAGTTACAAGACACCTAGCAAATGAACATTCCAGAAGAACAATCCAAGACCAACAGAAAACTATAAATAGAGGAAGACAGACAACCAGTGAGGCTAATCAAGATTCTACAGAAAGGAACTTAGCTCTTAGTCTTCTCCCCTTTCCTCTCTTCTTCCTGCACAGATTCCTCTCGGGTTCCCTCACCGGAAACCATCGCAATCCACCGTAGAGACCGCCGTCTTCTCCTCCGTAGCTCACTCTTCTTCTGGGAGTCTTCATCGAGCACGAAACGAAACAAAAAGAAAACGAAGGTTAGTATCAGTTAGGTTATTCTCCAAGAATTATCCAACGATCCAGAATAGCCGCGTTTTAATCCACGGATCAGATCTCATCCAGAGATCAAGCCGAGCTCGATCCAACACCTGTAATCCATTAATTCAGAAGCAACCCAGAACCGATTGATCAAGCAGTCAAGGCGGTCATATCACAAAAACAATCCCACGGCTCAAGACATAAACCAAGAAGCACTCAATCCAAGTGAGTCCATCCAACGACAGAGTTAAAAAAGCGCTAGATCCAATGGATCGGCTTCAAACTATACTGACCTCTTAGACTCAAGGGTTAACTCAATTGGAAAGGGTTTAACTCATTTTCTTGACTCAACTCACACCCAACACCCAATTGGAGCGAATGAGAGCGGACTTCAATTGAGAATTTATCACTCAAGCTCAGACAAAGCTAATTACAGTTAATCACCCTCCTCTCAGTAATTATAGATATTAATCCTTATCAGTCTACCTTTTTTTTATAGAAGAGGATATTGAAAACTAAAAACACAAATATGAGATATTGCTAAAAGATATTAAACATTACACATTAACAAGCAATTAATGACATTAAACTAGAAATATCAAGCAATAGGTGATAGTCGATAGTTTGCTAGATCATTCTCTCTCAAGCACAAGAGACGGATGATCACAAAGTTGAACATTAAATTTTAATGATTGTCAAATATCATACATTAGCATACTTTTGATGATTATGAATATCAATCATAAGGTGATGATTGATAGTTTACTTGATTATCCCCATATAGAACAAAAGACATGATCAAAAATATGGGCGTTGGCGTTCATGAATGAACATGCAACAATGTTGATTCATGATGAGCATAAGTATGGTCGACAATGTGAGTTGGCATTGACAATAATGGGCATCAACATTTATCGATGACTATTGTTTTGTGACCATAATAAGTGCTGATGGGTAGAGCTTTAAAATTTTCCAAGTCCTATAATACTCGTGCATAGAATCAAGGCATATATATATATATATATATATATATATATATATATATATTTGGTGAGGTAATTTGATCATTGAATACAAATCAAAACATTTCATTGAAAAGGTTTGAATTGATCCAATTTGATTATTTATTATTTATTGCTATTTTACTGTCTTAATAAATTTGTATTTAGTGATCTTGAGTTTATGAATTTGTTTAATTGAGATGCTCATTCCAATTGAAGGCACAAAAAATTAAAATCATTTACTCGTTCAAATAGTTTCACGATTTTTTTTATTATACTTGCTAGATCTTGATTTAGATTCATTTAAATTAGGATTAAAATGCTCTTGATATTATTAGATTCTTCCTATCACTATGTACATCTCATTTATAATAATTCTAATAAATTTAAAATTAATTTTAAATTTTTAATGCAAATATTTAAGTGCCATATAATTTAAATTTTACATTAAAATTCATATTTGATTTATTATTATTATTCTTTCGCTTACGCATCACAATATGGATTTTAAATATACGTTTATGAGCCTTTTAGGGGTGTTGACCTTCACGCCGCTAAGTCGTCAAGCTCGTAAGATGAATTGATGAAACACCGCTCGAAACACTCGTGATCGAAAAATAATTGAAATGATCTCGATGTGAACGAGCAGCTTCGTCATCAGCGTTGACGTGAATATATATATTATCAATTTGGCGCCATCCGTCAGAAAATTCGCCGTTGTGCGACGCATCGAGGTAGCGGTGGCGTTCGCCGAAATTGATCACGCGTCGTTAGCGTCATCAAACCTATCAAATAAGGTATTCGGATGAGTGCGTGTGAATAAGTGATCGAGCGACGACATAAATGTGAGAAACGGCCCATCAGCGAAGCGGTGTTGTTGCGTCCGGAATATTAGATTAACTTTATATCAACATATATATTAATTACATAATAACGCCATCACAAAATTTCAAATTAAAATTAATTAATAAATTAAATGAAATAAAAAAGCCTACATATATCTAATAAGACCTCACCTTTAAGGACTCCTATTCATTCTATTGGCTGCCACAATTCGCACGTCTCTCCTATAGCCGAACGAGCCTCCTCCCCGATACTTCCCAGCCGCACGCGAGATTTCCCCCTTCCCTTATCATTCGCGAACCTCTCTGTTCCATTCTCCCACTCTCCCCATTTGACTTCTTCTCTCTGCGGGACGCACGCGAGCACAACCGATCAGAGCACCTCTCCCTTGCAGCCACCGAGTGAACCTGACTCTCCCTTCGAGCGGCTTCTCCTGCTATTTGTACGGTTCACTGCCTGCTCCTGCACGACCCGAACAGCTGCCCCTCTCCCAGGTCCGTCCCTTTCTCCCTCTTTCGCTCTCTCCCTCGTTCTCTTGTAGCTGTGACACGCTCCCAACAGAGGAAGTCGAAGCTTCCTCTCTTCTCCTCCCCCTTCTCCGATCTTCTCTAAGGCCACAAGCACCACCTGCTAACCTCACTAGCCTTCTCTCCACTCCATTAACCTACACCGGCTGCCTCACACTCACTCGTCGCACCTCATCATTTCCAGCCGACTCTCCATGCACGTTGCTACAGTACCCGACCCCCCTTTCCTTCCTAGACAGCACTCCCACTCCACTAATCAAAATTCAGCCCAACCTCCTCACAGAATTTTCTCTCATTTCTGTTTTTAATATTTTCCATTTCATCCCCTTCCATCACTCTCTAAATCTAGTTGCACTTTATTTGTGATGTTTCATCCTCCAAATGGTTATTTGATTACTGGACTAAAGTAAAATAGAAGGGAAAGAGTGTTTATATTGTGCAGAATCTAAAATTTTTAACCTTATTACATTGCCTAGTGATCTAATCTGGCTTCTCTTGTTGTTTATAATGTATTTTAAGTTAGATGACATTAAGTTTTGCCACCAAATGCTCTTTTGGCCATTATACCATTGCAAAATGGAATATGCATTATGAGATTTTAGATCTCCTAAAATCCCAATTGCGATGCATTTGACACGACGAACGGAACCCGTACGCACTCTTTATAGCACCGCGGGGAAAACTCGTTGGTGACACTCACGATGGGACGGGAAAATTTACATGATTGCTTTTATATTCACGCTCTTTGTAGTGTGGTAAGAAAAATGAAGCCGCAATCAACTCTTATGCAAAAGTATAAAATGCTCAATCATAAATGCACCTAAATCCCAATTGCGATGCATCTGACGTGACGAGCGGAACCCATACGCGCTCTTTGTAGCACGGTGGAGAAAACTCGCAGGCGACACTCGCGACGCGACGGGAAAATTTACATAATTTTTGTGTGTGCGAGGAACCTATACATGCTCTTTGTAGTGTGGTAGGGAAAATGTAGACTTAGGTCATGGTTTATACCACTCACACGCGCTCTTTGTAGCGGTGAAGCTGACCATCGACTCATTATCAGGGGATGATCTTGAGGCTAGGAGAGGAGGGAAGAGAACCTATATCATGAGATAGTCTCCTCTAAAGCTATAACTTTGAGATTCACGCTAAGTATCCAAATGAAATGGTTCATTGAGCATATCCACAGTATTATTTTCATCCCATCTAGTCAAAACGCCTCTGATACACATGCAAACATTCAAATGAGGCAGACTTTATGCATGTCTGATGAGGTGATATTTCACTTAATTTAAATTTGTGCAAGCTTCCGAATATAGCAATATGATGTTTTCTTATACTATGAGATATACTCATATTCAATTATGCCACATTGACGCATATGCGAAAGACTTTAAAAATATATATACTTTGACATGCACTTCGAGGCGAACATCATCACTTCAATTCAAGTGTATGAAGACTTAAAGTGTTTTAGAATAGGCAAATATTTGACACATATGCTAAGGCAATCATCCTCTCAATTTAGATGTCTTGAAATACATATGAAAGCTTAAACAAAAGAAAGAGTGCTTACATATGTTTTGAAGTAATCATATGCCTTATCCAAGTGCTTCAAAGCTTATGAGAGCTTTCAAATAATTGAAATACTTACACATATTACAAGATAACTCTATATTCGATCCTATCGCACTGAGACGTGTGTAAACCACTTAAATGGTGGAATATTGCATTCGTTAGAATGCAACTTAGTATTCGAACATGATGTTTTAAAACTCATGCAAAGTTTAAAATAAAAATATTTACACGCATTTTGAGAAATTTCTTAAATTCAATTTCAAATATCTTGAAGCGTGTATAGTTGTTTAAATGAAATAAATGTGCAAGTTGGATGTAAAATGAATGAACAGATACCTAAAAATATCCCAAAATCTATATAGAACCTGCATGGACCCCGACACTATGTTGAATGCTTAAACTTAGTGTCTAAGGATGCTGCGTGGGTTGATTCCCAGTTGGGTCTTAGGATCGGGTCCGGGTTAACAAAACTTAAAAAATTTAATTATGTTATTATAATATTTTTAACCAGATAAAATATCTGAGAAGCTAATTCTATCATATGAAAGCAGATCTGATCCTCTATTACTAAATTAATAGAGATGACAGGATCTGAAGTAGCGAAATAATAAACTGCCCTGATGATGGCTGTGTTAAATAAAAATTTTAATCAGAGGGGATACTTCCATCAAAATATGATCATAATTTCAAAGCAAATTAATTTAGATTGAACCTTAATCTAAATGTAGAATTTAAAATATTATTAAGCTATAAGTGTCTAAATGAAATTCAATCAAAAAACTTAAAGCAAACTACATTCAATCCACCTTCTATAATAGTTTGTCGGAGTTGTCAAATTAAAAAAATCCTAGCTCGAAAAAGGAGCCAAAGTCAAATTAACTATACAACCATGTTTACTCTCAAACAATCTTCTACCAACAAGGATGTGGCCCGTGTCCTCAAAGCGTGGGCAGCTAGTAGGCTGTATGATTCTGATGAGTCCTCGGCGGGTGGTTGTCGCTAAATGACACCATTATATTACGGTCCAGGTAGCGTATGCTCCGATAATTTCTTTGAGTTGTGACCATATGGTATCTTGATTGGGCAAAACCCTCTGATAGCTAAGGTAGAAATCTTGTCTCCTTAGAAAACACCCCAGTTCAAAAAATTTTAGACAATAACTCATGTGTTTGATAAGGATCCTTGTCAGGGTTAGATTTCTCTCACTAAGTAGGTAGGGGCCGACGTCGGGAAGACCGAGAATAGAATATCATGCGTCGTGGTTCCCCAACCATCCACTTTAAGTTAAATATAATGAATTTCATAAATCTAAATTTTAAAACTCCACATGTGTTGTTATATTATACACCTTCTAAGCGACTAACATTTTGTCGAAAGTTCTCTCTCGACTAAGAGGTAATTAATTATAAGTGTTTGCGCCTATAGGAAACCTGGAACTAGATCTAAAATGCTCACAAAATGAGGGTGAAATCTCTGGGTAGTGTCTTATCTACTATTCCATCTGCCTTCTGAAAATTTCACCAAAATTTAAATTACTCTCTTTATCGAGAGGTCGGTGGAAAATTTTTGGAGCCTACAGATTTCTGGCGACTCTATTGGGGATAAGTTTCTCTTTCCATCTTTGGCTAGTTGAATCAAAGCTATGATAGCAGCGGAGTATAGTAAAATGAAAGCTTAAAGTTATTTATAAAGTTAAATTGATTGAAACTCAAAATTATTTGTATAATGAACATAATTCTAAAGTTTTAAAAATCTTTTTTATTCATAACTTGTTTTCATATTTTTATCGTGTTTGTTCTGTTATATCTCTGCATTATGAAAGTATGGGATGATATATCAATTACTTATTATCAATCTCATCTTTCATTTCATAGATGGATCTTCAGAAAACACCATTCACTATGTAGGAGGCAGCCCCTCCAGCTAATGTTGTCATCAACACCGGGGACGTTGAAGCTACTATACAATTTGGTAGCTTGGATTTTCCAGCGATCGCTGCTCGTACTGTTGTTGGGCCACGAGACAATCATGCTCAATTTGCACATCAACCCGTATAGCAAGCCAAGTCTATCAAAGCTCCTGTCGTTACTACTGTTGAGGTTCCTCGAAAGAGCCTCGATTTGAAAGGTTGGACACGAAGCTCAATATAAAGAGAATGATATGGGGAAAACAATTTGAAGTGCATCCAACACTACTTCCCCAACTTTGCTCTTTCAAAGGCCAACATGATCTTTGAAGCTTCCTCATCTGAGGAAAGGCGAAAAGAGGAGAAGAAGGAATCTTTGGTTTGCAAGTCCATCAGCTCTCACCTGCCCCTTTGTTACACAACCAACTGTGGAACCAGAAGCGAGTATTCCCACTCACAACAAATTTAAAAATCTCAAGTGGGTGAAAAGGAACAACTCTACTGGTAATATTAAATAATCATTATGGGAGCAACGATACCAAACTCCAACCCCACAAAGGAGGCATCCTGCGACTTTATCCTCTAGAGTGCACAAGGTGCTGAAAGTTGTAAAAGAACAAGGTCTTATGAAGAAGAGATATCAAAGACCAATTATTAGAGAAGCCAACAATGCTCCACTGCAAAAGCTATCATCAAAGGTAGTAAGAACTCGTGAGCATTACAAATTAACCTATGTGGTGAACATCGGGGCATGACACGAACCGTGTTCGGAATCATTCTAAAGGTCCGAGAAGGGAAAATAAGCATGGAGGCTGAAGCCCCAAGAAGAAGCTGCCATAAAAAGATAAAATGGCGTGACATCCAATTTGCATATATGGAGATTCACTGATGACAGGATCCAACAGGAATGGGTTCTTAAAAAGAATGTTATAGTCAATGAGGCTCGTGAAGGTCAACACCCTGGAGAATCCTCCAAAGAATCTCATCACCAACCTAAACGATCTTCCCTCGATTTTGATCGTAGCTCTCTGATTGAGGAGACATTCATCCCACACTCTGAGCCTGAAATTAGATGGAGACGCCGATCAGAGATAAGGCTACAAGAAGAAGAAGAGGAAGATGAAGAAGATATCATGGGGGTAGATATGATATATATGGTACAACACATCGGAGAACCATTCGGTGTACAACAGTACTGATCTGGGCATCATGGAGTCACACCTCCTATTCACAATGAAGAACCATTACCAGCTCAAACGAAAGTAGAACCTTTTAGTTCCTCCTCAAGTGATGAGCGAGAAGAGGAACTAGAAGAAGAAGATAACATGCTATTCACCGATTCTGCTACACTTGCTCAAGTGTAGAGGCAAATGCAGTGGCAGATGAAGGCTAAAGATAAGGAGATCTCTCAACTGAATTCAAAGATGAATCAGATGATAATGCAGATGAATCTCATAATGCATATGATGCAGAGGAACGCTGTCGCAGTACCGACACCAATCCCTCCTATCAATCATCAAACAACCAATATTGCGCCCATCAATCTACCAATTGAGCAAGCACCGTAAACCTCCAGAGCACAAAGTGCTCATAATGGCAGAAATGAAATCAATCAATTGACTGCTCCACCCATTCTCCAGCAAATATTGAGCACATCTGAGCTAGTGACTGATGTACAACTTGAAACTATTATAAGTAGAAAGATTAAAACTGTCATATCTGCAGAATAGGTGGAGAAACTAGTGAACATAGGTCATCCATATCATACAGAATATGACCAGGTGTCGTATCCTAAAGGTTACTCGGTGCTGAAATTCCATTCATTTAATGGCAACGGTAACCCCAGGCAGCACTTAGAAATATTTTAATGCAACTTGTGGTAATACTATGGGTAATGATGCATGGTTGTTCCGCCAGTTCGTTAGCAGCTTCACTTCAACTGCTTTCGAATGGTACACAAAGTTATCAAATGACTCAATTGAGACATTCGTTGAGCTGGAGGTAATATTTATCAAAAGATTTGCTAGTGTAGTTAGAAAGACTAGAATAGTTGACCTCGCCCTAGAGAAGAGAAAGAAGGATGAGTCAGTCACTAAATACATAACTCGATGGTGCAACATGAGCATGAAATGTGAGCAACAGCTAGAAGAGAAACATGCAATTCAATTGCTAATGGGCAATATTGATGATAAAATGATGCCCTATTTATGCATGGCTTTCATCACCACCTTCCAAGAACTACTGGATCTGAAAATTTGAAAAGTTAAATCTTTCTAAAACTGAAAGCTATTCAGACAGAATAAAGAAAGAGAAGTTTTCAGAGTCAAGGGGGACTGAATCTCGCACTACTTCATATGATTCAAATAGAGGAAGGAGGGCAACTTACAATATAGATAAGGGAAAACAACCTATCTATTTTGAAGAGAAAGTTAAACAACCCTTCAATTCTCAACTGAGGTTAGTTCTTGGGGGCAATGACAAGCCCAGAACTTTCCCGAGTAGTGGTGACCACCGAAGACAATCATTAGGAGATGATGATGGAATGCGTCCATCTCTTAAGGAGAAGATGAACAAGGAATATTCATTCAAAAGGGAAGGTGTGGCCAAACTATTTTGGCAAGCACTCAAGGCAGGGATGGAGTTACCATAATGTAAAAGACCTGAAGAGTCAGGACAAACTGACAATCCAAATTACTGTATATATCATCGAGTAATTAGCCACCCTATAGAAGATTGCTATGTATTCAAGGATGGCTAGAAAAAAAATTACAGGAGAGGTGAATTCACACTATCCAATAGTATTCTTATTCACCAAAGAAAGAATCTACAAGAGTTGTTACGTCCTCTTCCGTGCCCCCGCAGAAAGATGAAGCAAAAGAAAAGACAGTTGAGGATGACAAATGGGAGACTGCGGTCTCAAAGAAAACTATGAAAATGTTGAAATAGTTAAAAGGTGTTCCTGGTGTCAAGTGGAGATCACCGTTTGAGCTGGTATTGGAACCAAAGGAAGGATCTACATCAAAAGGTTCTGCTTTTCTAAAGCAGTCTAAGGTGGTTGGTGTTTCTTGGCCTGAGAAGCAGCCTATTCGTAGTTCACCAAAAACTCTTAAAAGACCAATCAAATAAAAGAAGATGAAGAAGAAATCTACTACACAAAAGATTATTAATAATCTTGAAGAATATCAACAACCAGCAAGACAACCAATTAAGCTTATTGATTTCATGTCAGGACTCCAAATCATTGAAACAAATGATGAAGGAGATGTTGACAAAGAATCTCTTTCTGGAGAAGTATGTCGAGTTATCGCAACGTCCTTGGATACTCCGTGACAGAATCTACATCTTTGAGATAATCCAAGAAGAAGAACCACCAATGATGTGGCATTCAAGCCTTACCTGATGGTGAAACAAACGAAAGATAATTCAGAAGAAGACTTGTGCTTTCCGGAGGGAGATGAGTCAGAGTCTTTAGGATCACCATTGATGAAGGGCATAAAACTGAGAAGTGATTCTGAAGGCTTCATCTGATCCTCAGGCATAAACAGTGGTTCTGAAGAGGAGACTTCTTTAGAAGAATCTGAGCCAAATAGAGCAACCCCATTATGGCTAAGAAGTGGCAAGGTGCTGCCGTCATCACAGAAGAAAGGAATGCCAAATAAAGGCAATGACAAGAACATAAAAGTCAATGAAAATATCATTCCCAAAGATCTAAAGAGAAAGTCTAACATGGATAAAGGAATTGACATCTTGTCACACTTGAGAAAGATCCCTGCACAATTGAGTGTGTATGAGTCCCTCCTGATGTTGCAGGATCTCCGTGAAATCTTAATTCAAGCTCTTAAGAATCCAGAGAAATATGAAGCATACTTCACCGAGTGGTGTATGACTTAAGTATTACAATCTCATGACCTTCTAGCGATCACCTTCTATGAGGAAGATCTTATGTTCGGGACATCAAAACACAATTGCCCGTTATATGTCTCTGTGGAGAGCAATGGTGTTGTAATCAATTGAATTCTAATTGATCCAGGTTCATCCGTTAATCTCATGAGTCTGAAGACATTAAGAGGATTGTCCCTTGATGTTCAGCATCTAGGACAAGACAAATTGATGATCTATGGCTTCAACGAAAAAGGGAAAAAGATGCTCGGATCTTTTACCTTGCTGTTAAGATTCGAAGAACTTCACACATAAGCTAAATTTTATGTCATTAATGCTAACACCTCGTTCAGGGCCTTATTGGGGCGCCCATGATTACATGAGTATGGAATGGTCCTATCTACTTTGCACCAATGCATGAAATACATAATAGGCGAGGAAGAACATAGAATTTCTGGAAACCTTCAACCATTTGCAGTCCATGAAGCTAAAATCTATGAAGATCTGAAATATTATTTATTGAAGGAGCCCAAGCCTCAACAATCCAAAGCTTCTACCTCAAAGACTACAAAACAACACATAGAAGTGGAGAAGGAAAAAGGAAGAAAGAAGGCGACGCTGAATCTACCTAAATTAGCTAGCACATCACATAAGTTGAAAAGGCTAATTCCTCATCTGGGAAGTGACACAGAAGAAGAAAATGATGATCCTTCTATCAAACCCAAGTAAGTAAACAAGTCTATAGTGAAAGAAAAGAAAATTATGGAATACTCAGATTCTGAGTATGATTCTGAACTTACTTATGAAAGTGAAGTTCAATGTATCTCTTTAAGAAGGATGGTAGACATGTTGATATCAGAAGAATCATTAGTGATCGTGCCAATTCCTTTTTAACACTTCAAAGAAATCACTCCACGTGAAGTCCACATTGTTGAAGAGTTAAATACTTTCTATGTGCCTCCTTTGCCTGGAAGTAATGAACGTGGAATTTCATTTTACAAGTCTGAGGAGTGTTATCACTAGGATTCTAATTGGCTCATGCAATTTGATGAATCTGATGATATGGTTCTCACATGAATGCCAAAATATTATCCTCCAAGGATTCGCAATATGATGCACAAATTGGGAGTTGATATTGGAATAGATAAATGGCAAGCCCACTTCTTTGATACTCTCTGGGGTCTAAAAAGTTCATAAATCTCACGAAAGTGTGATAATCATACATCTAAAGGTCTTGGATACATCTAACATAAAAACTGTCAAAGAAAAACCTGTTATGCGGTAATAGAAGAAAAGATTGATACTGAAATTGAAAATGAAGATGATCTTTATGAAGTTTTTCTGACCAACGATGAGGAGGTAGAAGCCAAGCCAGCACTTGAAGAGCTTGAGGATGGTGTACAGGCAGCTATCATGGATGAGTTGAAGGAAATCAACTTGGGAATAGAGAATGATCCTCGCTCAACTTTGTCAGTGCCCTTATATCTGATGAAAAAGTTGAAGAAATAAAAGCTCTACTATATGAATTCAGGGACTGCTTTGCTTGGACATACTCTGAAATGTCAAGCTTATCCCCTGAGGTGGTAGTTCATAAACTTGTTATTAAATCAGATGCAACACCTGTTAAGCAAGCTTCTAGACTAATGAGATTGGAGATTGAAGAATAAGTAATTACAGAAACTAAGAAGCTGATCAAAGTAGGTTTTATCTGAGAAGAAAAGTATGCAAATTGGATAGGCAATGTTGTTCTATGAGAAAGAAGAATGGTCAAATCCGTATATGCATTGATTTTTGAGATCTAAATAAAGCATGCCCAAAAGATGATTTTTCACTTCCAATATTAGGACTACTGGTAGACAATACTTCCATCTACGACATGTTCTCATTTATGGACGGATCATCGGGATACAATTAAATCAAGATGGCTCATGAAGAAGATAAGCATACATCATTTAGGATGTCAATTAGTATATACTGCTACACAGTCATGCCCTTTGGATTGAAGAATGTTGGAGCTACATATAAGAGGGTCATGACATACATCTTCGATGAGTTAATTTATCAGAAAGTAGAATGCTATATAGATGACCTCATCATCAAGAGCTTAGATCAAAGAGATCATTTTGGTGACCTGAGGATGGTCTTCGAAAGAATTAGGCACTACGATATCAAGATGAACCCTCTCAAATGTGCATTCGGAGTTTCGTCTAGAAAGTTTCTTAGCTACGTGGTACGGCATAGAGGAATTGAGATCGACCCTAATAAAATTGAAGCGATAGTGAATATGCCACCGCCGAAGAGTCTTCGTCAGATTCATTCCATGTAGGGATATTTGGCATTCACCCGATGCTTTATATCAAATCTATCAGGAAGGTGTCAACCATTTGCTAAATTGATGATGAAGAATGCACCATTTAAGTGGGATGATGAGTGTCAAGAAGCGTTCGATAGCATCAAAAGGTACCTACTGAATCCACCAATCCTGGCAGCGCCAATCCCAGGAAAGCCTCTCATTTTCTATACAGCTACATTAGAAGAATCCCTTAGAGCATTTCTTGCATAGCACAATGAAGAAGGAAAGGAAAATGCCCTATATACTATATCAGTCGAAGATTGATAGGAGCTGAGGCAAAGTACTCTCCAATCGAGAAGCACTGTCTTGCACTAATCTTCACTGCCCAGAAGCTTCGACATTACATGTCATCACATAAGATAACACTCATCTCAAATATCGATCCGCTGAAGTTCTTAATGACAAGATCAGTGTTGACAGATCGTTTGGCATGATGGGCAGTACTCCTATTACAGTTTGATATTACATATGTATATCAAAAAGTTATCAAGGGGCAAATACTAGTAGATTTTCTCGCTTCACATCCTATCCCAACAGATTCAGCAGTCAATGATGATTTACCCAATGAACAAATCTTGCTAATTCGTCAAATGGAGGAGTTCCAGATCTGGGAAATGTATTTCGATGGTGCATCATCCATTAAGCCTGCTCAGCCCCTAAATCTACCAAAAGCAAGAGCTGGCGTTGGCCTCATCTTCATAACAACGGAGGGTGGCATAATGAGACATTCATACAGGCTGACAGAGCCAAGAATCAACAATGAAGCTGAATATGAGGCATTGGTAGCAAGTCTCAAAGAAGCTATTATTATCGGCATTCAAAATTTAAGAATCTTTAGGGACTCTCAATTGGTAATCAACCAAGTGTTGGGTTTCTATAAGATTAACAAGCTTAAATTAACATACTATTATAAGCGAGTGCTTGAGCTCATGAAGCAAATTCCAAATATTAAACTAGCTCGAGTTTTCGATTGAAGAATAATAATACAGATTGTTTGGCCAAGCTAGCAAAAGAGATGGTGAACACGGACGACAACGATGTGTTGATTGAAGTGTCCAATCGAGTCAAACCAAGAAATCCATATTCCTCACAGGTAGAGGGAACATCAAACTCAAACCAGCAGGAAGCAATTCAATTTGTTCCTCATTCTTCTAAAGAACAACAAGTACAAGAGACAAAAAAACTCAAAAGTATTACAAACAAATCATGTGAAGCTTTCATAGTGGAAAAACCACATGATTGGAGACAACCCTTCATCGATTATTTCAAGGAAAGCAAATTGTCGAGCAATAAATCACTAGCCACACAAATTATAAAAAGAATCCTACAATATGCCTATGTCAATGACACATTGTACCGCAGATTCTTTGAATAGATGTGGCTGCGATGCTTAGGGGTGGATGAAGCCAACAAACTTATGTCCAAAATCCATGAAGGACTATGTGGCGTGCATCAGTCAGGTCATAAAATGGCAACAAAAATTAAGAGGATGGGATACTATCGGCCTTCAATGGTGAAAGATTGTATAAATCATGCCAAAAAATGTCACGAATGCTAAGTTCATAGGAATCTCATTCATCAACCTCTGAATCCTCTACACCCAACAATAGCGTCCTGGTCGTTCGAAAATTAGGGCACAGATATAATTGGACCGATTGATCCTCCATCATCAGCGGGACATCAATTCATTCTAGTAGGTACTAACTACTTCTCCAAATGGGCTCAAGCTACTCCGTTTAAGGAAGTCATCGTTGACCGAGTTGTTGACTTCTTCGCCAACAATGTTATCTATAGATTTGGGGTGTCACGATGAATCATTTCAGACAACGGTCCAGCTTTCAAGAGTGCGAAGATATACAGATTCACTGATCAGCACAAAATCAATTTGCAGTATTCATCAATCTACAATCCAAGGACCAATGGTTTAGCAAAGGCATTCAATAAGATATTGGTAAAGCTACTCAAAAAGATTCTCATGAAGAATAAAAAAGAGTGGCATGCTAAAATAATGGAAGCACTCTAGGCATACAGAACAACTTATAAAACGCCAACCAAAGATACTCCTTATGCTCCAACATTTAGAGTTGAAGCTATTCTGTCATTAGAAGTTGAGTTATCATCACTTCGAGTAGCTGTCCAATTCAATCTTACTCAAGATGAGAATGCTCACCTGCGAATGGAAGATTGGATGTGCTTGACGGAGTTAGACTCCAAGCTCAACAAAGTTTAGAAATTTACAGAGCGAGGATGTCTAAAGCATTCAATAGTTCAAGACGCCCTGGACATTCGGAAAGGTGAATTGGTTCAGTGTAAGGCCAATCATCCCTCATCGCAAGATCGGTGGTAAATTTGAAGCTAACTAGGAATGTCCTTATGTCATAGAGAAGGTGTATGAAGGAGGAGTCTACCAGCTTATTGATAAGAATGGTCAACGACCGATGCCACCAATCAACGGTCGATATCTCAAGAAATATCACAACTGACTATGGATAAGTATATAAATACTTAAATGAATCTTACACTAGTAAGGCTTTTAACTACATATATATTATCACTTGAAGATTCTCTCAAAAAATGAGAACGTATTTTCAAGTTATTGCAAAAGCCTCTGCCTAATAAAAAGGGGGCATTTTTTTATATTTAGCTAAGTTGACATCGTGCTTCAAGCCAAAATCCTTAGATAAATATATATAATAGTCAGAATGAGCTCTATTTATTTATATTAAAGAAGTTCAAACTTTATAATATATTTCTGAACTAGTCTGCAATCCCCCTGTTAGATAGGGGATATTTTTTTAGTTTATATAAATCAAAGTTGTTCAATCATTCCCTGTGAAACAAGAGAGCTTCTTGTATATGCATTCAGGTTAACATCGAACTTTATGCCGAGATCCCTGAATATATCTATAACTATTATTATTAAAATTGCAGGTCTTACATGAACAAAAATAATCTACTTCAATGCATAAAAAGACAATCCTAAATGTCAAAAGTTTTTCTCCAAGATTCATCAAATGTCAAAGATCAAGTTAGAAGAACTCTTAATTTTGGAAGCTTCAATCAATTAAGTTGGAAAAACATCAACCTCTACATCTTCAAGTCTAAGACACAAATGAGTTCTAAAGATCGGACTCAACAAGCCCACAAGTAGTCAAGTTGCTGACACTCTCCTCACTCAACAAGCCGCAAGAAAAGATCATAGTGAAAGATCCCCCGTTCGTCAGTCTAATGACAAGACCGTCAAGCCATCACAACTTAAGTCAAAAACTTGAGTAGGTTCTAAAGGTCGGACTCAAAAAGTCTATAAATGGTCGAGTTGCTGACGCTCTCCTCACTCAACAAGCCACAAGAAAAGGCTACAGTGAAAGAGCCCCTGCTTGTCAGTCCAATGATGATAGTTGTCCAATCTCAAACCAGATCTAGCTTAGTGACTACAAGCACCCAAAATCCAAGAGATCTTTCTGCTCGATCGATGGACCAAGATAACCTAAGGAAACTCTAAATTTAGAGCTGCCTCAAATCAATCTATATATTGCCTACAAGGTGATATTTTAATCTATTTTCAAATGATTTGATCAAACACAAAGCACAGATCAAAGCCAATTCCCTCATTAAGTTCGCAAAAGCAGAAAGCACAGGACCAAGGAAGCGATTCCATAATTCACACAAAGGCAATAGCCAAAGTAAAGAAATTTCATGGTTATTCAATCTGTTAGAGCACACAATGCTAGACTGATAACTCAACATTGACCTAATATGGAAGGTCAATCAGATGCACCCTTCAACGAGTCAAAGCAAAGAAAGGACTGGCATCATACACTTTCTGACAAGTCAATATGGACAAATCAAGTCAATCCTTCATCAATTTAGTCAAGCTTAAAGCTAGGGCAAAAGAAATTTCAAATCTCAAAATAAATAAACTAATTCCTCCATCAAACCTGATCAAGCATGAAGCTAGGGTCAGAGGAAATTCAAGTTTACAACAACATAAGAGAAAAAGGTATTCAGCAAGCCCATTGAAGTAGATAGTAGATGCAGAAGAGCTCTTATCCAGCCAACAAGTCGATCCTGATAAATCGGTCAATCTTGTCATCTAACATGTCAAAATAAAGCATCATATTATTGATAAATCTTGTTAAAGCTCCATAAGCCACTGAAATTGAAGCTGAAGTGATCAAAGATCTATGGTCAGCTTAAAAGGTCAACCAGTTTTCTACAAACATGACTCACTCTATTTGTGAATCGTATTTGTTAGGGGGGCATTTGTTGACCTCCACGCACGCGCCATAAGTCAAGTCAAGCTAACAAGATGAATTTGACGAGCTTTAGTGCGTAAATTGGAGCTAAAATGCACTCGATAATGTCAAAAATTAGTCGAAATGATCTTCGGTCGATGAACGGACTTCGTCATCACATTCACAACATCAAAATTAATCAGAATATGCATAATGCATAATTCGACGGCCAACTGATCAAAAAGAAAATTCACTAATGTGCAGACATGCATATCGAGGTCGAGAAACCACGATGTTACCCAAACAACCTCTGTTCGTAAAATTGATCACATCGTTAGTGTCAAAATATCAAAACCTATCAAAGGGGACTATTCACGCTCAATTTGGACGATTCTGCACAAATGTTGAGCTATCGGAAGCAACGACATGTAAATTTGAACTGAAATTGACCCCAATTCGACGCCGACATGAACCAAATGACATTCGATCGTGAAACGGACTGCGACGTTGCGTCCGGAACATCAGAATAACTTTAGATTAACATATATATTAATTACATGATAAAGTCGTTGCAAAATTTCAAATTAGGGTTAATTAATAAGTTAAATGAAATAAAAAAAGCCTTTATATATCTAAAAAGACCTAACCCTAAGGACTCCTATTCAGTCTATTGGCAGCCGCAATTCACACATCTCTGTTATAGCCGAACGGGCCTCCTTTCTGATACATCCTAGACGCACGTGAGATTGCCCCCTTCCCTTCTCATTCGCAAACCTCTCCGTTCCTTTCTCCCATTCTCACCGTTCGACTTCTTCTCTCTATGGGACACACGCGAGCACAACCGATCAGAGCACCTCTCCTTGCGATTGAGCTAACCGACTCTACTGGCTTCTCTTCTTGTTATTTGCGGTTTTTGCCTTCTCCCAGACGACCCCAGAGCCCCTCTCTCAGCCCTCTCTCCTCTTCTCTCTCTCTCTCTCGTTCTCCTATAGTTCTAACATGCTCCCAAGAGGAAGTTGAAGCTTCCTCTCTTCTCCTCCCCCTTCTTCGATCTTCTCTAAGGCCGCAAGCACCACCTGCTAACCTCACTAGCCTTCTCTCCACTCCATTAACCTACACCGGCTGCATCACACTCACTCGTCACACCTCACCGTTTCCAACCGACTCTCCAAGAAGGTTGTTATAGTACCCGACTCCCCTTTCCTTCCTAGGCAGCACTCCCACTCTACTAATCAAAATTCAGCCCAACCTCCTCACAAAATCTGCTCTCATTTCTGTTTTATATATGTTTCCCTTTCATCCCCTTCCATCACTAACTAAATCTAGCCGCACTTTATTTGTGATGTTTCATCCTCCAAATGATTATTTGATTACTGGACTAAAGCAAAATAGAAGGGAAAGAGTGTTTATATTGTGTAGAATCTGAAATTTTTAACCT
This sequence comes from Cymbidium sinense, assembly GCA_021442155.1. Lineage (NCBI taxonomy): Eukaryota > Viridiplantae > Streptophyta > Magnoliopsida > Asparagales > Orchidaceae > Cymbidium > Cymbidium sinense. The sequence continues at coordinate 159,034,922 of CM038217.1, read as the reverse complement.
TATTACATTGCCTAGTGAACTAAAGTGGCTTCTCTTGTTGTTTATAATGTATTTTAAGTTAGATGACATTAAGTTTTGCCACCAAATGCTCTTTTGGCCATTATACCATTGCAAAATAGAATAGAGATTATGTGATTTTAGATCTCCTAAAATCCCAATTGCTACGTATTTGACGCGACGAGCAGAATCCATACGCGCTCTTTATAGCACGGCGGGGAAGACTCCTGGGCGACACTCATGACGCGACGGGAAAATTTACATGATTGCTTTTGTGCAGGTAACCTATACACGCTCTTTTTAGCGTGGTAGGAAAAATGAACACTTAAGTCGCTATTGTCAACTCTCATGCAAAAGTATAAAATGTTCAATATTAAATGCACCTAAATCCCAATTGCGATGAATCTGATGCGGAGAGTGGAATCCGTACGTGCTCTTTGTAGCACGGCGGAGAAAACTCGTAGGCTACACTCGCGACGCAACGAAAAATTTCTTTTGTGCATGTAACCTATACACGCTCTTTGTAGCGTGGTAGGGAAAATGAAGACTTAGGTCGTGGTTCATACCACTCATACATACTCTTTGTAGCACGGTGAGCAAGCCCAACCCCCCTATGCGAGGACGACGCCGGGAGGCTGCCGAAATTTAAACTAAGAAAAATGAAGTACTTTAATGAATGAATCACTATAAACTAAAAATTAAGTTAAGAAAATTCAAAATAAAATTAAAATTAAATCTATGAGCATCAGCTGAACTTATAAGGAATGATTGAAAAGTCAAAATTAAGCTTGAATTGCGAACATAATCCTCTTGAACGCATTAAATTCATAATAACTCTCATAGGGAAATCCAAAGAGAAAGAGAGAATGATTGAATGGTGGTACTACTCCACTGCTGATAATTGATCTTGGATTATTATGAAGCCACTCAATTAAATTTTATGTAACGAGAAGTAGGAAAGATATGGTAAATGTGGGACATGAAAACAATATGATTCATTGAATTATAAGATAACCCAATTGAAGAAACTCATGATTGGTGAGCTATGAAAATGAAGGATTTTGGATGATCTTTACATGTATTATAAAGATACATCTCTCTAAAATTTAATGAATCATATTGTCTCCTCTATCATGAGAACCTATATCATGAGATAGTCTCCTCTAAAACTATAGCTTTGAGATTCACACTAAGTATCCAGATGAAATGATTCGTTGAGCATATTCGCGGTATTATTTTCATTCCAGTCTAAACGCCTCTGATACACATGCGAACATTCAAATGAGGTAGACTTTATGCATGTCTAATGAGGTGATATTTCACTTAATTTAAATTTGTGCTAGCTTCCGAATATAACAATATGATGTTTTCTTATACTATGAGATATACTCATATTCAATTATTCCACATTGACGCATATGCGAAAGACTTTAAAAAAATAACTTTGACATGCACTTTGAGGCGAACATCATCACTTCAATTCAAGTGTACGAAGACTCAAAGTGTTTTAGAATAGGCAAATATTTGTGTATATGCTAAGGCAATCATCCTCTCAATTTAGATGTCTTGAAATACATATGAAAGCTTGAACAAAAGAATAAGTGCTTATATATGTTTTGAAGTAATCATATTCCTTATCCAAATGCTTCAAAGCTTATGAGAGCTTTCAAATAATTGAAATACTTACACATATTACAAGATAACTCTATATTCAATCCTATCGCACTTAGACGTGTGTAAACCACTTAAATGGTGGAATATTGCATTCGTTAGAATGCAACTTAGTATTCGAACATGATATTTTAAAACTCATGCAAAGTTTAAAATGAAAATATTTACACGTATTTTGAGGAATTTCTTAAATTCAATTTCAAATATCTTGAAGCGTGTATAGTTTTTTAAATGAAATAAATGTGCAAGTTGGATGTAAAATGAATGAACGGATACCTACAAATATCCCAAAACCTATATAGAACTCACATGAGCTCCGACACTATGCGAATGCTTAAACTTAGTGTCTTAGGATGTTGCGCGGGTTGATTCTCGGTTGGGTCTTAGGACCAGGTCTGGGTTAACAAAACCTAAAAATCTAATGATGTTGTTATAGTATTTTCAACCAGATAAAATATCTGAAAAGCTAATTCTGTCATATGACAGCAAATCTAATCATCTATTACTAAATTAATAGAGTCAACAGGATCAAATAAAACAATAAAGCTGCGATGATGTGTTAAATAAAATTTTAGCGGAGGGATACTTTCATCAAAATATGATCATAATTTTAAAGCAAATTAATTTATATTGAACCTTAATATAAATGCAAAATTTAAAATACTATTAAGCTATAAGTGTCTAAATGAAATTCGATCTAAAAACTTAAAGCAAACTTCATTTAATCCACCTTCCATAATAATTTGTCTGATGTGATAAATTATGAAAACCTTAGCTCACAAAGGAGTCAAAGTCAAATCAAGTATACAACCATGTTTACTCTCAAAAATCTCATGTCACAGCGACGTGTGGTCCTCTATCTCAGATAGCTTAGGCTACATGATACGCTACTGAGTCCTCAGGACGATCGCTAAATGACACCATTAAATTAACGAGCATGCTCCCAACGCTCCTGAGTTGAGAATCATAGGTATCTTGATAGGAAAACCCTTTATTAACTAAGCAAACTTAAGTTTGTCTCCTGACAAACATCGCCTGTCTGATTTCGACGACGTAACCCAGTTGCTAATAAGGATTATTTCGTTAAGTCGACTACCTCTTATTATAGACCACACAGGAATGATGGAAAGAGATTTAGAGTGCATCATCGTTCTCCCAACCATCCACTTTAAGTTAAATATAATGAATTTCATAAATCTAAATTTCAAAACTCCACAGCCGCTTTTATTGCTTTTTATTGACTAACGACTACCTTAATCGAAAGTTCTCTCAAGCTGAGAGGTAATTAACTATAAGTCTTTGCTATAAGAAACCTCTAACTATATCTAAAGTCCTCACAAATGAGGTGAAATCTGGGTCCTTATCTACTATTCCATCTTCTTCTAAAATTTTCACCGACATTTAAACTACTCTCTTTATCGAGAGGTGGCAATTTTTTCCGGTAGTTTTGTTTTGAATATGAGATAAAAAAAAGTAAATCGATGATTTTAGCTTTTTTTGAGTTTGACACGATGTAAAAGTAAAATTTCAAAGTGATGTAATACATTTAAAATTTGACAAATCCGCTAATTTAAATACACCTACTATATAGAAATGATCGTCTGCTACACAACCTTCAAAATATTTTATATTATATTTATTTTATCAAATAGAAAAAAAATAAATTCATATATTCAAAAAATTTTCAATTAAATAATCTAAAATAATTCAAATATATTACATTATTTTTACATTATATTACTTTTTTTTAGGCAATCAAATAGTCCCTTAAAACTTTTTTCTTCCCTACTGATGGTCATTTACTGTAATGTAACTGTGCATCGCCATCAAAGTCCATACGATACGCTAAAAAATTAGTTGCCAGTCCTATCATAAAACATTATACAGCACAAGTTAGTGCTCCCATGTCGCCATTATTTGTCTTTTCCTCTTCTTTTATTCAGCATACTCATTTTATATATGTATATATAGGGCCCATTTTCTTTCTAATGCTTATTTTTAGTGCTTCCCTCTCCTCCCCATCATTAATTATTAAAAAAAGAAGAGCAACAATTTATTCATTATTATTATTTTTGGTTTCGTGAGCATTGCATTATCATTAGATAAGCAATGAATGACTCGATTTGTTTTAATCATGCTTGGGCTGGAGAAGAAGAATGATAATATATGTTTCTATTTTATTTTTTTAATAAATAGGCGGACTTTATTTACAAATATAGTTAAATATTTACTTGCAAGTATTTTTTTTTTAAATATAACTTAAAGAATTGAAATTGTTATTTATGTGACTAAAAGTTTATCTTCATGTAAATTACTAGTTTTTTTTTGTCAAATAAATATATCATGAAATATAAATTAAGGCTTTAATAAGTGATACGAAAAAAAATGATAATAAAAAAATAAATATTAAAAATGTTTAAGTAAGTATAAAAAATTTTAATTATAATTTAAAGTCTCACGTTTGGCATTACGTGTAATTGGGTGTCTTGTTGCTTGTCTTAATTAATCAATATTTTTTAGAAAAATTTACATACATAGCATAAATTCTTATGAATTCATATAATCAACACCTAAATATTAATATTTATAAATATAACATCTTTTGAATATCTGAAAAGGTGCATTCACCTAAAACATTAATGATGTTGATTTTTTAGATGTAATATTAATGATTTAAATATTATTTATGTAAATATAAAAAATTAAATGTTAAATATATAAATTTATTAGAATTGTGTGCTATGTATGTAATGCTCCTATTTTTTTATTGAGGAGATGAAGTATAAACTTCTAATTCTTGGAGAATTTCATGTTAGGATTTGCAATTTTATGGGTTGATCATTGGAACTATTGAACAAACTACCTAAATATCTAGTGTAGGTTTGCGTGCACATTGCATCAACATGCTCCAAGTTGGGAAGCTTTGTTGAATGCCCAAAGTTTTGCAAGAGTTTAATAAAAAAAGAAGTCATCATTCAATTTGAGAACTTTCCTCTTAAGAAGGAACTATGTCATTCTTTATATATATATATATATATATATATATATATATTTGACAAATTTAATCATAATTATTAGATGTTTTTCAAGTTTTTGTACCTATGACCATATCTAAAGTATGAGTTTCTAATGTAAGAGAAGATTATGATGATCTAAGAAGATCAAAATGTAGAAAAGCAACTCGAGTCGACAAATAAGAATATTACTTGAAATAGATCTCAAAGGTAGAAGATGATCTTCTAGGATTGAAGGTTTAAAAAATAAATAGAAGAAAAAATATTTAATTTTCTCATAATTCTAATTTTTTAAAAAAAATATTGAAAATTTAACAAAATAACTAGTTTAAGAAATTATTTATAATTTTCATCATAAGCATTATTGTAATACCTATAAACTAAATAATGTTTATTTAGAGTAGATGAATATGATCTTATCCACATTATATTTTAACTTTGTGCAAGACATACTATATGATTAGCAATTAGACCAGAATTGACTTAATCGACTCAACTTAGACTTTATATTTCTATTTGGCAAGAATGCAGGATCCCAATCATGAGAGGTTTCTTTTAAAGGGAGAAAAGTCATCAAGGATCAAGGACTTCTTCGACAAACTCCCTCCCATCACTATCCTTGCAATTCTCTCCAGCTATTATGGATAACTAGAGTTTTTTAATTGATGGATGAACTAAGTTCGAACTCAAGCTCGAGTTAGACTGATATTTAGTTAGACAAGTTGAGATCAAATTAATAATGATTTGAGTGACTTGACTCAATTACACTTTTATACTTAATCATAATCAATCTACATATAAAGCAAGCAATGACAACAAAATAATCATTAAGAGAACAGAAATATTCTTCACAACATTGTTGACCTCGATTTGTCTTCAAGAAAAGTCGAGCAAACGTTCCCTCCCATTTCTCTCAATTGCACGCATCTGATCCTCCCTCAAAATTGAACAGAGCCCCTTGCAAAACAGAAACCGAATGGAGTCCCTCTCGTTCGCAAGAAGAAACCGAACGGTTCCCCTCTCATTCGCAAGAAGAAACCGCAAGCCCCCTCTTGCTCGTTCAATCTCCCTCCTGTGTTCCTCTCCACAAAAAGCAGCCGAAGGTAATGCTCGTTCGCCACGCTCGTCTGTCACACACATTCGCCCCTCTTCCACTCTCGATCCGAACTCCTCCCTTTCGATTCTTCCTCTCTTCTTGTCGAGCATCCCTAGCCGAACGGATCCCTCTCTCGTTCCCTCATTCCTGTCCGTGCAAATCAAGCGTCGAAACCCCTCCCTACCTCTATTCCGCATGCAGCAGAAGCCATCCTTGGGTCTCGTTCTGTCCGATAGAGGGCTAACCACATGGGATTGGAGTCTCTCTATCTGATCCATCTTGTTGCCCTCCACAGTAGGGAGAGTCGCTCCAAGCTCAATTCATTCCTTCCACCCAGTCTCCGACATTTTCCAATTCCTTCCCTTCCTCTGTGTTTAGTTTAGATACTAGAGTTTATCGGTGTTGCTGATTATGGATGTGCAGGAATGTGAATGTGGAAATATATATATATATATATTTTGTGTGCTTATAATCACATTATACACATAGGTGTGAAAGAGACAGTTATGGTAAAGATAAGCCGCTACATTCAATAAGAGAGTTAGAAACCAAAATCGTTGAGATGTCAGACCCTACGCCAAAATCTAGAAATTTACAAATTTTTGGACTTAAATTTAAAATTATTTGGATGTCAAATGAATTGTCAAACCTAAAGTCTTAAAACAAAATAAATTCAAATAAAAAAATTTAAGCTTAAAATTGAAAATTAAAATGATATCAATTGAATTTGAAACTATCAACTTTTGAGATAGATAGTTAGCAAAAATTAAACTTAATTGAGATTAAAATAAATTGAATGCTTATAAGTGCATATGGACAAAATGTTTACTAGATTTTTGAATCATTTTTGTAATTCACTTTGAAATAATTGAAGAAATTTCAATTGGCTATATTATTGAAGCACAAAGGGGCTTATGGATATATGAGTACTTGATTGCAAAATAAATGCAAAGAATTTGATAGTCTGTCAATGAATATAAATTTAACTTTGTGATGTCTCACTTAAATGATAAAGAAAAACCCTCATTAAGCATATAACTAGATAATAAGAGATTTGTAGTAAAATTAATAATCAGCTTCAAATATGATGAAATCAAATAAAACTTATAAGAGAAACTTGATAGCTCATCAATGAGCATATTTCATAACCTTAATAATGAATATTTAAATTGTGTTATATCAAGTGTTTGAGCAATATAAGTAATTTAAGTCAAAAACATTGAGTCATAGAGTGTTAGCTTTCAAATGATAATAAAGTCCATATTAGACTTCAAATGAGATTATGCTCAGCTTGATAACTCATCTACGAGCAAATGTGGATTTCGATATTTTATAAGCTAATATGAATAAGATTTATCATTGAGTATTCAAAATATCAAGTTCTTGAACAATAACAAGTATTACAAAGCTGCGCGATTAACAAATGAATTATGATTTAATTCACACTGAGAGTGTGAGAAAGTTTAAGACACAGAATTTGATACATAGTCAATAACTATGAATATAATTCTTACAATGTGTCACTTAAATGATCTAAGAGAAAATCTAATTGGATTCATAATCAAAATCACAAGACGCTTATAGTAAGCTTAAAAGCTAGCATTCAAATACAAATATAATTCAAGCATGACTTAAGCAATAAAGCTTATATTCAATAAACTAAGTTGAAAGAGGTATAATAGCTTGTCTATGGGTGAGAATGAAAGCTGAATATAATGATTAGCAAAGATGTAAAATTCTATCAATATGCATAAGCTAAATAAACGTTCTATTTTTGTTATCAAGTTAAGTATAGACAAAGTTACACTACTTTGAATCGAAAATATAAAGTTGAAATCTTCGCCACCAAATCTGAAATTCTTTGTACAAGAAAATAGAAGACGGTGCTAAATTAAATTATAAATGTCTATATGTGCTTGGACATGGAGATTTAAAGTGTAATTTTTAATGTCTGAAAAGGTTGTGTTAGCTAAGTTAGAATTAAATAAAAATACAAAATTAATCTCATAATTTAAACATAAAATTATCTGAATTATTAAATACCAAGATAATTCACGTTGAATGTTTAAACTTATTGCCTAAAGACAAGATACGTTACTTTCTTGCCGGTTTAAGACCGATGTTAACAAAACCTAAAAATCCAATAATTATAAAAATTTTAACTTATTAAAATATTTAAGAAGCTAATTTTGTCATATAATAGTAGATATGATCCTCTATTATTAAACTAATAGAGTCGATAGGATTTGAAATAATAAATTAAATGATTAAACAAATTCATAAACTCCGATGATGGCTGTGTTAAATGAAGATTTCAACAATAGGGGATACTTACCATCAAAATATGCTTGTAAGCTCAAATTAAATTTATCAAAATCAAGTATCAATACAAATAAAAATCAGATAAATTACTAAATGTTAAATGCTTAAATAAAATTTAATCTTTAAAAACTTAAAGCAAAATCTAACCCAATCCATCTTTCGTAATAGTTTGTTGAAGGTGATAAATTAAGAAAACTATAGCTCACAAAGGAGTCAATGTCAAATCAAGTATTCTATTTACACTCTCAATCACGCCGCAGAAGCGACGCTCTTGTCTCTATATGATTTGGTTAATAAGCTCCACATATGATGCAATTACGACCAGAGTCCTCTGATCAGGTGGTTGCCGCTAAATGACATCATTATATTATGATCATGACTATAACCCGTATACTCTCCAATGGCTCTGTATCTTGAGATGTGAATCATAGGGTACACCTTATAGGGCAAAAATTTCTTTGTTAGCTAAGATAGACTTAAGATTATCTCCTTAGACAAATACCAAATATAAGGTTTACGACGAACTCATGGACGCCGATAAGGATCCTTCCGGTTGTCTACCTCCTCTAACCAAGGGGATGTGACAAATGACGGAACCATGAGATTTAGATCGAACACGTCATCATTCCCCCAACCATCTGGTTTAAGCTAATAATGATGAATTTCATAAATTCTAAAACTTCACATACTGCTACTATACATTATGCATTTAGCGATCTAACAACTAGCCTTAATCAAAGTTTTCTCTCAAAATTGGGAGGAGTAATTAACTATAGGTGCTTGCACCTATAAGAAACCTAGAACCAGATCTAAAGTCCTCACAAAATGAGGGCAAAATCTCTGGGTAGTGTTTTATCTACTATTTCATCTACCTTATGAAAATTTCACAGACATTTAAATCATACTCTCTTCAATGTGAGGGGTCGGTAGTGAATTTTCAGAGCCCATAGATTTCTAGTGACTCCATTGGGGATAAATTTCTCTTTCCATCTTTGGCTAGTCATATACATGCTATTGTAACAACAAAATATTTGAAAATTTAAAATTAAAAAATGATGATTTAAATGTGTAATAAATTCAAATTATTAATATATGAGACTCTATGTTGAATGAATTATTCTGTAGAGTATATATTTATTAAACTATTATTTTATTCTGTAGTACCTCTACATTTTGAAAGCATGGGTGAAATAATAATTACTAATTCTCATCTTTCACTTATGTAGAATGGATCTATAGAGCACTCATTTCACTGTTCAGCTAGGACATGGTGCAAACATCTGTTTAGCTAACGTCATCATCAACACAGGAGATGTTGGAGCTACTATTTAATTTGGTAGTATGAATTTCCCAGCTATTATAGTTGCAACTCCTGAAGTACTCACCCATGGTGCACTCATCTGAGGTCATGTTGGAAGGCCTTAGTTTACTAAATCTCCTACTCATCATGCTCGCCAACCAATTCAGCAACCAACCGCTGCTAAGGAGTTCTCTCGATAGAGAACTTCAATTTTTGAAAGATTGTGTCAATTTGAAGCCCCTGTGATGAAAAGGATCATCAGTGGGCAACCTGTATCTTTGATGCCTCATGGTACAATTACTTCGTCAACTGAAATCTTTATACCTGGGAGACATGATTTTGAGGCTTCCTCATCAGGAAGCAAATTAACTAGAAGACAAAGAAGAAGAAGAAATGCAGAGCTGAGGGCTAAACAAATCCCATTCAAACAACCAAGTGAATAAGCAATACTGCCATTATAAGTGAGTATTCCTACCCATAATAACTTTGATAACCAAAAATGAGTAAAAAGGAATAGCTCCGCTGATAAGGTAAAGAGGTCTTTCTGGACTCAACAATGTTAAGCTCAACCACCACAGAGGAGATAATCTGAAATATTGCCCGCTAGAATACACAATGTTCTTAAAGTAACCATAGAAAGAGGCTTAAAGAAAAGAAAATTTCTAAGACCTGTGATGAGTGAAGATACTAAGATTCCACCAAGAAGGTTGTCATCTCTTATGGTAACTAGTCATCAATCCAAGTATGCTTCGCATGGTGAGGATCGGAGCCTGATACTTGGACCACGTGTCAAAGAATCTGGTGCCGAAAGGTCCTGACAAAAGGGTATGCAGATATGGAGGTCAAATCCCCGCAATAAAATTTTGAAGAAAGAAAGAGGTGTGACATCTGATGTACATATTCAGAAGTCTATCTCAAAAATAATTCATTAGAAGTGGATACCAAAAAGATGGGATATCACTGATAAAAGATATGATGGTCGACACCCTGGGGTATCCTCTAGAGGGTCCCGTCATCAATCAGATTCACCATCACGGGAGAAAGTTGACTATGATCACAGTCTCCCAATGGAAGAAATGTATGTTCCTTACAATGAACCAAAGATCCATTGGAAGCATTGATCAAAAATTCATGTGCAAGAAGAAGTCGATGAATAAGACACTATGGAAGTAGAAGTCATTTATATGGCGAGACATATAGATGAACTTTCTGCTCAACATCATCAGCAACATGAATCCAGTAAATTTGAACCTGAATTCGATGTTTACAAAGGAGAGTCATCACAAAAGAGAGTATAAGATGGATCTTCAATCTCTGCTAAAGAGGAAGAAGAAGAAGGTCAAAATGGAAAGGAAGTTATGGGAGTTGAAGTTGTTTATATGGTTGAACTAGGAAATGATCAACCTGGTACACAATTTTACAATCAGTGTCGTCGTTCAACCCTAGCAATAATTGTCCTTACAAATGCATAGAGAGAAGTACAGTCAAGTTCTTCCCCTGAAGATGAGCAGGGAAGAGAACAACAAAAAGAAATAGAGTAAGAAGAAGAGCCTATATTGGCTGATGTCTTGGCACTAGCTAGAGAGCAAAGATAAATGCAACGTCAAATGGAAGCCAAAGATAAGAAAATTTCACAGCTTGGTACCAGGATGAATGATATGATGGCGCAAATGAATATCATGATAGATATATTGCAGAAGAATATCATATCAAATGTAGCACATGTTTCGCCTGTTAATCAACAGGTAGCTAATAAGATAACTTATATATTACTAGTCGCTCTGATACCTCAAGCCCCTACATTACATGCTACACCTGAAGAAAGAAATGAGGTTAACTAGTTAGCTTTTCAACTGATGATTTAGATTGTGGCCAATACATCGAGAATAGTAACACCTACTCAACTAGAAATAATAATTAATGAAAAGATAAAGGTAGTTATAGCTTCAAAGCAGGCTGAAAAGCTGGTGAGTAAAGGTCACTTTTACCTAGCTAAATTTGATCCAGTGTCATACCCGAAAGGTTACTCAGTACCAAAATTTAATACCTTTCGTGGGCATTGTAATCCAAAATAATATCTAGCCCAATTCAAGGCTACTTGTGGTAACACAGGAGAGAATGATGCACTTTACTTCGCGGTTAAATTGCTTTGACCTCAACCGCTTTCAGTGTAGAATGCGAATGATTCAAAACCTTCACTGAGCTTGAGATAATGTTCGTGAAAAGGTTTGCCAGTGCAACCGAGAAAATAACAATCACTGACATTGCCTTACTAAAAAGGAGAAAAGATGAGTCAGTGGTGAAATTCGTAACTCGTTCACGTAACCTAAGCATTAAGCGTGAACAACAATTAGAGGAAAAACATGTGATCCAATAATTAATGGGCAATATGGATGATAAAATGACACCATTTTTATGTATGACATCAATTATAATATCCAAGGACTTTCTTGATAGGGTGGCCAAATTTGAAGAGTTAAATCACCTTAAGTATGAAATCTATACAAATAAATCAAAGGAAAATAAGCCTTCAGACTCAAGAAAAAATGAAACTAATGTTGCTTCCTATAGCTCAAGTGATGAAAAATGAGTAATCAATAATATAGATAAAAAAATAGCCAATGTATAATGATGGTAAGGGAAAGAAGCTTGTTCATCATAATCCACAACTAAAATTGGTATTGAGAGGTAATGATAAACCTTAGACTTTTTTAGGTGGTGGAGAGCATCCAAAATAAACAATAAGAGATGATGAGCGAATGCAATCATCTCTTAAGAAAAAGATGAATAAAGAATATTTCTTTAGAAGAGACAGTGTGGCTAAATTATTTTGACAACCAGTCAAAGGTGGTCTATAATTATTAGAAAATAAAAGACCTGAAGAAGCTGATCAAGTCAATAATCCAAATTATTATCTTTATCATCGGGTGATCAATTATTCTATTGAAGATTATTATGTCTTTAAAGATTGGCTAGAAAGAAAGTATCGACAAGGTAAATTTATATTATCCATTACTGTTCTAGTCAACCCAAAAAAGAGAGTCTACAAGGATGATTACGTCCTATTCTGTATCATCCATTAAAGATAAAAAGAAATAATAATCAATTCAGATTAAAGAGTGGGAAACAATAGTCTCTAAGAAGACCGTGAAAATGTTGAAGTAGCTAAAAGATGTCCCTAGTGTTAAGTGGAAATCACCACTTGAACCTATATTTGACTTAAAATAAATGCTTAAATCAAGCATTATAGCTTCTCAATGGAATTTTAATAAGGCTACTTCATTACAGCACAAGGAGCAGTGTACTAAACGTATGCCTCATAAATCAAAGAAGTCGACTAAGAAAAAAAATATCAAGAAGAGAACTATAACTCAAAAGATTATTAATAACTTAGAGGAGTAACACCAATCGACAAGACAACCATTTAGGCTTGCAGAATTTATGCCTAGACTCAATATTGTTGAATTGGATGAAGAAAATAATGATAAATCTTGCTTAGTAAATACATGTCAAATTATTTATGTGATATCAGATGTTCTTCAGCATAAGTTACTCCAAAAATGATAATGGAAGTCAGACATACTCGACCAACCTATCAAAATTCTTATCAGCAAAAAAGCAATGCTTGAGAAGTTAACATCTGAATTTTGTCTAATGACTCAATAAGAAGATAATAGTTCATATGAAGACATATGTTTTCTAGACTAAGAAGAGTCAGACTCATCAACAACATCACATATGAAATGTTTAAAGTTGAAAAGTGAGTTTAACTCTTTTGGTCAATCCTCCAGAATGAAAAGTGAATTTGAAGAAACTACTTCCTCAGAGAAATCTGAGCATGATAAGGTGATTCAAGTTCAGTTGAGAAGTGGTAAAGTCTTACCACCATCATCAAAGAAGGAGAATTCAAATAAAGACAGACAAACAAATTAAAGTCAACGAAGATATCATTCCTAAAAATCCTAGAATAAAGCCTAAATTAAGCGAAAAGATAGATTATAATAACCTATCACATCTGAGAAAGATCCTTGCACAATTAAGAGTGTATGAGGCTCTCTTAATGTCAAAAGACCTCCGAGAAACTTTGACATAGGCTCTTAAAGATCCGGAGAGTTATAAAGCTAACTTTGCCGAAAAATATATGATTGAATCATTGCAAACTCAAGATCTCCCAGTAATCATATTTTTTGAAGAAGATCTTATGTTGGGAACAGCAGATCACAATCGTCCTCTATATATTATCTCAAAGAGTGATGACATCTTGATCAACTGAATACTGATTGATACAGGTTCTTCTATCAATCTTATGAGTTTAAAATCATTAAGAAGATTATCACTTGATATCCAACATCTTTGGAGGGATAAGTTGATGGTTCATAGTTTCAACGAGAATGGGCAGAAAACCCTGAGTTCTTTTATTCTCCCACTCAAGTTTCAAGATTTGTATACATAAGGCAAGTTTCATGTAATCGACGATGATACATCATTTAGAGCTCTCTTGGGTCGGTCATGGCTATATGAGTATTACATGGTTCCATCAACTATGCATCAATGTATGAAATACCTAAAAGATGGAGAAGAGGTCAGAATTCATGGCAAGCTACAACCATTCTCCATCCATGAAGCAAAGATTTATGAATATGCAAAATATTTCATCCCTAAAAAGCCTAAGCCAACATAGCCTCTTGAGGTGGTAGCATCCACTTCAGGAATTAAAAAGTAACTTCATAAGGTGAAATAGTATAAGAAAAGAGGAAGGAAAAAAAGGCAATGCCAACTCTCCCGAAAGCACTTGACTCTACACCTAAATTAAGAAAATTAGTTCCTCATTTGAGAAGTGACACACAAGAAGAAGAAAATATTCCTATCAAACCTAAGGGAACTTATAAGCTTTCAAGAAAGGTAAAGTATGAAATAAGTGATTCTGATTCAGACTATGACTTTGAATCTACTTATGAAAATAGGATTTAGAATGTCACATCAAGAAGGATAGCTCACTTGGCAGAGTCAAATGACTCCCTCAAAATTATACCCATCCCTCAATAGTACTTCAAAGAAATCACTCCACTAGAGATTGATAACATTGAAGAATTGATAACATTTGATGTTCTGCCATTAAGTGAGAGTGGCAGAACAGAAATTTTATTTTATAAATCTGAAAAATTTCAGCCTTATAATTTTGATTGACCTACTCAACATGAAGATTTTGATGAGATGGAGCCAACAAGAATATCAATATACTATCCATCAAAATTACAAAGAATGATGCATAAGCTTAGAATTCATATTGGAACTACTAAACATAGAATTCAAATCTTTAACAGGATGTGAAGCAAAAGAAGTCCTCAAGCATCATGAAAAAGTGATAAGTTTATCACTAAAGGTCTGGGGTTCATCCACAAATCTCATCAAAATAAAGTTTATTATAATATAATAAAAGTTGAGATCGAAACTAATAGTGATAAAGAGATGTTCTCTATGAAATTCTTCTTATAAACGATGAAGAAGTAGAAGTCAAGCCTGTACCTGAAGAACTCAAAGATAGTGGACAAACAGCTACTATGGATGAACTCAAAGAAATCAACCTAGGAGCTGAAGATGATCCCTTTCCAACTTTCGTCAGTGCCCTTCTCCCTGATGAGAAAGTTGAAGAGCTAAAAGTGCTACTTTGTGAATTCGTGGATTGCTTTGCTTAGACATATGCTGAAATACCAGGCTTATACCCTGATGTGTCAGTTCATAAATTGGCAATCAAGCCAGAAGTAATACTTATTAAACAAGCTCCGATGTGAATGAGATTATAAATCAAAGAATAGGTGATCATTGAAACTAAAAAGCTAATTGAAGCAGGATTCATAAGAGAAGAAAAATATCCTGATTGGACAGCTAATATAGTGTGTGTGAAGAATAAAAATGGTCAGATTCATATATATATCGACTTCTGGGATCTTAATAAAACTTGCCCAAAAGATGACTTCCCGTTTCCTATATCACAATTGGTGGTTGATAATACATCTAACTATGATATGTTTTCTTTTATGGATGAATTGTCGGGATATAATCAAATCAAGATGGCACCTGAAGATGAAAGACATACATTATTCAAAACATCTATTAGCATTTATTGCTACACGTCATGCTTTTGGTTTGAAGAATACTAGAGTTACATACCAAAGAGCCATGACGTATATTTTTGATGAGTTGATTCACCAGAATGTGGAATGTTATGTTGATGATTTGATGGTGAAGAGCTTAAATTGTGAAAATGACTTTGATGACTTGATAATTGTTTTAGAGAGAATCAAAAATATGATCTCAAGATGAATCCTCTAAAATGTGCATTTGAGGTATCCTCTAGAAAATTATTTGGGTATATTGTACGTCACAGAGGAATTGAGTTCGATCCTGCTAAAATCAAGGAAATCATAGAGATGCCTCCACTGAAGAGCTTGCGTTAGTTATATTCCTTATAAGGACATCTTACATTCATCCGATGATTTATATCAAACCTATCAGGATGTTGTCCCATTTGTAAAGTTGATGAAAAAGAATGCTACATTAAAATAGGACAAGGAGTGCCAAGAAGCCTTCAATAGTATTAAAAGTTACCTATTAAATCCACCAATCATTGTAGTGCCTACTCCTGGGAAGCCTCTCATTTTATATACAGCTACTTTAGAAGAGTCCCTCGGAGCATTATTGGCACAACATAATGAAAAAAGCAAAGAGAATGCTCTTTATTATATCAGTCAGAGGTTAATAGGAGCAGAAATAAGATATTATCTGATAGAGAAGTATTGTTTAGCATTAATCTTTATTGTCTAAAAGCTCCATCATTATATGTTATCTCACAAAATTACCCTCATCACAAAGATCAATCCACTGAAGTACTTTATGATAAGACCAACATTGACAGGTCGTTTGGTAAGATGGGCAGTATTTTTTTACAATTTGATATCACATATGTTCCATAGAAAGCAGTGAAGGGACAAATTTTAGTAGATTTTCTTACTGCACATCCCATTCTTGTAAACTCACCTCTTAATGATGATTTGTCTAACGAGCAATTATGCTCATTCATGAAAGAGAAAAATTATAAATTTGAGAAATGTACTTTGATCGAGCCTCATCGATCAAACAAGTCCAACATCTAAATTTCCCAAGGGAATGAGCAGGAATCGGCATCGTCTTCATAATACTAGAGGGAGGAATAATGAAATGATCATATGGGTTAACTGAGTGAAGAATTAATAATGAAGCTAAGTATAACACATTATTAGCAAGTCTTGAATAAGCTATTTTCATAGGCATTCAAAACTTGCATATTTTCAGTGATTCTCAGCTTATTATAAATCAAGTAGTAAACATCTATAAAATCAACAAACTTGGGTTAGCTTTCTATCACATGAGAGTTCTTGAGCTTATGAATCAAATATTAAATGTCACACTAACACGAGTCTCTCGATCTGAGAATAGCAAAGCAAATTGCTTAGCAAAATTAGCTATGGAGATGGCAAGTATGAATGATGATTATGTCATGATCGAGATATTTACTCGTTGAGTTCTAGAGCCAACAAAGTATCATTCCCCACAGTAGAGGGGTTATCAAATTTGACATAGCAGGATGCGACTCAAGTTGTTCCTCATACTCCTCAAAATCAACAAAGAATTATACTTAGAGGAAACAAGAATGGCATTGCTTTAGAAAAGTAGTAGAAATATTTATTGTAGAAGAGCCACATGATTGGAGGCAATCCTTCATCAACTACTTTAAAGAAGGCAAATTACCGAGTAATAAATCATTGACAACTCAAATTGAGAAGAAAATGTTGTGTTATACTTTCAATATATCGTGATATATCATCGAACAAATGTAATGTATGAAGCTACAAAAATAATTATCAAAATTCATGAAGTACTTTGTGGGTACATCAGTCAGGTCTCAAGATGTTAGTAAAGATCAAAATGATTTATTATTATTGACCATCTATGATGAGAGACTGTTTCAATCATGTCAAGAGGTGTCATGAATGTCAAGTACATGAAATTATGATCCACCAATCTCCAAATCCACTGCACCCAACAATAGTGTCATGGCCTTTTGAATGTTGAGGTACAAATGTAATTAGACTGATTGATCCACCGTCATCAGCTGGACACTGCTTCATTCTAGCAGTGACTGATTATTTATCTAAGTGGGCTGAAGCTACCCTTTAAAGAAGTTATTGTTGATGGGTTAGATTGGAGTGTCACACAATAATTTTCTAATAATAAATAAAATTTCAAAAGTATAAAGATTTATAGATTCGTCGATCAACACAAAATTGATTGGCAATATTCTTCAATATATAATCTAAGGGCAAATGATTTGGCAAAAACTTTCAACAAGATATTGGTCAAACTGCTCAAGAAGATCCTCACTAAAAATAAAATAGAATATCATATCAAATTGATAGAGACATTATGGGTGTATAGAACTACTTACAAGATGCCGACTAAAGTCACTCCTTATTCATTAGTATTTAGAACTGAGGCAGTCCTTCCGCTTGAAGTTGAGTTGCCTTTACTTTGAATAACTATCCAATATAATCTAACTAAAGATCAAAATGCTCATTTAAGAATAGAGGAACTCGACGTGCTTGATAAAGTTAGATTGTAAGCTCATCAAAATTTAGAGCTTTATCGAGCAAAGATGTCTAGGGCTTTTGACCATACGGTGTGGCCTCAAACATTCCAAAAAGGAGAATTAGTCTTGGTGTTGAGAAGACCAATTATTCATAATCAAAAATTCAGTAGTAAATTTGAGTCTAATTGGGAGAGTCCTTTTGTCATGTAGAAGTGTATCAAAACACCAATCTAAATAAAATTAACCTAAAAAAATATTATACATGATAAATACATTCTTGAGGTACAATAAAAATCCCTCTGCAATATAAGGACATATTTTTAGTATATTTATTTAAGTTGACATCATGCTTCATGCCGAGATCCCTAAATAAATATATCTACTCAAGATGGAAAAAGAATTTCGTGAAAATTCTCCTATTTTATAGGATGCATTTTTAGATTTCTATACATAGATGAAATTAAGGTTACAAGTTAAAACCCTCTTAAGATCAAATATATCAATTCAAATATTGATATATTTTATTAAATTATTTTAGAGCTCTTTCAAAGCGCTTAGAATTTCCCCTACAAGATAGGGCCATTTTAATTTTATGTTAATTTTATTTGGGTTGATGTCGTGCTATAAGACGAGATTCTTGAATATATTCTGATTGAGGTTGACATTGAACTTTATGCCTAAATCCCTGAATTTATCTATAATTATTATTATTAAAGTTGCAGGTTATTGTAGGAACAAAAATAATCTATTAATACACATGAAAAGATAGCCTTAAATGTCAAAAACTTCTCTCTAAGATTCATCATATGTCGGAGATCAAGTCAGAAGAACTCATAATTTCGGAAGCGTCAATCAACTAAGTTGGAGAAATATCAACATCTACATGTTCAAGTCTAGGATAGAGATGGGTTTTAAAAGTCAAACTCAATAAACCTACAAATGGTTGAGTTGTTGACGCCCTCCTTACTTAATAAGCCATAAGAAAAGGTCGCAGTGAAAGAGCCATGGTTCATTAGTCCAATGATAAGGCCACCAAGCCATCACAGCTTAAGTCGAAGACTCGAGTAGGTTCTAAAGGTTGAACTAAACAAGCCTATAAATGGTCGAGTTGCTGACGCTCTCCTCACTTAATAAGTCATAAAAAAAAGGCTGTAGTAAAAGATTCCATGCTCATTAGTCCAATGATAATAGATGTTCAATCTCAATCCAGATCCAGCTTAGTGATTACAAGCAATCATAATCCAAGAGATCTTTCTACCTGATCGATAGACCAAGACAATCTGAGGAAACTCTCAATTCAAAGCTACATCAAATCAATCTTTATATTGCATTTAGGGTGATATTTCAATATATTCTCAAATGATTTGATCAAGCACAAAGTACAAATCAAAGCCAATCTCCTCATCATGTCCGTCAAAGCAGCATGCACAAGACTAAGGAAGCAATTCTATTGTTCATAAAAGTCGATGGCTGAACTAAAGGAATTTTATAGTTATTCAATCTATTAAAGCACATATTGCTAGGCTGATAACTCGACATTATAGATCCAATATAAATCGGGAGGCTGGGTCATCTGTATTCACCCTTCGAGAAGTCCGTCAAAGTAGTTAGATAAATCAGGTCAATCCTTCATCATGTCCATCAAGCTTAAAGCAGGGATAGAAGAAATTTCAAATCTCAAAGAAAACAAACCAACTTCTCCATCCAACCCGATCAAGTATGAAGCTAGGGTCAGAGAAAATCCAAATCCATAAAGATACAAAAGTAAAAGCTCTTCAGCGAACGTATTGAAACTGAAGTAATTTGAAATTCATGGTCGACACGAAAGGTCAACCAATTTTCAACAAATATGACTCGCTTCATGCACGAATCATATTTGTTGGGGCATTTGTTGACCTTGATTTTTCTTGTAGAAAAGTCGAGCAATCATTACCTCCCATTTCTCTCAATCGCACGTGCCCGATCCTCCCTCAAAATTGAACGGAGCCCCTCTCGTTCGCAAGAAAAAATTGCAAGCCCCCTCTCATTCATTCAATCTCCCTCCTGTGTTCCTCTCCACGAAAGCAACTGAAGGTAATGCTCCACGCATTTGCCTCTCTTCCACTCTCAATTTGAACTCCTCCCTTTCGATTCTTCCTCTCTTCTTGCCAAGCAGCCCTAGCCAAACGAATCCCTCTCTCATTCCCTCTTTCTTGTCTATGCAAATCTGCCAAAACCCTCCCTACCTCCACACGGTAGGTTCATCCTTGTCTCATAGAGGGATAACCACACGAGATTGGATTCCCTCTATCTGATCCATCTTGTTGCCCTCCGCAGTAGGGCGAGTCACCCCAAGCTTGATTCATTCCTTCCACCGGGTCTCCAGCATTTTCCAATTCCTTCCCTTCCTCTGGGTTTTGTTTAGATGCTAGAGTTTATCGGTGTTGCTGATTGTGGATGTGTAGGAATGTGAATGTTGAAATATATGTGTTTATTTTTTCAGGTTTCAAGACCCCGTTAATACCTAATAGGGCATAGTGGGTGCAAAGAGTCAGTTATAGTATGGTAAGACACCACTCACTACGCTCAATAGGGTGTACCGAGTAAGCCAAAAATATTAGATGTTGCACCCCTATGCCGAAATACTACCAAAATTTTAAGTCAAATACACTGGGTCATAAAGTGTTAGCTTTCAAATGATAATAGAATCTATATTAGACTTCAAATGAGATTATGCTCAGCTTGATAACTCATGTGGATTTTGATATTTTATAAGTTAATATGAACAAGATTTATCATTGATTATTCAAAATATCAAGTTCTTGAACAATAATAAGCAGTACAAAGCTGCTCGATTAACAAATGAATTATAGTTTAATTCACACTAAGCAAGTTAAGAAGTGTCGAGAAAATTGAAGTAAGACACATAAAGAATTTGATACATAGTCAATAACTATGAATATAATTCTTACAATGTGTCACTTTAAATGATCTAAGAGAAAATCTAATTGGATTCATAATCAAAATCACAAGACGCTTATAGTAAGCTTGAAAGCTACTATTCAAATACAAATGCAATTCAAGCGTGACTTAAGCAATAAGGCTTATATTTAATAAGCTAAGTTGAAAGAGGTATAATTGCTTCTCTATGGTTGAGAATGAAAGTTGAATATGATGATTAGCAAAGATGTTAAATCTTATCAATATACATAAGCTAAATAGCCATTATATTTTTGCTATCAAGTTAAGTATAAACAAAGTTACACTGCTTCGAATCGAAAATATAAAGTTGAAATATTCGTCATCGTATCTACAATTCTTCGTACAAGCAGAGAGAAGGCGTGCTAAATTAAATCTCCATGAATTATGGAGCTTCTTTCAATCTAAAAAGTAAAGAATTTTATTCTAATTATGATTTTCAAAGTCAATGATTTCATTAATCATATAAAATTATCTAAGTCATAAATGTCGATGCTGCCATTGAAGATTTAAAGTCGAAATTTTAATGTGGATGATTAAGTTGGAATTAAATGAAAATACAAAATTAATCTCATAATTTAAATATAAAATTATATGAATTATTAAATACGTATATCACATACGCTTAAACTTAAATTGGTCGGATGCGTGCGTTGCTTCCCAACTTAATTTTAGGACTAGGTCCGGGTTAACAAAACCTAAAAATATGATTATTATAAAAATTTCAACTTATTAAAATATCTGAGAAGCTAAATCTATTATATAATAGTAAATCTGATCATCTATTATTAAACTAATAGAGTCGACATGATCTAAAATAATAAATTAAATGATCAAACAAATTCATAAACCTCGATGATGGCTGTGTTGAATGAAGATTTCAATCGGAGGGGATACTTGCCATCAAAATGTGTTTCCAAGCTCAAATTGAATTAATCAAAATCAAGTATCAATACAAATATAAAATCGAATAAATTACTAAGTGTTAAATGCTTAAATAAAATTTAATGTTTAAAAACTTAAAGCAAAATCTAACCCAATTCACCTTCCACAATAGTTTGTTGAATGTGACAAATTAAGAAAACTCTAGCTCACAGAACCAATGAAAATCAGTTCTACTACCACTCTCAATCTCACGCTGTAGCGTGGCACGTGTCCTCTACGCGTGGTTTGGCCAGAGGCCCACATACGATGCATTACCGAGTCCTCATATCGTTTTATCGCCAAATGACACCATTATATTACGATCACGACTGTAGCCTGTATGCTCCCCAATAGTTATGTACCTTGATATGTGAATCATAGGGTACACCTTATAGGGCAAAAAGCCCTCTGTCAGCTAAGGTAGACTTAAGATTGTCTCCTTAGACAAACATCATCCTAAGTCTATAAGGATTACTTGGACGACACAACCCATAGTTGCTGATAAGGATCCTTCACAGGGACTACCTCCTCTCGATTAATTAGACCACTGTACCGAATAAATGGATCTGGGAGCACGTCATCATTCCCCCAACCATCCGCTTTAAGCTAATAACTATACACTACGCATTTAGCAATATAATGGCTAGCCTTAATCGAAAGTTCTCTCTCAGAATTGGGAGAGGTAATTAACTATAGGTGATTGTGCCTATAGGAAACCTGAAACCAGATCTAAAGTCCTCATAAAATGAGGATGAAATCTCTAGGTAGTGTCTTATCTACTATTTCATTTGCCTTCTGAAAATTTCATCAACATTTAAATCATACTCTCTTCAATGTGATAGGTCGGTGGCGAATTTTTGGAGCCCACAAATATTATATACAATAATTGAAACATGTTATAAGAAACAAACAAAAAATGACGAGTGATTTGATCGCACTTATCTCATATTTTTACCTAAGTACATATATAACAATTTATCTCTTAGATGAAGAATATTATATTCATTATTCAAAATAGATAACATAATTATTGATTCAAATGCGAGCATATTTGACCTTAATATCTATAAAAGTAAATAAAAAATGAACAATAAACAAATAAGGGGTTGTTTAGTAGGAGGATTTAAGCAGAATTTCACTTAAATCCTACCAAACAGCCATAATGATAACTTTAAATCTCCTAGAATCTTAATTTTCATTCCTCCTCCATTTTGCCTAAAATCTCAGATTTAATAAGTAGTAGCACTAGCTAGATTTAGTTTAAATTCACGTCTCATGAATACCTCTTCTTCACAAATTACTACTATGTTAATACCTTCTTTAGCGTGCTCCTATTACTACTTTCACCCTTCATAGTCGAGGGTTTCTAGAATATGGGGGAGGGGATTTGGTGGATTAGAATAGATTTGTTTACTAAAATAAATTAATAAACTTAAATCAATTGAATATATTAATTAAAATTAATAAAATCATATAATTTAGATTTAATAAACTATTATGCTATTAAGGTTTAAATTTTTGTAAACCATTATTAATTTAAATTTTAAATTAAGATTAAATTATAATATGCATTTTATCTACTTATTAATAAATTTTCAATGTATCATTAGATGAACTTACCTTTCATTATTTATGCTTTTAGTACAGGTGTTTAAAAAAAATAGCTTGGCATGCAACACAAAATTATTCTGGTTTGAGTTGATCAACTTAGTTTTGAGTCAAATATTCGACCTAATTATTCTTCAAGTCGAGTTCAAGTTGATCCAAATAATCTTAAGGGAGTTCAAGACAAATTAATTGAATTAAATAAACTATGTTTTGATTAATTTAGCTATGCTAATAAAAAAATTTATATGATCAACGAAATAAATAAGTTAGATTAATCAAAATTGAGTTAGGAGAGTTCAAGCCAAAATTTTAGATCAGTATAATAAAAAGATTTGGTCAATCTCAGATCAGATCAGACTTATAAATCAATCTACCAATCCTATTAATACCTCTTATTTATATAAATTTTGTAGCAATCATTGACTTAAATAACTCTCAATAAATTCCCGTTAAAAGCTTGACTTGAGTTTATTTAAATCAGATGATGTTTAATGTCTTACATAACAACATTTAAATTATTTTAATAATAAAGCAATGAAGATAAGAGAGTGACCAAAATAATTTATATATAGCCCTCAATTATTGAAATAATTGTGGTGGAGTTAACCACTCTCTTGTTTCTTTAAACCGTCTTATACTAACCCGAGTTAGGGATATTTTCATCTCTGTTCCAAGCATTGGCGAAATAGTTCATCTCGTGATGGTCGGAAGAAGGGCCATTAATAACGAGTTGGAGCTACTGACCTTTCTGTTGAAATTAATTTTTTTTTTATTTTGATATATATATATATATATTTAATACTGATTCAAGTCCAAAACCATTTAGTTAAACACTTTTTGATATAAAAACTTTAAGGTGAATGAGTGGGTTAAAAAATCAATCATTATCAAATAGTTGACATTATTTATCAAATGTTGTTGGATGTTTAACAAAGAGTGGCATACAATGTTCATCCTCCATTTGTGTTTCACAATCTTATTGATTAATCAATCTTCTTTCCTACGAAGAGAATTGCCAAAGTAAATCTGATATGGACCCAAACAGAGCTGCAAACATCAACAGCACAAGAGAAAGCACATTCGAAAGAAAAATCCCATCTTGGCTAAAGGACTTTGTCCAATAAAACAAATAAAAGAAATACAAGCCACTGCACATACAGATCTTGCCATATCAGACAATTACAGCAACAACCAACAAAAAAAATAGAAGAAGAAATCAAGATCTTGAGACTGAAAACGTGTAAAGAAAGAAAGAAAACTGAAAGTAGTTAGATCTACTTGAATGTAAAAACTAGGACTATAAATAAGCCTTGTAAAAAGACAGAAAATAAGCAATATACATTTGATTCTCTGCAACGTCTTCTTCTTCTTCCTCTTCGTCTTCTCCCGGAGCCTCTTTCTTTCCCTCTGGATCGGCTTCTTCCCTCAACGGAAGAACCCTAAATTTCTCTCTGAGTTTCCCCTCTCCCTCGTGATTCTGAGAGTTTACTACCAAGAACCGAATAGACTTATCCTTCATTTCCTCGATACGCCATGAGTTCCTTCCTCCGGAAGTTTCATCAACCGGCTGAGACAAAGACACGAAGCAAAGCACCGACGGCTGTGATTTAATCCCGTGGTAACCCATCCCAAGCAGATCCAACGGCCAGTTTTAAATCAAGGTCATATCAAAATCGCTTATCATTATCAAATTTATAACATTGTTGTTGAACGTCATTTAATGTATATCAAATAGTAATATA
Source organism: Cymbidium sinense (assembly GCA_021442155.1). Taxonomy (NCBI): domain Eukaryota; kingdom Viridiplantae; phylum Streptophyta; class Magnoliopsida; order Asparagales; family Orchidaceae; genus Cymbidium; species Cymbidium sinense. The sequence continues at coordinate 159,009,664 of CM038217.1, read as the reverse complement.
CATTGTTTGTTAGAGAGTAATGTATAATGTCCATCAGCCATTGTTGTATTATGAAAGTATTATCATTCAATTGATTTTCTCTTGTTAAAAAAGGAATAATCGAGTTAGGCAATTGATAGTCACTAAGGAGCTGTTTGGGATCACTTTTATTTTTTATTTTTTATTTTTATTTTTATGTTGTTTTTGAAAATATGTTTGTTTAGAGCATTTTTTTATGTGGTTTTATTTTTTATTTTCAAAAAAAAAATAAAAAAATATTATTTTTAAAAACACTCAAAATATCTAAAAGATATTTTGAGTGTTTTTAAAAAACAACAAGTACAATCAAACAAATTTATTTTTAAGCAAAACATAAATAAATAAAATAAAAATATAAAATAAAAAATAAAAGTGATCCTAAACGGGCCCTAAACTTTTAAGTGCACTAACATAGATCTCAATGAACTGAACTAGTATTTGTACTATTTTCGAAAAGGAAAACTCCACAAGGGTTTTAAGACCTCAATCCATAAGCCAAACACACTAACTGCCAAATCTTTTCTTGTAGAGCCATTTTCAAAACCCGATTTGCTCCAACTTGGACCTATACACTCCTACAATCTTGCCATCTCTTATACAACAACTAGTATCTTATGTTCATCAGCTTGTATCGATCTCCAATAATGACTTCTGCTATGATTGTGATAGTGGTTGTCATTAAAATTATGGTGTTGAGATGGCAATGATGATCTATGATGATAGTCTATGCTAGATGCTTTTATAATAAATGCTTGTAATTTTCTAGCAATTAGAACTGATATTGCACTTAAAATACTACTAGTGAAGACTAATCATGCTAAAAATGACAAATTGAAGTCAGATCAACTTAAAATATCTTTGAAAACTTTGGGATGTCAGTTAAATCCCTAAATAGCTCTCAAACATGGTGTGTTTATAATCAAATCGAGTGTCTTGACGAGCCGGATCTAATAAGCTCAAGATCTCATAATTCTGACTTCATTTGAGCTTTCAAATACTTAAAATACATCAAATTATCAAAGGAAACGTTTTGAGCCGTCCGATGGAGAGGAGTTGTTCGGATTTTGTATGTAGACGCCTCCACCTATATAAATAGCCTCATTCTTCATATGAGGGAGGCCAAGAGAGAGAGAGCTCTAACGCCAAAATCCTCCGGCATAATCGTCACCACTGACTGGCCGACCACCCCGTTTACCAACCATCGCCATCACCGCCACCACCGCCGCCGTCATTAATCTTCTCTTCGCTCTATCATGATGACCTTCATCATTGGATGTTCCCGTTGTTTACCATCATCTCGCTACCACTAAGAATCGTTACAACGAACGCGTGACTATATGGTCATTGTTATCGATTTTGGGATTCTCACGCTCTATACAATTAATCCGTATCGGAAAACTTGTTCAAAATAAATATATAGTGGAAGTTTTTCTTTCGTGGTTTTTTTTCCTCTTTTCAAGATTTTCCATGTTAAAATTTATGGAGTTTTCTTGTTCACTCTTTAAATACTTGTGTGTATGCTGGATTTCACAACAAGACTAAGGCATAAATTTTCACTCTAACGCAACTAGTTTTCTAGCACGCAATAGTTTGGCGCTGTCTATGGGAAAAGAACCCCTCAATCACAATTTCCGTGAACACCCACGTCATGGCCAATACACAAGATTATAACAACGGAGCCCGCAACTCCACTTCAAAACCAACTTGAACTATAACCTTCTACCTCACTTCCTCTAATAGCGGACTGGCTTCGGTGAAGGCGAGGCAGGAATCTCTTTAGAAGATCGTGTGCGTCTAATGGAAGAGTCTCAAAATGAGATGATCCGACTTTTGCGAGGAACACAATAGCCACTACAGCGACAAACACATCTCCCCCAAGATCGATCGTTAGCTGCGGGAGGTCAAAATGATAATCTCTCTGACGATGAAGTTCCTCCACTTCCAGACCGTGATGCTCATCTCCTTGACACTGTCAATTCTACTCATCCATCACGTACCAACATCGCTAATCCACCAATTATGGGTAGCGTGGCACATTCTTGTCTCCCACTCCACTGTTATAATGTCTGAATTATGACGCTTAATGCAAGACGAATTTCACCTTAAAGATAGAAATCATCCTCCCTCTCACCGCGGCTATGAGGAGTCATCACCTTTAGCTAAAGCTATTCTTCAACATCCTATTCCCGTAGGTTTCAAGGTTTCGAGCATTGATTCCTATGATGAGGCAACTGACCCATATGAGCATATCGACTATTACAGGACCATCATGTATATCCAATGAGCTCCTAACACACTACTTTGTCAGATCTTTCCAATTAACCTCAAGGGGCAAGCTCGCACTTGGTTCTACTCCCTCCCAAGGGAATCTATCCATACCTTTGACGAACTCGCCAAGATTTTTGTAGAACAGTTCATTGCAACCGGAGGATCATTAAAGATTCCTCCCATCTCTCCGGCATTCGTCAAAATGAGGGTGAATCACTTAAAGAATACTTCCAGAGATTCTCCTCAGAAGCTTGCCAAATATCTGGGGTAGACCCTGAATTACTAAGATGAGTTTTCCTTGGGGGGCTCCGTCCTGGGACTTTCTATTCGACACTAATGCAAGATACGGTCCACTCATATGCCGACTTGGTTCATCATGTGGAAGCACAGATTTATGCTGATGAGGCTATTAATGCCCATCAAAAATAATTTGAACAATCCACAGGAAAACATAAGAGTGCTCTAGGAAATATAGATCAATAATCCCATCAGAAGATGCAACAAGGCAGTCATGATCTCCCTCCACGGCCCTCGCATCAATGACGCAAACCACGATTGGAATACACACCGCTGAACGCATCTCGTGTTAACGTCTTGTTGGCTATTCGAGATGAAGAGACCATCAAGTGGTCACATCCATCCACCAAATTCAAGAAATCAGTAATATTGTCACACTTACATCAAGTCATGTACATACTGGTAAAACAACTTAAAGAAGAAATTGAGAGGCTTATTGTGCAAAACCAACCAGTTTAAGAAAATATAACTCCAACTGGGGGGCAACCGGGATAATCATCACAGAAATAACATAATAGCCGCCAAATAGTTGGAGAAATTGAAACGATTGCAAGTGGGTCACTACTATCTAATCAAGTCTTCATCACCGCCTTTGAAGAGTTAGAGTTTAAAAAATCTTGTATTAATCATCCCATCTCTTTTAATAACTCAGACTTGGAAGGAGTCCAAGTTTCACATCAAGATCCTCTTGTCATCAGTGCGGGGATTGGTGACCCCTGTTATATTGTTAAGAGAATTTTGATTGATAATGGGAGTTACGATGATGTTTTATTTTACTCCACCTTTCTTAGCATGGGTCTGGTTAAGGAAAAACTTCCATTTGACCGTTATATGGGTTTGATAATGCCTGCAGTGGAGGGACAATCACCCTTCCGTTGTTCTCGAAGAATTTCCTCAAGTCACTCACTCAGTTCAATTCATAGTGGTCAAGTCAAATTCAACATACAACGCTATATTTGGAAGACCCCTCTAATCAATCTTTGGTACTATCACTTCGGTACCTCATCTTAAGATAAAATTTTAAACTCCCATTGGGGTTGGAGTGGTCTGTGAAAATCAATAAATAGACATCATATTCTCAAACAAGCTCAACCACGTCCTTTGGTGACCTTTAACATCGAGAATTTTAATCTTCAAGATAAAGAAGTACCTCAGAGAGTTTTTCCTGTAAAAGATCTGCTCCCCACTTCATTATCAGATGACTAACCGTCAAGCTATAATTAAAGATCCAGAGGAAAAAGTCATCCCTAGAACTTGGAACATGGAGGGTCTCTAAAAAGTGTTATATGTAATCCTTGGTGTATAAATATTATAGTCTTTAATTTATCCCGTTTATATTTTCCTCTCCACCTCTTGTCTTTTGTTAACTTTCTCTAAAAATATATCTCGTCCCTTTTGTTAAGTTATATTGTGATAATATTGTATCACTAATATTATCAAAGTAATGAGTTTATGATTTTTTCTTACAAGCTTGTTTCTTCTTTATTTAATCCTCCCACTTGATAAATATACAACTCACGTTATATTTCAATCGGGCATGATCAATCCCAAGGGGACTTGATCGGACCTCTTTCATACAGGTAAGAAGTCAAGTAACACTTTGGGCGATAGGATAAAGGTCCTTAGTGGACATCCTACGATCTCTTCCATACAGGTTAACGTTATCAGGTAACACTCTGACAAACAACCTCGGATATGTCAAAAATTCTCAACGAATTCAATTCAATCTTTCCATTGCGTCATCGAGTCACTCTAACAAACAACCTCGGATAGGTCAAAATCTCGTGGATTCAATTGACCTCTTCCATACGGTTAGCGTCATCGGTACAAACAACCGGATAGGTCAAAATTCTGGCCATTCAATTCAACCTCTTCCATACAGTTAGCGTCGTGTCACACTCGACAAACAACCTCGAATAGGTCAAAATCACCCGCCGTCACCGGTGGCCGACCACTATCCCGCGTCGATGCGCATTGCCATCCACCTAGGTCTGCCGTCACTCGTCGCCGATTCTTGGACCCTCGTCGCCGACGCAGATCGCCGGTCCGTGCCGACCATTCGGCAATCTTCACCACCATTGTCGCCGGTCATCCGCGGCTACCATTGCCGGACCATCGCCGCACCATATCGCCCGGTCACATCGCCGGTCACCACCGCGCTTCATCCACGGATCGCCAGATCATCGCTTCCATCATCGGTCGGCAGGCGGTTAAGCTCGAGAGCGAACTAATCGAGGCTGAACAGTTCTTGATCGCTCCGAACCGTCGGTCAGGCAGGTCGGTTCACCTCTTTCGAGCGGCGTTGTATGACTACGTGTCTTGATTCAGATCCGACAAGGTCAGTTAACATCTCTTTCAAGGGAAAACCGGAGCTTTGCCATATGGATGGGTCTTGATCGCCCGGCGGTCAGGTTAGTTAACACCTCTTTCGAGGAAAAGCGGGCCTCGTATGAACATGGGTCTTTGATCTCTCAAAGAAGAAGAAAGTGCTTCTCTCAGCCAAGGGGTTTTATAGACCTCTTATAGAGGCAAAAATATAAAAAATCGTCAAAATCTCAGCAAAAAGCATCAAAAGCGTAAAAACCTCCATTGAGCCCGTGGCATGACATGCTCCGTTGACCGACCCGCGCGTTCAACCGTCGTCAGGCCTGCCGACCCGCCGTCAGTTCCGACCCCAAACCCAGCGGTATACGATGTGACGCCCTGGCATAAGCCGCGCCGTGCGTGCATGGCCTTACATACCGGGATCCATAAACTCAATCTGGCTACATACTTACACACATCTGCGGCCCTACATTTGCTTCCATAATCATAATCTTGTGCCCCCGTGAATATATGTTCTCTCAAAATGTGTGGTTAATGGACCCGCAAATTTTATTGAAGAATTTGCTATTTTCAGATATTTGACATATATATTTTTGGATGATTGAGATAATGTCATCCAAAAAGGGGGGCAACTGATATGACACTTAAAATACTACTAGTCGAAACACGAATCTTGATGTTCAAAGCAAGCTGACTCGAAGTTGAAGCTGGTCGAGATCAAGCACTTAAAATATCTTTGAAAACTTTGGAATGTCAGTTAAATCCCTAAATAGCTCTCAAAGATGGAGTGTTTATAGTCAATTCGAGCGTCTTGACGAGCCGGATATAACGAGCCCAAGATCTCATAATTCTGACTTCATCTGAGCTTTCAAATACTTAAAATACATCGAATGATCAAAGGAATCTTTTTGAGCCGTCCGATGGAGAAGAGTGGTCGGATTTTGCATGTACAAAGCGTCTCCTCATAAATAACCTCATTCTTTTATGAGGGGAGGCGAGAGAGGAGAGCTCTAACGAAAATCCTCCGAGGCATGTCGTGTCACCACTCGGTGTACACCCCGTTAGTTACCAACCACCCTGCGCGCCGTCACCACCCGATCCTCGCGGTCATGAATCTTCGTCGGTCTCCATCATGATGACCTTCATCGTCAGTGGATGTTCCCCACTGTTCACCATCATCTGCTACTTGGCGAGCAATATATATATTGTTGTTATCGATTTTGGGATTCCCATTGTTAGTCTTCTCATATACTGATTATATAATCCTTGTCGGAAAACTTTTCTAAAATAAATATATAGTGGAAGCTTTTTTTAAATTTTTTTTTTTCTCTTTTGAGGTTTTAGTTAAAATTTCGGGTTCTTGTTATTTCTTTAAATACATGTATGTCTTTGGATTTTATACAAAATTTAAGCTTTCATCAATGATTTTTTAGCATGCAATAAAAACCACCACGAAAGGCTTATTTAATTGATGTTAAAGCCTTTTCTTAGTTGTAGTAAGACTATAATGGTTTGTAGTGAGACTATAATGGTTGGGTGTGATGGGATAATGAGTGTGACATTGTGTGTTTCATAAGAATTGCTCTTGCGATGCATCTAATTCAAGAATGACATGAGTTGACTTCAAATATGTGGCTTTCATCCCAAAAAATTTAGAAGTAGAAGATCATAAATGATAGGCTATCATTATTTTTTTGGCTGAGATATACAATAAAATAAAATAATTAAAAAAATTGGTGATTTGACTATACATCGCACAATTCTTTTGAATTTACATATTTAATACACAAAATTTAATATTCACTTATAAAAACATTTTGACGTCACATCATATCAAAATAAATACACTAAAAAGTGTATTTTACTTTTAAAATATTAATATTAATATTACTTTTGGTATAATTAAAAATTTTTATTCTGTATTCGTAAAAATCAAAATTAGATATCAAATAAATAAATGTGTGATATATTTATAAATCCTCTAAAAATATTTATATAAAAGCTCATATACATAATTATTTGATATTATGAACAAAGAACCCTTTTCAAGTAAATATCGATATAGGGGTTGTTTGGTTCTGCATAAAAATCTGAAAAAAAATTCAGTAAAGGATTACTTTATAGTTGTTTAGTTGAGCTTCTAATTCGAGATTTTTTGTTTTGTTGACAAAATATAATGTAAAGTGAATTAAAAGTTTGGACATCTGATGGGGGAGTGCTTCGGCGGCCGGCGGCGGCAGCCGTGGCAGCGGCGAAGCGGCTGTCACCGGCGGAGTATTAGCCCAGCCGCCGAAATAGCGGTCACATGTGAAGCGGCGGCTGGCATCTGCTGGCGCAAATGGCAGCAAGCTGGCGAAGCGGGCGGCGGGCGGTGGGCGCCCGGCCGGCAATGAACGCGTCACTTTATTCGCATGTATTTGGAATTCACCCAGATTGGAATTCAAATACCAAATATTCGGTGTATTTGAAATCACCTGAATTTTTTTACTGAAACGCGAAATGTTAGTGTATTTGGAATCTGATGCGTTCATACATCTTCACCACATAATTTATCGAACTTCGATCAACCAATCATAAAAATGAGATTCATATAATTTCGTATGTAAATTTTCCGAAAAGTATATCAATATTCATAAAATAATGTTGAGGAAATATTAATTTTAATAACTAAAATAAGGATTATGATCATGATTGCTTTTGAATTCTAGAGAATATTTGCACTTTCCAGCTCATCTTGATGGCCAGTGTTTCTTCTTATTCTTTTTTCGACAGTCACAGCTACCGAATGCAAATTTTTTAAAAATTTTAAACCAAATTATAATTTCACCCACGAATGTCCGTTGCCGTTCTCTCGCGTAACGAGTTTTCCATTTTAATTAGGCCTTTAAGGTTCATCTTATATTTGGATTAGCTTAATTAATGACATTTTTTATTTGTAAATTAAATTCATTAAGGTTGGTTTGATAGGGCATCACAAGCATCAATCAGGTATAGTTATTGATGTAAGAGATTTTTAATTGATTTTTAATTATTAAATATTAATTTTAATAAATTTATAAGTAAACTGAATGTCTTAATAAATTAAATGATAAAAAAATAATATGATCTCAAATGAATTACTTTAAGCAAAATTATAAACTTTGCAGAATTAATTCAGAGAAATCAATTTTCAAATATTACATATAGTTAAATAAGCATATCAACGATAGAATTTTAAACAGTCATTAAATACTTGATTGTGATGTCATTAGAATATTCAAATATTAAAAGAATGATCTATAATCAAAAGAATCAATGTAGGCGATCATTTAATAAAATATTTTTGAGATTTTGATTAAAATTATCAAAATATAAGACCATTATTCTTCATTAAAAATGGGTCATTAGAGAGAACTTGAAAATCTCAAACATTATCTTTGTCATCTCCTGATTATCTTCGTCCAATTATCATTATATTATTACCATTATCCTCCATTATTATATCTCAGTTATCGCCATCCATTCATTATCATCTCAGTATCACTGTTTAATTATCATCATCTAATAATTACAAATCTTATTGTCAGCATTTGATTATAATTTTTTAACAAAATTTATAGTCACCCACCGTCTCTTTAGCTCAGTTGGTGGTAGACGATCGAACCCGGGCCGTGTTCGATCCTCTCTAGCGGGCCTTTTTTCATAATGGTGGAGAAATTACCGTCGCATGGGTGATGAATGTGGCGCTAGGCCCCCAGAAGATTAGTCACAATGACATTCCTACCCACAAGATGGGTGGAGTGTTGGATGGATACCCTTCAAAAAAAAAAACAAAATTTATAGTCTAAATTTTATAATCTTATCTTCTCAAACTAAAAGGGGGAGTGAACCTTTGTATTGCCTATTTACATGATGGATCATTTTATTGAAGCCAAATTTAAAAAAAAAAAAATTAGTTTTTTACATAAATAACCGATATCTTCTATGTTTTTTATTTGTGTATAAGATCTTTATACAATAGTAAGATGTAAAATTTTACTCTGTTATCACAAGTATTCTAGCAATTTATACGACTTATTTAAAATATAACAATATTTTTATTAAATAGAAATCTAATTAATTTTTTTAGGGAAACTACGATCAACTAAAACGCATTTGAATCTAATTTCAAATTTGTTCAAAATCAATTTTATTTTCTCTACTCCTTTAATAACTTCACAAAACTATCGAAGTATAAATAAACATTTTTGTAATCTAATAATAAGAATTCAAGGAACTATAAATGTTCATAAATTTATATTATATCAGCAATACTATGTTCACTTCAATTTCTAGATACTTGGGCCAGATGATGGGCCTAATCCTGGAATGTGTAAATGGACAGTGAGACTCCCTTTAGCCCAATAGAGCCATCTCCTTTTACTGAGCCCATTAAACTTCTAAAGGCTTTTCTGCAAGTTTTAATGACAAGGCTGACAATATATTAAAAGAAGCCTCATAACTAAAAAGAAAAATTAGAATATTTAATTGATAAATTATATAAATTTAATTAAATATGATTTAATCTATGAGTGCTCAACCCTGTTTATGAAGTATAGGATTTAAAATAAAATAATAATAAAATTAATTGAACATTAAACATAATATTTAGCTGTATTTATAACATTTCATAGCCATATGTCAATTTAATTACATGATAAATTTAATATAATGCTAATCACCTTTCTTTTATAGGGTTGTCATTAAATTCGACCGTTAACAATGTGGATGGGAAAGCTGCTTACTTTTAAATTAAAGTTTTATTCATTTGAGCTACTGCTCTTAACATTCCAAAATAAATAAATAAACTTATCACTTACTAATTATTTGGTATATGACAAGCCGGTGGCGTTAATAACATAACTAAAAATTATTATACTACACGCAGCCAAATATTGGGTATAAATTAAAATAATATTGTAATTAACTTAACATGACTGTTTAATTTAAGTGTTAGTTTATAATTATAAAATATTGGTCATGCGAAATAGATAATTTGATCAGCCTAAATTTTAATTATATTTTAGAAATATTATCAATAGCAAAACATTAGCAATCATATCTCCTTGGCCATCCTATTGAGCATCCATTAAAAAGAAATCTTTGCTTTTTATACACTTGAATTTTTTAAGATTATTCTCTAAATATTTATATTTTCACCTCTTTATATATCACTCTTTAAGTTCTTTTATGATCATTCTCTTCTAATTAATTGCTTTGAAGTTAGTCTTCCTCCACTAAACTGATCTCCTGCTATAAATCATAATTATCAATAATTTAAAACAGTATTATTAACCTTCATATATATGTCATAAATCGAGTTAAGCCTACAAATAAAATTCGATGGAAGTGCCAGTATGCAAATCGGGGCTCAAAATACACTGGACGTTATCAAAAATGATCGAAACGACCTCTTTATATATCACTCTTTAAGTTCTTTTATGATCATTCTCTTCTAATTAATTGTTATGAAGTTAGTCTTCCTCTTCCAAACTTATCTCCTACTATAAGTCATACTTATTAATAATTTAATACAATATTAAAAATAGCCCACTTTAATATATAAAATTAGATATTATGATATATATAAATTACATAAGTATCATTGATATGACACTTAAAATACTGCTAGTCGAAGCACGAATCTTGATGTCAAAAGCAAGTTGAACCTAAGTTGAAACTAGTCGAGATCAAGTATTTAAAATATCATTAGAAACTTTGGAATATCAGTTAAATCTTTAAATAGCTCTTAAACATGGAGTGTTTATAGTCAAATCGAGTGTCTTGACGAGCCGGATCTAACAAGCCCAAGATTTCATAATTTTGACTTCATTTGAGCATTCAAATACTTAAAATATATCAAATGATCAAATGAATCATTTTGAGCCGTCCAGATGGGCGAGTGGTTGGATTTTTGCATGTATTTATAAAGCGTACTTCTAATCTATAAATAGCCTCATTCTTCACATGAGATGAGAGCAAAAGATCGAGAAAATAAAGCTTGAAAATCCTCCATAATCGGCCACTCGGCGGTGTCGATCACCCGTTGGTTGCCACCACCAACCGCCCAACCCGCGATCCTCATCGTTGTCAATCGTTGTCGGTCGTCGTCATCGCCCACCATCGCCGTCATCATGTCATCGCCGACCATCGCCATCCGCGCCGACCATCGGTCATCCGCGACCTTCATCATTTCACCTCATTCCTCTTCACCACCACTACACTATACAACTGAATGTGACTATATAGTAGTTGTTGTCTGATTATGGGATTCTCATTGTCAACCCTTCTCATATGCAATTCTGTAATCACGTTATCGGGAAAATTTTGTACTTTGAAATAGATACATAGTGGAAGATTTCTACTGGGCTAGGCCTCGTGATTTTTCCCTCTTTTTGAGATTTTTCCATGTAAAAATTTTGGAGTTTTCTTATTAATTCTTCAAACATCTCTGTGTGTGCTGAACTCCGCAACAAAGCTAAGGCATAAACTTTTACTCTATTGCAACTAGTTTTCAGGTTTGACCTGTCACTGGGAAGAAAAACCCTCAATCATAATTTCTGAACACCACATCATGGCCAATAGGCAATACTACTGTGCGAGCCTCCCGCTCCAACTCCCGTCACTCTTGAAACCAATCCTTGAACCAAGGACGTCAAGCTTCTGCCTCACTTCCCCCTGATAGGCGTGACCCTATCGGTGAAGGTGCGATAGGAATTTCTTTAGAATATCATATGCGCCGATGGAAAAGTCTTAAAATGAGATGATCTGACTTTTACGAGAAACACGACAGCCACTACCGCGGTAAACACATCTCCCCCAAGATTGATCGTTAGACGTGGGAGGTCAAAATGCTAATCTCCTTGACACTGAAGTTCCTCTAGATCATTATGATCTCCTTCGCTTTAGTTCTCATCCATCGCGCGGCTCACCATTATTACCGGTAGCAGCGCGTTCGTCCTGTTGACCCCACTCGTCATATTATACGTGCAGAATTATGATGTTTAATGCAAGACAAATTTCACCTTAAAGACAGAAATCATTCTCCCCCTCACCGTGGCTATGAGGAGTCCTCACCTTTAGCTGAAGTTATTCTTCAACATCATATTCCCGTAGGTTTCAAGCTTCCGAGCATTAATTCCTATGATGTGTCAACTGACCCACATGAACACATCGACCATTACAAGACCATCATGCATATCCAACGAGCTCTAACACCTTGTCGTCTTTCCGTTACCCTCAAGTGGCTTCGCGGTTCCACTCCCTTCCAAGGGGATCCATCCATATCTTTAACGAACTCGTTAAGATTTTTTTGAAACAGTTCATTGCAAACAGAAGGATCATTAAAGATTCCTCCCATCTCTCCGGCATTCGTCAAAATGAGGGTGAATCAATTAAGGAATACTTCTAGAGGTTATCTTTAGAAGCTCGCCAAATACCTGGAGTAGACCCTGAACTATTAAGAAGAGTTTTTCTTGGAGGGCTCCATCTGGGGCCTTTTTACTCATCACTAATATGAGATACGGTCCGTTCATATGCCGACTTGGTTCATCGTGTGGAAGCACAAATTTTTTGTCAATGAGGCTATTAATGCCCGTCCCAAATAATTTGAACAATCTATAGGAAACGTAAAGCTCAGAAATGTCGTAAACGGTCCATCAAAAGAAGCAACAAAGCAGTCGTGATCTCCCTCCACGGTCCTCACATCAACGACGTGAACCACGACCAGAAAAGGAATACACATCGTTAAACACATCTCGTGTTAACCTCCTGATGGTTATTCGAGATGAAGAAACCATCAACATCCACTAAAACCAAATTCAAGAAATCAGGAGTAATATTGTCACTTCCATCAAAGTCGTGGACATACTACTGAGGCATGCAAACAACTCAATGAAGAAATCGAGAGGCTCTTTCAACAAGGATATCTACGTCGATTTGTGAAGAATCAATTAACTCAAACAAACATAACTCTAACTGGGGGGCAACCAGGACAATCATCACAGAAATAAGTCATCAAACAGTTGGAGAAATTGAAACAATCGTAGAATGACCAATACTATTTAATCGAGTTCTTATTACCACCTCTGAAGAGCGAGAGTTAAAGAAGGCTCGTATTGATCATTCCATCTCTTTTAATGACTCAGACTTAGAAAGAGTCTATGTTCCTCATCAAGATCCACTTGTCATCAGCACAGAGATCGGTGACCCATGCTATAATGTTAAGAGAATTTTTATTGACAATGGGAGTTCTGTTAATGTCTTATTTTATTCCACATTTCTTAGCATGAGCTTGGTTAGGGAAAAGCTCCAACCCGTTGTAGGACCATTATACGGGTTTGATAATCGCCCTAAGCGAGTAGAGGGGACAATCACCCTTCCTGTTGTCCTCAGAGAACTCCCTCGATAAGTGACTCATTCAATCCAATTCATGGAGGTCAAGTTAGATTCAACATATAATGCTATCTTCGGAAAGCCCCTCCAATCAATTTTCTGTGTCGTTACTTCAGTATTTCATCTTAAGATGAAATTTCTTGGGTTGGGGTGTCAAAATCAAAATGATAGCATGATGTTACTTCACAAACGCTCGTAACCTTCAAAGAAGATTTTAATTTTCAAGATGAAGAAGTACCCCAGAAAGCTTCGCTTGTAGAAGACTTGCTCTCTATTACATTATCAGATGACCAACCACTACGAACAGTGCAAGTGAGATCTATGCTCTCAGAAGAACAAATGGAAAATTACATAGACTTCTTGCACAGAAATCATGACACCTTCGCTTGGAATCTGACGGATATGCCGGGGGTCGACCCCAATGTGATCATGTACTCCTTCAAGATTGATCCAACATTCAAACCGATCATCCAAAAGAAGCGGAGTTTTGCACCTGATCGCCTCCAAGCTATTGAATAAGAAGTTAACAAGCTCCTGGAAGCAGGATTCATACGATAGGTACATTACCCTACATGGCTAGCAATTTTTGTCATGGTTAAGAAAACAAATGGAACATGGAGAATGTGTATTGATTACACTGACCTTAACAAAACTTACCCGAAAGATAGTTTTTCTCTTCCTCGAATTGATCAATTGGTCGATGTTACGTCTGGACATCAAATGCTTAATTTTTTGGATGCTTACTCTGGTTACAGCCAAATAAAAATGGACCCAACGAACGAAGAAGCCACATCATTTCAAATATATAAAGGTTTATACTGTTACCAAGTTATATCATTTGGGTTTAAAAATACTAGTGCTACCTATCAACACCTTATGAATAAGATTTTTAAAGTCCTATTAGGCCGCGCAATGGAGGTATATATGGATGACATGTTAGTAAAAATCTTGAAAAATCACGATATTTCGACTTAGAAATAGGTGTAAAAGCAAGCGGCGACGTGAACTCTTGTCCAGATTCTCGTTTGAAATTACTTTTGTTCGTGTTCGGCTCGTTTATATATCGAGCTTGAAATATTTGTTCATGTTTGGCTTGTTTAGTTAACGAGCCGAATACAAGTTGTTCGCGAACAACAAGCTTTTTTGACAGCCCTATATGAGGGAGGATTCGAATCTGGGCCAATTTTTTGCATAACAAAAGTTTTAACCACTAAGTCATGCATGTATTTGTGATATATAAATGTGTTCGTAGTATATATAATAATAATAATAATAATGATAATAATAATAATAATAATAATAATAATAATAATAATAGTAATAAATAATAGTAATAGATAAAAAAAATAGTAATAAAATAATAATAATAATAATAATAATAATAATAAATAAAAATAATAATACTAAAATAATAATAATAATAATAATATAATATAATTTTTTATTTCAAGCTAAATCGAGTCGAACACGATCGAACAAATGATTATTCATGTTCGGCTCGTTTATATATCGAGCTTGAAATATCTCTCTGTTCGACCATTTAGTTAACGAACCACATGTGTTGAACAACGAGCTTTTTTGACAGCCCTACTTAGAAATATATTTTAACCTTTTTCGACGTTATAACATGCGACTTAACCCACTAGTGTGTTACGTCGAAAATTTTGGGTTTATGATAACCCACCGTGGGATAGAGGCTAATCCTGAGAAAATCAAAGCTCTCAAAGATATGACTCCTCCAAAGAATATCAAAAAAGTTCAACATTTGAATGGATGAATTGCTACCTTATCCCGTTTCCTAGCCCGTTATGGGGATAAATATTTGTCATTATTTAAAATATTAAAGAGAGCTAAAAATAATAATTTTCAGTGAACTGATGAATGTGAGTCTGATTTTGAACAACTAAGATAGTATTTAACATCTCCACCCCACTATCCAAGCCTATTCAAATAGAGATGTTATACTTATATCTCGCAGTCTCTTTTCACGGGATAAGCACAGTTTTAGTGTGAGAAAAAAATGGGATACAACGACCAATTTACTATGTCAGCAAAATTCTCTCTGATATAGAAAATCATTATCCATTAGTAGATAAGGTGGCTCTATCTTTAGTTTTCTCAGCGTGAAAATTATGTCCATACTTTCAAGCTCACACTGTCGGCATTTACACTCATTTACCATTAAGGGTCATCCTACATAAACCAGAGGCATCTGAAAGGCTAATTAAATGGTCTGTAGAATTGGGAGAGTTTGATATCCATTTTCTACCTCGATCTGATATAAAGTCTCAAGTACTCGCAGACTTTATAGTGGAATGCACTGCCCCAACTCTAAATGAGCTATCAACTACATGCCTTTCATCTCCTCAATGGACCCTCTATGTTGATGGAGCTTCAAGAAATATTGGTGCCGAAGCAGGAATCTTACTTATTTCTCCCCAGCAGAATACCTTAGAGTATGGGCTTCAACTAAAATTTTTTGCAACTAATAATATGGTTGAATATGAGGCTCTCATTGCAGGGTTGAGACTCGCCATCGATTATGAAGCTCAAGACTTAGTGATCCACACTGACTCTCAGCTTGTCACCTCTCAGGTTGAGAAAAACTTTAGTACTCATAATTCTAAGCTGGCGCAATACCTCAACTTAGTAAAATCACTTCTTGCCCATTTCAAGACACATCAAATCATTCACATACTAAAAGAGAAGAATACTCGAGCTGACGCTCTTGCTAAGCTTCCTACATCTGCTACTGGAGATTTATTTAAGAGAAGACATGAAGAAATATATTTTTCTAGTATCCAAGGGTCATATGTAATACAAGCAATTAATGAAATAAAGGAACCTTCATGGATGGACCTCATCATGTCTTTTCTACAAGAAGGGACCCTTCTTAAAGACCCAACTGCTACAACTTATCTCCGAAGACAAGCTTCAAACTTTATTATTATCGGAGGTGAACTATACAAATGAGCCTTTTTTAGGTCATACCTCAAATGCCTCTCACCATCAGAGGCCGATTACGTATTAAGAGAGGTTCACTCGGGAATATATGGAGAACACCTAGGAGGAAGAGCGTTAGCCCTTAAAATTATAAGACAAGGGTTCTATTGGCCTACGATGAAACAAGATGCCTTGGAGTTCACAAAAAAATATGCAAGTTATTAGTTGCACTCTAATCTAATCTCTCTCACATGCCGCATACAAAGCGCTCATCCCTTCAAAGCCCATGGCCTTTTGCTCAATGGGGAATTGATATCATGGGACCTTTTCCGATAACATCAGGGCAACAAAAATTTATCATTTTAGTCATCGACTACTTCACTATATGGGTGAAAGCCGAACCACTTGCTAAAATCACGGAGGTAAATGTTAAACAATTTATTTGGAAAAGCATAGTATGTTGATTCAGTCTTCCTGCAAAGATCATCACTAATAATGGAACCCAATTTACTGGAAAAGTATTTATGTCCTTTTGCAAATATCTTCACATCCAGATGCTGCATATGGCTGTAGCACATCCTCAAACTAACGGACAGACTGAAGCTACTAATAGGACTATACTCAAAGAACTAAAAATACATCATGAGAAGGTTGGGGGGCAATGGGTTGATGAGCTTTCTAATGTTCTTTTGGCTTACCACACTATATCGTGAACCCCGACTGGTGAGACACCACATAACTTGTGTTTCGGCATAGAAGTTATTATACCAGTATATATCGGGGTTCCAAGTCCAAAAGTTTAATTATTCGATCATGATTGTAATGAAGAAAAACTTTGACAGCACCTGGACCTACTCCCCAAAACTCGTGACATGGCCTTACTTCGGACTGCTTCCTATCACCAAAAAGTAGTTCGTCACTTCAACAGAAGAGTAAAATCCCGTCTCATATCTTTCGGTGACTTGGTTCTGCGAAGTCTTGAAGCTACAAGCAAAGGCCCTCAATGCAATAAACTCTCACCTCTTTGGGATGGCTCATATGTAGTTATAGCTATGGTCAAGCAAGGAACATTTAAGCTCAAGGATCCAGAGAAAAAAACTTTACCTCGAACTTGGAACACTGAGAATCTCCAAAAATATTATCAGTAATTCCTATTGCATAATTATTATAACTTTATCTTGTCTCGTTTGTCATTTCCTCTTTAAACTCATATCTGTATTAAAATCATCTTATGATTGTATCACCGACCTTATCAGAGTAATGAATTTATAACTTTTTCTTTCAAGCTTGTTGCATATAAACAATCTCCTTCATTTAATCCTCCCACTTGAGAAATGTGCAACTCTCGTTGTATCTCAGTCGGGGCATGATTAATCCCATGAGGACTTGATCGGACCTCTTCCATACAGATAAGAAGTCAAGTAACACTTTGGCTAATACCTAGGATAGGTCAAAAAGTCCTTGGTGGACATCCCATGGCCTCTTCCATATAGGCAAGTTGTCAAATAATGTTTTAACTAATACCTAGGATAGGCCAAAAGGTCATTGATGGACTTCCCACGGCCTCATCCGTACAAGTTTGTATCGTCGAATAATATTCTGACCAATCACCCCGGATTGGTAAAAATAAAATAAGAGCATATCAAAAAAAAAATTTATTGACAGCACTAACATGATGATATAAGAAAAAATCAAAATTCTAATACAAATAATAATACATAGATAAAAAGAAAAAAATGCATCCTCAAGTGATACTACGTGATATCAACATCCTCCTCACCACTAGGGGATGCTCCTTTGGACTCACTCTCGACTCCTTCATCTCTTGAATTTGGCAAAGGATCTTCAGATACTTGGTTGGGAGATAGATTCTCAATTCTGGCTCTGGTTTTGCGATGTACTAAGTGGATTCATTTTAGGAACCCTCGGATGAAGCTCTCATCTAAACATTAGTGTTCCAAGACCTTCACTTCAACATCAAGAATACGATTACGAGCTTCCTGTACATGGTCTTCAATAGTATCGTGATAAGCCAGGGAGTTATTAAAGTCTTCCACTACCTTCAAGGAGATTTCATTTGCTTCCGCTTCAGACATTATAAGCTCATTCTCAGAGAGACGATATTGTAATGCTTTCTTCTCCAGTTCGAGAGCTTTCTTCTCCGTTGTTAGTGTCTTGAGTCTTTTCTCTTTCTAGTGAGTCTCTGCCCTCACCTCAATCAGCTCATCACGAGTGTGTTCTACCTCCTGATATTGGAGAGAAAGAGAAGTCGATATATTCGCTAGCTCAGTTCTGCACCCGCTTAGCTGATCCTCCAGAGTCGCCACTTCTTTGGCCTTAACACTCATCTTTCGCTCATACTCGCCTTGCAGATATTTTACTTTCACAAATTAAGTATTCCACTCATCTAGAGCGACACCCAAATGAGCCATCAGCCATAGTGTTTGAGTTACCTACAAAAAAAACCATCACAAATGTTACACAAAGAAAAGAAGAAAAGAAGAAAAGAAGAAGGAAGGTAAGACAACATACTAATTCATCTGCTCGTTGACGTCCAATGCATACGTGCTTTAACACCTCTTCAGGAATGTGCGGCTTCAAGAAATGAACTCCCCCATTATGAGTTCAAATAGCTAAACTCTCAGAGGCCAACTAGGGGCGAACATCTTCTCCGCAGATATTTGACATAGTTACTTTGGCACATGTCTTCTTTTTCTTTAAGGAAGAAATATTGCCACCACCGTGATTTCGTAACGGGCTTCTTGAAAGAACCCTATGAATATGAGGAGACATTTCATCACCTTTACTTGACATATTAAGTGGAAAGCATGAGATCTCTCTGCCTGGATGGAAAGGCCAACCTTGAACATTTTATCTTCAGCTATATATTTGTCGATATAACATAACTCATGTTGTAAGCTTCCTGCATCAGGAATATTAAGAGTTGCTAAGATTTTATTCTCTTCAATCAGCAATGGATCTGGAAGGTCATTCAATCTTCCCCATCTCTCAGGGAGGTCTCACTCATTTTTCACAAAAAGGAATCCATTATATCAATTTTTAGATGGATCCCGTGCTGAAAATTCTTTCTAATTCTTTACAGCCTGATAAGAAACACGTCCCTGAGTATCACATGTGAATCTATACATTCAGCACAAGTATTTGATATTCAAAGTAATACTATGCTCTCTAAAGAAGACAGTCAACCCAACGATGATCACTAAAGCTTGAAATGAAAATTATGATAAAGCTACACCACATATTTTAAAGATCTCAATCAACTCGGGAGCCAAAGGGAATCGCAGTCCCGCACGAAGAATCATCTCAGAAATAGTAAAATATCCTGGTGGTGGTGAACCGATTCGATCAGACTTTTTGGCAATAATAGGCACCAACTCATTAGGGAAGTGAAATTTCCTGTGGAACACCATTAAACTATCTAATATGACAGTGAATGGTATATTATCTGTAGCTATCATGCTATGGGTTTTCTTCCGGCCATCACCATGTGAAAATACATAATAAATAAATAAAGAGAGAGAGAAATGACAAAAATCTGAGAATTTTGTGAAGCAACTCACTCACCACAATATTTGGGCATATCCTTTTTTGACTCTGTCACTCACGGACAGCTTGGGATAAAATTTTTTGCCTATGATCTGATAAAAAGGATACGCATACATATGAGAATAAAAAAAAGAAGAAGTTATTCCTCTCTAAAGATGTTCTGAAATTACCTGTCAAACTTTTCGAGTCGTTCAAATGATAGTTCCTAATTAACGCTTCTCCGCTATCTTAGCAGTTATCAACTGTTGAACCATCCATTGAAGTTTCAAGAAATCCAATTTTCTACAAGAAGAAGTAGGAACTACGGGCCTTGATCACCTCCAAATCCGGTCGGTCCGATGAGGGCAGTTGACTCCTCTTTCGAGGAAAACCAGAGCCTCAAAGTATAAACTACGGGTCTTGATTGCCTCCGAACCCGGTCGGTCTCACGAGTCAGTTGACGCCTCTTTCGAGGGAAAATTGAAGCCTCGTCGTATGAACTATGGGCTTTGATCGCTTCCGAACCCGGTCGGTCCGACGAAGACAGTTGACACCTCTTTCGAGGGAAAATCGGAGCCTCACCGTATGAACTACGGGCCTTGATCACCTCCTAATTGGTCCGGAGGGCTTTGGCCTCTTTCGAGGGAAAATCGAAGCCTCGCCGTATGAACTACGGGCCTTGATCACCTTTGAACGACCTTCTCTTAAAAAGAAGAGGAACACTAGAGCATATGAGGTGTGTGCCTTCTCCCTTGTCCCTAGGGAATTTTTATAGACCCCCTATAGGGGCAAGAAGGTAAAAAATCAAAGAAAAACCACAAAAATGGGTGAAAACTACAGAAAATGGATCAAAACGGACCAAAATGAATAAAAATGGACAAAAAACCCCTCATCGATGCAGTTTGCGCCCTTGACGTCGTGGCAAGTATCGACCCGCGTGCTGGCCGCGCAGCCTTCACTCCATGACACCTACAAGTACTTGTAAATGTCCGGATGGGTCTATAACTTTGAAACCTTGCGTCAGTGCATACCCATATACTTTCGCACCACGCCGTGATCATAATCTTGCTCATGAAAATATGTTCTCTTAAAATATATGGTTAATGGACCCGCAAATTTCATTGAAGAATTTGCTATTTTCAAGTATTTGGCGTATATATTTTTGGATGATTGAGATAATGTCATCCAAAAATAGGGGGGCAACTGATATGGCACTTAAAATACTACTAGTCGAAGCACAAATCTTGATGTCAAAAGCAAGTTGATCCTAAGTTGAAATTAGTCGAGATTAAGTACTTAAAATATCATTGAAAACTTTGGGATATCAGTTAAATCCCTAAATAGCTCTTAAACATTGAGTGTTTATAGTCAAATTGAGCGTCTTGATGAGCCAGATCTAATAAGCCCCATGTCTCATAATTCTGACTTCATTTGAGCATTCAAATACTTAAAATACATTAAATGATCAAACAAATCATTTTGAGCCGTCCGAAGGAGTGGAGTGGTTCAGATTTTCCATGTATTTACAGAAATGCCACTTCTCTAATCTATAAATAGCCCCTCATTCTTCACAAGAGGGGAGCACATGCAAAAGAGAAGAGAGCTCTAAAGCTTAAAATCCTCTAAGCATAATCAGGCCACCACTCGACGATCGTCGACCACCCCCGTTGATTGCCTACCATCGCCGCCGTCAGCCTCCACCGTCGATCCTCATCGTCGTCAATCTCCGTCGTCAGTCATCACTGCCAACCACTATCGCCACCGTCTATCACCATCGCCACCGGTCATCATCACGCCCCCGGCGTCGGTCCATCGCCACCTAACCGGTCACCGCTCCGCCGGTCATCACCATGACGACCTTCATCGTAAGTCACTGACCCCCGCTATTCTCCATCATCTACTACCACTAGCAACTATTACAACCTGAACATGACTATATAGCTGTTGTTGTCTGATTCTGGGATTCCCATTATCAGCCCTTCTCATGTACAATTCTGTAATTCCGTTCTCGGGGAAATTTTGTACTCTGAAATAGATACATGGTGGAAGATTTGTATTGGGTTAGGCCTCATGATTTTTCCCTCTTTTCGAGATTTTTCCACTTAAAAATTCTGGAGTTTTCTAATTTTCCACTTAAAATTTTTTGCCTATGATCTGATAAAAAGGATACGCATACATATGAGAATAAAAAAAAGAAGAAGTTATTCCTCTCTAAAGATGTTCTGAAATTACCTGTCAAACTTTCCGAGTCGTTCAAATGATAGTTCCTAATTAACGCTTCTCCGCTATCTTGGCAGTTATCAACTGTTGAACCATCCATTGAAGTTTCAAGAAATCCAATTTTCTACAAGAAGAAGTAGGAACTACGGGCCTTGATCACCTCCAAATCCGGTCGGTCCGATGAGGGCAGTTGACTCCTCTTTCGAGGAAAACCAGAGCCTCAAAGTATAAACTACGTCTTGATTGCCTCAACCCGGTGGGTCTCACGAAGTCGATTGGCCTCTTCGAGGGAAAATTGAAGAGTCAATGAACTATGGGCTTTGATCGCTTAACCCGGCCGGTCCGGCAGTTGACACCTCTTTCGAGGGAAAAATCATCCCGTATGAACTACGCCTTGATCACCTCGAACCCGGTTGGTCACGAGGGAGTTGACTTTCGAGGGAAAATCGAAGCCTCGCATTATGAACTACGGGATCACCTGAGCGACCTCTTAAAAAGAAGAGGAACACTAGAGCATATGAGGTGTGTGTTCTCCCTTGTCCCTGAATTTTATAGACCTATGCAAGAAGGTAAAAAATCAAAGAAAAACCACAAAAATGGGTGAAAACTACAGAAAATGGATCAAAACGGACCAAAATGAATAAAAATGGACAAAACCCCTCATCGATAGTTTCGCAACAGGCATACCGGGCATGTCTTGATTATAGCCGCGTGCAGCGCTGCGTGCCTTCAGCTGCACCATGCACCTACAAGTACTTGTAAATGTCCGATGGGTCTATAACTCAAACCTTGCGTGCGTGCATACCCATATACTTTCGTGCCCACTGCTTAGTGATCATAATCTTGTCCCATGAAAATATGTTCTCTTAAAATATATGGTTAATGGACATAAATTTCATTGAAGAATTTGCTATTTTCAAGTATTTGATATATTTTTGGATGATTGAGATAATGTCATCCAAAAATAGGGGCAACCGAGCACTTAAAATACTACTATAAGCACAAATCTTGATGTCAAAAGCAAGTTGATCCTAAGTTGAAATTAGTAGATTAAGTACTTAAAATATCATTGAAAACTTTGGGATATCGCTTAAGTCCCTAAATAGCCCTTAAACATTGAGTGTTTATAGTCAAATTGAGCGCGTCTTGATGAGCCATCTAATAAGCCCCATATAATTCGACTTCATTTGAGCATTCAAATACTTAAAATACATTAAATGATCAAACAAATCATTTTGAGCCGTCCGATGGAGTGGAGTGGTTCAGATTTTCCATGTATTTCAAATCACTTATAAATATTTTCTTCACAAGAGGGGAGCACATGCAAAAGAGAAGAGAGCTCTAAAGCTTAAAATCCTCTAAGCATAATCAGCCACCACTTTCGGTCACCCGTTGATTGCTTATCGCCTGTCGCCTCCACCGTCGATCTCATTCGTCGATCTCCGGTCTGGTCATCACGCAACCATCACCGACCCATCACCATCCATCATCGTAGGTCATCATCGCACCACGTCGGTCCGCCCGCTACCATTGTGTCCGCTACACCACGGTCATCTCCGTAGGTCATCACCACGGCGACCCTTCATTAAGTCACGACCCCGTATTCTCCATCATCTACTACCACTTGAACTATTACAACCTGAACATGACTATATATCTGTTGTTGTCTGATTTTGGGATTCCCATTATCAGCCCTTCTCATGTACAATTCTGTAATTCCGTTCTCGGGGAAATTTTGTACTCTGAAATAGATACATGGTGGAAGATTTGTATTGGGTTAGGCCTCATGATTTTTCCCTCTTTTCGAGATTTTTCCACTTAAAAATTCTGGAGTTTTCTAATTTTCCACTTAAAATTTTTTGCCTATGATCTGATAAAAAGGATACGCATACATATGAGAATAAAAAAAAAAAGAAGTTATTCCTCTAAAGATGTTCAAATTACATCAAACTTTCCGAATGCTCAAATGATAGTTCCTAATTAACGCTTCTCGCTATCTTGGCGCTTATCAGGTTGAACCATCCATTGAAGTTTCAAGAAATCCAATTTTCTACAAGAAGAAGTAGGAACTACGGGCCTTGATCACCTCCAATCGGGGTCCGATGAGGCGTTGACTCCTCTTTCGAGGAAAATCAGAGCCTCAAAGTATAAACTACGGGTCTTGATTGCCTCCGAACCCGGTCGGTCTCACGAGTCAGTTGACGCCTCTTTCGAGGGAAAATTGAAGCCTCGTCGTATGAACTATGGGCTTTGATAAACCCTTGGCCGGTCCGATTGACGAAGACAGTTGACACCTCTTTCGAGGGAAAATCGGAGCCTCACCGTATGAACTACGGGCCTTGATCACCTCCGAACCCGGTTGGTCCGACGAGGACAGTTGACGCCTCTTTCGAGGGAAAATCGAAGCCTCGTCGTATGAACTACGGGCCTTGATCACCTTTGAACGACCTTCTCTTAAAAAGAAGAGGAACACTAGAGCATATGAGGTGTGTGCCTTCTCCCTTGTCCCTAGGGAATTTTTATAGACCCCCTATAGGGGCAAGAAGGTAAAAAATCAAAGAAAAATCACAAAAATGGGTGAAAACTACAGAAAATGGATCAAAACGGATCAAAATGAATAAAAATGGACAAAAAACCCCTCATCGATGCAGTTTGCGCGTGTGATACGGGCATGTCGGACTAACCGCGTGTGCCCGTGCGCAAGCCACAGCTCATGAGCACCTGTACTTGTAAATGTCCGGATGGGTCTATAACTCAAACCTCAGCATACCCATATACTACTTCGTGACCCACGCTTGTGATCATAATCTTGTGCTCCCATGAAGATTTGTTCTCTTAAAATATATGGTTAATGGACCCGCAAATTTCATTGAAGAATTTGCTATTTTCAAGTATTTGGCGTATATATTTTTGGATGATTGAGATAATGTCATCCAAAAATAGGGGCAACTGATATGGCACTTAAAATACTACTAGTCGAAGCACGAATCTTGATGTCAAAAGCAAGTTGATCCTAAGTTGAAATTAGAGATTAAGTACTTAAAATATCATTGAAAACTTTGGGATATCAGTTAAATCCCTAAATAGCTCTTAAACATTGAGTGTTTATAGTCAAATTGAGCGTCTTGATGAGCCAGATCTAATAAGCCCCATGTCTCATAATTCTGACTTCATTTGAGCATTCAAATACTTAAAATACATTAAATGATCAAACAAATCATTTTGAGCCGTCCGATGGAGTGGAGTGGTTCAGATTTTCCATGTATTTACAGAAATGCCACTTCTCTAATCTATAAATAGCCCCTCATTCTTCACAAGAGGGGAGCACATGCAAAAGAGAAGAGAGCTCTAAAGCTTAAAATCCTCTAAGCATAATCACCACTCGATGCCCACATTGATTTACTACCATCGCCGCGTCGACCTCCGCATCTCATCGCCGTCGTCAATCTCGTCGTCATCCGCCACTATCACCGCCACCCGTCACCATCGACCATCATGGTCATCATCATCCGACCACGGTCACGCCACCGACTACCATTGGGTCGCCGACACCACCGGTCATCTCATCATCACCGACGACCTTCATCGTAAGTCACAGCTATTCTCCATCTACTTGCAACTATTACGAACATGACTATATATTTGTTGTCGATTGATTCCATTATATCGACCCTTCTCGTACCGTAATTCCGTTTCGGGAAATTTTGTACTAAATAGATACATGGTGGAAGATTTGTATTGGGTTAGCCTATGATTTTTCCTCTTTTGAGATTTTTTACTTAAAATTCAGTTTTCTAATTTTCCACTTCCTATGATCGATAAAAGGATAACATATGAGAATAAAAAAAGAAGAAGTTATTCCTCTCTAAAGATGTTACGAAATTACGTCAAACTTTCAAATTGTTCAAATGATAGTTCTAATTAGCTTCTCCGTATCTTGGGTTATATCGTTGAACCATCCATTGAAGTTTCAAGAAATCCAATTTTCTACAAGAAGAAGTAGGAACTACGGGCCTTGATCACCTCCAAATCCGGTCGGTCCGATGAGGGCAGTTGACTCCTCTTTCGAGGAAAATCAGAGCCTCAAAGTATAAACTACGGGTCTTGATTGCCTCCGAACCCGGTCGGTCTCACGAGTCAGTTGACGCCTCTTTCGAGGGAAAATTGAAGCCTCGTCGTATGAACTATGGGCTTTGATCGCTCCGAACCGGTCGGTCCAGGCGTTGACACCTCTTTCGAGGGAAAATCGACCGTATGCTACGGGCCTTGATCACCTCAGAACCGGTTGGTCCGACGAGGACGGTTGTCTTTCGAGGGAAAATCGGAAATCGTCGTATGAACTACCTTGATCACCTTTGAGCGACCTTCTAAAAGAGGAGCATATGAGGTGTGTGCCTTCTCCTTGTCCCAGGAATTTTATAGACTTTTATAGGCAAGAAGGTAAAAATCAAAGAAAAATCACAAAATGGGTGAAAACTACGTAAAATGGATCAAAAAGCGGATCAAAATGAATAAAATGGACAAAAAATCATCGATCGGTTCTTGCGTCCCAGCAGGCATGCATCGACTAGCGTGCCGTGCTTCGCCGTAGCAGCTCACCTGAGCACCTACAAGTACTTGTAAATGTCCGGATGGGTCTATAACTCTGAAACCTTGCGTCTGTGCATACCCATATACTTTCGCGGCCCTGCACCTGCTTCCGTGATCATAATCTTGTGCTCCCATGAAAATATGTTCTCTTAAAATATATGGTTAATGGACCCGCAAATTTCATTGAAGAATTTGCTATTTTCAAGTATTTGGCGTATATATTTTTGGATGATTGAGATAATGTCATCCAAAAATAGGGGCAATTGATATGACACTTAAAATACTACTAGTCAGCACAAATCTTGATGTCAAAATCAAGTTGATCCTAAGTTGAAATTAGTCGAGATTAAGTACTTAAAATATTATTGGAAACTTTGGGATATCAGTTAAATCCCTAAATAGCTCTTAAACATTGAGTGTTTATATAGTCAAATTGAGCGTCTTGATGAGCGGATCTAATAAGCCCCATGTCTCATAATTGACTTCATTTGAGCATTCTTAAAATACATTAAATGATCAAACAAATCATTTTTGAGCGTCGATGGAGAGTGGTTGATTTTCCATGTATATTCTGAAATACTTCATAAATAGCCTCATTCTTCACAAGAGGGGAGCACATAAAGAGAAGAGAGCTCTAAAGCTTAAAATCCTAAGCATCAGCCACCACTGGCGATCGACCGACCACCCGTTGATTGCACCATTACCGCGTCGATCCTGCGTCATCTCGTCGTCGTCACATCGCCAACCACTATCACCGCCACTCCTATTTTCGCGGTCATCATCCCACCGACGTGTCCGCCACCGCTATTTCGGTCCATGCTACCACCCGGTCATTCTCGCGGTCATCACCATGGACCTTCTTCAAGTCGACCCCATTATTCTCCATCATCTACTACCAGCAACTATTACAACTGAACATGACTATATAACCTGTTTTGTGTTGTCGATCATTATTCTCGCCTTCTCATGTACATTTAATTCCGCTTCTGGAAATTTTGTACTCAAATAGATATGGTGGAAGATTTGTATTGGGTTAGGCCTCATGATTTTTCCCTCTTTTCGAGATTTTTCCACTTAAAAATTCTGGAGTTTTCTAATTAACTCTTCAAACATCCGTGTGTGTGCTAAACTCCGCAACAAAGCTAAGGCGTAAACTTTTACTCTACCACAACTAATTTTCTAGCAAGCGATAATCAATCGGATATGACTTGGCGTGGATCCGCGTTAAACTAGCCATCACCCGATGGCGGGTGACTCGCCGCAGAAGCGTCTCACACTTAGTAGGCGAGTCTGAAATAATCGTAAGTGGGCGACTTGAATATTTTACATAATTAAGAAAGTACTTTTAGGAGGTACTTTAACTCTTGCCCAATTCAAAGAAGTTTAGCTTATGCCTCAATTGGGTTAGATTATGTTAGCTCTAGGTATAAGTTTTAATCGATCTGCTTTCTTTCATTTGATCAACCATGCCTATTCTAAAGCTTTCACAATAATGACAAAAAAGAACTTTTTTATTTACAAGTTTTCATTCCAAGAAGTGAGTACAAGTATTTACATAGATTGATGATACATAAATAAAAAAAAAAAAACAAACGTAATCTGACATTTTCGCCTCGTCATGCATGGAATCGCACCACTCCCAGGTGTGTACTGGTCAGATGCACGAGATGGATGATCACACAGTTTATGGTAGCCCTCTAATGTAAGATCTTCGGCAGTCTGTGTCGGATCGTCCTATAATGGGAAGATAGGTGGTTGTGACTCATATGTAGGCTGGTATGTAGGACCTGGATCAGCATACATAGATGGACCTAGATTAGCATTTGTAGATGGCCCGATGCTCCAATCATGGTGTGGTACACCCTCTGTAGGCTCCGATCTGTAATGTGTGTCCCCAACGTGAACATGCAATCGCAAGTCTCTATATCCATCACAGCTCGTGCTCATTCCACCGGTATGGCTCAAAGATGTCCCGAGTCGCCGAAATGAGCTCCGCCTACACGAAAAGAAAGTATGTGAAATTAGCCTCTCGCAACATCTTGAATTCAAAAGAATACTTATGTTATCTCTTACATATATACGCTCTACTGGTGCTCTAACATAGTAAGTGGTCGGAGGATCTGTCGGAGAGGCCACTAAATAGAGAGAAGCCTACGATCTGAACCAGCACATGTACTGGATGATAGTCGTTATCATGTCTGCATCCTCATCTAAGCCTTCGACGAGGTAATCCCTCTGCCTCTCCCAAGCGGCAATGTGCATCTGGTGGTAATCATTTGACATCAGTCTCTACATAGCACCTCCCTTTCAGTATGTTGTAATATTGTGGATACCCTCTGGGTAAAAATGGACAAGTTGGCATCATGTTACTGAGTTGCAGTGGCTAGTCTTTTCATGAATAATGCTACTAAGTTGTAGTAGATAGCAGTGATTAGAGCTTGAATCGGTAAACCACGAGCTCATTTCAATACACCATTAAAACACTCAGATGCATTAGTTGTCATTATCCTATAACGCATTCCACCATTGTGTACAAGTGATCATTTAATAGGGTCACGCTCCACAAGCCATTTGTGAGCTTCTTCTTTCATATTTTTAATATCTAATATAAAATGATTGAACTGGCGGATATCATCAGTATTTCCTATCATATACATCTTATGGCATAGAAATTCAACATCACCAATCCCCAATCTACGTATTACCTTCTTAAAATTTTCATGTAGATGATGCAAGCAGTATCTGTGAGCTGCTCATGGAAATACTTCTCTACATCCACATAATAAACTAGCATATTTATCAGATGTTATGCATAGATCACGTCTAGCAGACACAACAGACAACATATCATGTAAGCATATCAAGAACCACAACTAGGAATCAATCAACTCGGACTCCACAAAAGCAAAGACTAGTGGAAATAACCCATTATTTTCATCGATTCCAACAGCAGTTAATAATGTACCACGATACTTGCCTAACAAAAAAATCGTCTAAGCTTTAGGTGGCCTACTACATGATTGAAGGAGAAAATGCCCAAAAGTCTCTGGAAGTCTGTCTTGCTAGATTATGTAATTTGTAGTAAAATCGATTCCATATGAAGACTTAGAGTCTGTAAGACTCTTCCCAACTGCCAAATATTGCTTTTATTGCCTTGCGCCTTACATCCCAAGTCTTCATGTACGAAGCTTTAACATTGAATTTTGACTCCATTCTACCTATAATCTCTCTAGGTTTCAGATCTATCTGATGCCTGATCACAGGTATAATAAAGTAAGTTATGAATTTTGAACTACACTGCTGATTATCGGCTGCACTTACTGCATTGATACATCTATGGTTTTCCCCAACTCTGGATATTCTCCAAGTACCCCTAAAGCCTTCTTCTGTACAAAAGCTGATTACATGGTCTTATAGGACTATCATGTTGTACACAACAATGCAGTTCTTTTGGTTAGAGATAACTGTTTGGAATTGAACATTATTTACTATGCACCACCCAACAATAATGAATTGAAGACTTCGTTTACTTGCGAAACACATACCTTGATATAAGGCCACATTTCAATATCATCTTAGGGGCCGGTTTGCCGATGGTCAAAGTACATATAGTTGTCCCACTCTCTCGTAGTTTGACACATCTGTACATACTCGTTTATGGACAACATCTGATTCTCATTATCAATATTTCGGAGTGAGTGATTTTTTAGAAGATCGTAGCTGTCTAGATTCCCAAGCACTATGGCTTCAGTGAATATGTCAACTAATATCTTATTTCGGTCGAACCTATTCATAATGTCACTCATCATTCGTCTGCGGCACTCGAGACATATGGTTCCTCTGAACAATAAACATCATCGATGCCACAAAACTCATAATGAGGCGACTATCATATTAATTACAAGTATAAGCGGGGAAAGGTTGACAAGGTATTGCGGAATCAACATCGTGTTATAGTGGTATCGATGAAATCCATGTATGCATGCGTGGTATATCTGCTAACCTTATTGATGTGGGATGCATTAACATTCTCCACTTTGACATACAATATATCGGCCGGGAAGCTTCGTCGGTAAATAAATGTCATCATCCTCGATATATAAGCTATAAATCCGTTACCCACATGCGACGTAAGAGTGTGTGGCTCACGAATCAATGTGCAAGGTTCTCATAATTCTTTGCTTTAATTCCAGTAAGGTGCTGTGACGTAGAACCTTAATTGGACGATTTTGACCTCTCACATAACTTGGACTGTATTGCTCATCGATACTTAGTTCGTCTCCAAAGAAAGGATCAATGAAACAAATTCTCTATTCGTTCTTACAAAATATACTATATAAATAATCAGAAATTTATATCAATCGACACCTTAAATAATACTACACTCTTTTCACTCACTGAACCAGCACTTAAACACACTACAAATGAAATCCTAAATAAAATTCTAATCATACAACTCTAATCTTTAGCACACATACTCTATTAATTTATAAATGGATAGAAATAGAGATTTACCGTGTGTTCATGAAGAATGACGGGGATGTGCGTAAAAAACAGTAGAATCCGCCGCAGGAAACTTCCCCGAACAAAATGGAGCTGTCGGAATCGTTGTCGGAAGCTAATGTTGGCTTCCAACTATTGCTACATGGGAGAGGGAAGTCGTCAAACAGCGTGGACGCAGCTGTCGGGAAGAAAGAAAGTTTCTTTTGAATACCCGGAAAAGACGGCACAATGCAGGCGGTTGGAGCTACGTTGACGGTTGTCGGGAAGCTTCGAGATGGAGAGGAGCATCTTGAAGCAAACCGGGCGGTGCTCTTGGGGTGGGAATCCTCGGCAGTCGAATCAAGCAACGAGAGAGAGGGAGGAGGAAAAATTCGGTCGGGTTGATCGGCCTATTTTATCATGATCATTCAGCAATGGCCTGATCTTGAAAGTCGCTTTATGACGTTCTCATTTAACGTGTGCGTCATCATCCGATGTAGATCGACCACTAATTGGACGATTATATCTATATTTAAATTTTTTTTTAATAAAACTTAATTACGTAATTAAAATTTTAATGATAATTAATTTAAAAAAATTGTCTAACATTTATTAGCATCTCGAGATCGAATTCTCATCCTTAAAAAACATTCACACTAATTGTAACTAAAACGATACATTTCTTTCCCAATTAATTACCACTCTGAAAATTAAATTGTTTAATTCATAGTTATGCGTCATCCATACCATCACCGTTCAGCCATTTTCCAAGAAATTATTGGATAAAGTCATAATGTTGTTATATTCAAAGATAAGTAATTAGCCAATCAGGGAATTAATTAATAATTTAATTATTGATGCCCTTCTAGAGCAGCCTCCCCTACTCTAGAAGTCAATAGTCAACAGTCAAACCATGATCCCTTGCGTATGCCAGTCAAGACATTCTAGATTGGAGATAACCCCAGCGCTAAGCATTCCATTAATTGATTCTCATTTAATATCTGCCTCTTTTAAGTCCTTTAAAATTAATCTCTTTCACCGGGAAAAAAAATAGAAAAAATAATAATTAATGCGAGATATTCTCTTGTCATATATTCTATATGGAAGCTTCGTTAATATTTGAAAAGAAATATTATTATTATCTTTTTAAATATTAAATAACCTTTTTATGCATAAATAAACAGCTTTTCTATATTAGATATATAAATATATAAAAATTATATAATATATTTATAAATCTTCAATATATAATTAATCACACGCATATATATATATATATATATATATATTTTTATTTATTTATTTATTTATTTATTTATATATAATATCATGACATAATTGTTTTTTCATAAAATTTGCGGCTTGAATGCATGGAGAAGTTCATAGCACATAGCCAAACCCGTCCAGATACAGAAGGGTGTTGAGAAAAAGAAGATTACAACCTGAATCTTTGCGTACTGCCATTGTCTAAGCTTCATCTAGTCAAAATATTAAAATAAATTCGCTAATTTTTTAAAAAATTAAAAACAAATGGGTAAATTTGTGTGAAGCATTTCCCCACAATAAAATTTATATAAAATTATTATTCACCCATTCCTCCACATCTAATTTATATTACAAAAGCATTAGATTGATGCCTCTTTAGAAATTTATTTATTTATATTTTGGGGCTTTTATATAAACAATAATTTATTCTTTCATATTTACGAATTAATCATTTTAAATCTTCATTTTTTAAATTGACAATCAAATATTAAAATTCATAACAAAAGTTTAACCTATAATTTTCATTTTTATAAAATTCTCTAAAATTTGATCATGATATGTGCAAATATATAATCCAATAGTTTAAAAAAAAAATAGAGAGCAAGGTATCTATATATATTGATACATCCTCAGAAAATTAATCGATGACGAATCTCGAGGCATTTTGAAATGCTTTGATCTAATCACGATTTATACTTACCGTCTGATGAGACGAGCATCAACATCAAATTCGATCCAGAGCTCGAATCGACTATCCGGTATCGGGCATGAAAATAGATCGATCCGAATGGTCACCCGACATATTTATGGTCGGTCGGCTCGTCAGATCCAAGAATCCAAGATCACCCAATTCGACATCATTAAGGCAGGATCATCAAAATACGTCGATCGGGATCGTGATGCATCCAGATGGGAGTGGTTGGAGTTTTCCACAATTTACAAGGCTGCCACTCCCAAAATCTATAAATAGAGCTTCATTCTCACCTTGAGGGGAATCGATTTGAAGACCGAGCTCGAGAACCACCGGTCGACCTTGAGAGATCTATCACCCACCAGGTCACCAAGAGGTGGTGCACGAAGATCGCCTTAGGGATCGCCCCAGGACTAGAAAAGACCTTCGCTCCTTTCTCCGAAGATCAAGAGGTTGCTCCCGAAGATCGTTCTCGCTTTTGGGAAACTTCTCCTTGGGTTGGAGTTGGCCGATATTGTATTTTCTACACTCGGAATATTGTTTTCCTGTAACATCTTCTTCTCACTAACGAAGCGAGGGTATCTTTGAACACATAGTGAAAGTTCTGAGGTGGCAAGGCCATGGTTTTCCATGCGGGTTTTCCTGTGTTCATATCCCTGTGTGTTGGATAATTTTTGCTACGAAGATCTGCATCTGGAATAAAATTCTCTCATAGCGGTTTAGCGCCGTCTGTGGGAAAAACAATTTCCCCATTGCTATATCTCCAATATGGTTGGTAAACGGGATTTGCGCTCCAACGCTCCTCATTCTCGGATCAAGGGCAAGTCTCCAACACTTCTCTACATGTACTTACGTCCCGGTGAGGTCGTGCCCCTCTTTGGAAGATCGTTCAAAGGATGGAGGATTCCCGAGCGAAATTCTTGACTCTGCGAGGAGGCAAAAGCGTTCCAACACGCTGGAAGAGCCACGAGGTTCCCACGGCCCTCATAATCCATTTTCTTCCACGAGAATGATTGCAGGAATCGGATCAACAAGTAGAGAACCCTGGCACCACATCCGGATGATGAACTCGGATACGCCCGGTCTACTCACCCCACGAATGGCTCGACCGTATCGGTGAAACTCCACGTCACCTTATACGCGATGAACTACGGCCAGTGCGGGAAGAGTTCCGAGAACAATGAATGATCCATTCTCCGCCCTCTTCAAAACTTCGTCCGCTGAGATCATCTCGCAATACCGATTAGAGATTCAAGCTTCCCGCATGGACCCTTACGATGGCTGTGGTCCGTCACGAGCATATCGATCACTTTTCAAAATCATGCACATTCGTGTAAATGACCTATCTCTGTCGTATTCCGCGACTCTCAAAGGACAGGCTCGTACTTGGTTCTATTCGCTCACTAAGGGGTCCGTCCGATCATTTGGAGAGCTCGCCAGATTTTTTGTAGAACAGTTCCTGGCGAACAAGAGAATCATCAGGGATTCATCACATCTCTCAGAATCGAGCGATGGAGAGTCCCTCAAAGAATACTTCGAGGTTCTCCTCGGCCCGGTCTAGGTAGATCGAACTTTTGAGGCGTGCTTCTGGAGGACTCGGCGGATACTTATTCATCATTAATGCGGGAGGCAGTCCATTCTATCTTTGGTCCAGAATAGAGCACAAATCTTCGGCTATCGGTGCTCATCGACAGCGTTTGAACCACCAAGCGGAAGAAGGTTCCCAAAGGTGATGTTCAAACATCTCGAGAGAAAGAAGAGGCGAACCTCCCCAAAACCTCCTCGGCGACCTCGGATGACTCAATCGGAGGAGAAATATCTGACTCTCAACACGTCATGCCGAACATCCCTCTATTGTGAGAGGATGAAGCGTCCAGACCTTTAAAGCACGGAATTAGAAATCAAGAGAAATTCGCCACTTTCACGCGGTGAGGCACACCCGAAGAGTGCCACCAAGCGAAGGAGGAGATTGAAAGACTAATATCGGGGGTATCTGCGTTTATACAAAACCAACCCACTCGTCCAACAAATCTTTGGGGGGCAACCGACTCGGAGGAGGCGGTGGAGATAGAAATAATTGCGGGAGGGCGGTGTTATCAGTCAAATATTCATTGCCGCCCTTCAAGAGCGAGCGAAGAAGTCGGGTTGACCATTCTATCACCTTTGATGATTTAGATCTAGAGGGGCTTAGCATCCCACATCAAGATCCACTTGTCGAGGTCGGTGATCCATGCTTCAATATTAAGGATATTGATGACAATGGGAGTTGGTTGATGTTCTTTTTTACTCCACTTTCCTTAGCATGGGTATAGAAAGAGAAGCTTCAACCCAGGCGGTCCTTTGTATGGATTTGATGTCGGTATTAGTGGAAGGGACAATCGTCTTCCGTAACTCTTGGAGAATTTCCCGACACGCAACCCACTTGATACAATTTATTGTAGTCAAGTCGAGTCAGCATCTGCAATATTTGGGAGACCTCTCCGTCTATATTGATCACATCGTACTCACCTCAAGATGAAATTCGACACCGGTGGCATCGGCATGGTGGGAATCAACGGATAACCTGGCGTCTTATATCAAACAAGCCGACCATTTCGGTAACCCTCAACATCGAGAACTTGACCTGAGATGAGGATGCCTCACGAAAGGGCTTCTCCGGTTGAAGATGTAATTTGTCTTCCTATCTGTTGATCCATCCAAGGTGAAGGTGGGATCGTTCTTTGTCGGTCAGATCGTAGATTTTTAGTAAAATCAAGATATCTTTGCACGGCGCGCTCGATATTGCGGGCATTGACCGGAAGTCATTACTCCCTCAAAGTTGACTCAACCTACAAGCGGTGTCTGAAGAAAAGAACCTTACGAGCGATTGCGGTCATAGAACAAGAAATCACCAAAACGGAAGTCAAGTTCATTGAAGTCTACTACCCCACGGTTGGCTAACGTAGTGTTAGTCGAAGGCCAGCGGTTCTGGAGAATGTGCATCGACTACCGCGGCGCAATGTTGCATGCCCAAAGATAGCTTCCCCTTCCTCGTATCGACCAACTAGTTGATGCGACATGGATCGAGATCTTTGAGCTTCATGGATGCTGTGCAGCTACAATCAAATCGGGATGAACAAAGAGATGAAGCAACATCCTTCCAAATGAGATAAGTGGACTATACCGCTATCGTCATGCCATTCGACTAAAATGGAGCAACATATCAACGCTTTATGAATAAGATCTTCAAGGATCTTATAGGCACAATATGGAGGTGTATGTTGATGATATGTCGGTGAAGAGCTTGGAAATATCACATAGATATCTCGACCGCATTTTGACATTCTTCGACACTACAAGATGCTCAACCCAAGCAAGTGCATTTTGAGTTTCCTCCGAAATTCCTAGTTTCATGGTCACTCACGGATAGGCCAACCCCGAAGATAAAAGCACTCAAGGATATGTCACCTCCAAGAACGATCAAGGAAGTCCAACGCTTGACCGAAGGATTGCCTTTATCACGATTCTTGGCCCGCCAGAGATAAGTATCTACCATTCTTCAAAATCTTGGGGTGCACGAGGAAATGGATTCCGGTGAATGTCAAACCGCTGAGCAACTTCGAAGTCTATTTAGCTTCCCCTATTATCAAAGCTCATCCAAGGAGAGAAGTCGACATCTATCCTGCTTTCTCATGTCCGAAGTCTGCGGTCGATATGCGAGGAGAATTCATTGCAATGACCCATTTACTATGTCAGCAAAATCCTTTCTGATACCGAAGGACGCTATCCACTAGCAGATAAGACATTCTAGTGCATTCTCGCATCTAAAATTGACCAGACTTTCGTGCCCACACCATCAACGCCTACACTCATCTTCCATTAAGAACTATTCTCGCAAAAGCCCCGATGTATCCGGAAGGTTGATGAAGTGGTCTCCGAGCTTGAGAGTTTGACATCCATTTTCTTCCACGCCCGATATAAAGTCACAAGTGCTCGACTCATTGTAGAATGTACCATCCCATCACCACCGAACAGATCATTCATCACTCCATGACAAATCAATGGACATTATATGTTGATGGAGCTCGTGTACTTCAAGTGGAGCAGAATTTTGCTTATCTCCCAAGTAAAATAACTTTAGTATGGGCTTCACTAAAGTTCCCACCACCAATAATGTCGCCAGTAATGAGGCCCTCAGGTGACTAAGGCGCCATTGACCGTGAGGTCCAAAACTTAGCCATCATCACACCAGGCTCACAGTCGTTGAAGGAGACTTCGATACCCGCCATCCGCATTGCTCGCATCGCCTTTTGGCAAAGTCACTTCGCCGTAATCGAGACCCATCGATAACTCATATTCTAAGGGAGCGTAACACGAGCGTGATGCCCTCTCCAAGTTAGCCACAACAACGATAGAGATCTTTTCAAGAGAAAATACATGAGGACATCCACTTTCCCAAGATTCAAGCGCCGGGTGATACAATCTCTGAGGACCCAAAAGAATCTTCATGGATTGACCCGATCATGTCCTTTCTTCAAAGCTGGCCTTGCCAACACCCCACCGATGCTCCGCCTCCAAGAGATCGAACTTCACCATAATCTGACTAACTCTACAAGCAATCCTTCTAGGCCCTACTTAAAGTGTCTACCACCTTCTGAGGCTAACTATGCAATGCGAGGTTCATTCGTGAATTTGTGGTGAACATTTGGGAGGAAAAGCCCTCCCTCAAAATCATGAGGCAAGGTTTTACCGCCTACAATGAAGAAGGACGAGTTTGTAAAGAAGTGTAACAAGTGTCGCTACATTCCAATCTCACTCATACACCATCTCAGAACTCACCACAGCCCGTGGCCCTTTTGCTCAATGGGGATCGATATAATGGGACTCTTTCCCATTGCCACCGGCAACGAAAATTCATAATCTTGGCCGCATTACTTCAATGGCGGGTGGAAGTCAACCCGCCAAAATCACCAAACAAATGCCAAGCAATTTGTCTGAAAAATATTATTTGTCGTGATTCCAAAGAAAATCATCATAATGGACGCAGCTCGTGAAAGACATTCACATCTTTCTCGCCAGAGTGATATCCGCTAATCCACACATACAGTATCCCATCCACAGTAAATGGGCGTAATCAAGTCACCAATAGACAATACTAAAAGGGCTAAAGACACGACCAACCACGGGCAATGGGAAGAACTATCCAATGTTCTTTGGGCTTACCCAACAGGAGAGAAAGCAGCCGTACAATCGTGTTTGGGCGTATTTCGACATGGGGTCCAGACCAGAACCCATAACTTTGATGCGACAAGCGGCGATAAACCGATTCCATCGGATCTCTGCGAGACGCGACATGTCGGCCTCAGAATGGCTTCTATCGACAAAGGATGGCTCGAGGTTTCAGAAGGGTAAAAACGACCAATATCTGTTGGGGACCTCATCCTCGAAGTCTCGACTTCGGGAAAAGGCCCTGCAGAACAAACTCTCAGGTTTGGGAAGGCAGGTATGTGGTGGTGTCTAAAATCAAGCGCGCGTTGAGCTTAAGGATAGTATGGGAAGAACTCTCCCACGTGCACGGAATGCTACAAACCTCAGTACTACCCGGTGATGTATCGACTTTTTTATTCTAGTGAATCGAAAAACATTATCATCGTGTATGTTTGTATTGCAATTGTTGTTGAATTAAACATTTATCGATACTCTTTGTCATTATTGTCCCTTGGCATCAAGGTGTTTGGATTTATGTTTCTATCATGTTAAAGTTCTCATACTTTTGCTTATGCTTACTTTTATTTTAAAACTCAGAGATACAACTATTGTTGTATCTCATTCGGTAAGATCGATCCCAGGGAATTGATCGATCT
Organism: Cymbidium sinense; assembly: GCA_021442155.1. Classification (NCBI taxonomy): domain Eukaryota; kingdom Viridiplantae; phylum Streptophyta; class Magnoliopsida; order Asparagales; family Orchidaceae; genus Cymbidium; species Cymbidium sinense. The sequence continues at coordinate 158,970,763 of CM038217.1, read as the reverse complement.
TCTATCTGAGGTTAACATCGGAGTAGCCTCGATAAACAACCTTGGATAAGTTGGCAATCCTCTACACTGACTTTTCTCCATAAGGTTAACATCATCAGTAAGCGCTCAGATACACAACTAGGATAGATCGAGAGGTTACGAGAGAACCTCATAAATATATTCGTGCAAGTTTGTCATAAAGCTCTAATGATCTTAGAATAGATCGAATTATCTAAAGGGATTCCGATGATCTCTTACGAATCTTTATCATCGGTACACTTTGACACACAACTCAGGAAATATTCACAATTTTTGTGGATTGTTAATATTTCTCATGAACATACAAGTACAATCAACCGAAATAATATACAACATTTTGCAACATAAAGGAACTACCAGTCTTGATGGTCTCATTAGATGATGAAGAACTATCTCGAGTCATCCTCGTCGTCATTCGTTAGAAGGGTGGAAGCTAGGCTAGGAGAAAGGACCTCAACACCGACTCTCAGCTTGCGATCGCCAAGCGTGTCCCCTTGAAACCTCGGATGAAGCCTTCATCAACTGCCGCTCCAAAGCCTTCACCTCTACATCATGTACCGTGGTCTCACGGCCTCTGAGCGTGATCAGATACTCTTGAAGAACGAGTTCTTGAAGTCCTCCGCGGCTGTGATCCGTCGCTTCTACGAGATAAAGGCGACCTCTTTCTCGAAAGCGGCGTAACTCTCGGTTCTTTGCCTCAGACACGAAACCTTCTCGGAAAGATCTTGAGATCCTTTGCGGCAACCAACCTCTTCTAGCCTCCACTAATTCATCCAGTCAGCTCGACTTCGGCGAAAAGAAAGAGAAGTCGCGAGTGTAACTTCGGTCTGCACTCATCAAGTTGATTCTCCAACACGGACATCTCTTTTACTTTCTCCACATACCTTCTTATATTCACCATGGAGAAACTTGACCTTCTCTACGAATTCGGTCATTGACTGATGTTCATTTTGAAGTCAAGTTCTTGCTTCGATATCGAAATAAGAAAAATTACGTTAAGCAGGAAATGGGAAATAAAAGATGATGAGCAAAGGATTGTTACCGGTTCTTGACATCGCGACTACTGGGAATGATTCAACCGTCCTCGGGGAATGAAGATCCTTGGGGGCGACTACTCGAAGGGCACTCTTTTGGTGCTCGATATCACCATCACCTCTTAGCTCCTTTTCCTCTTCTCTATTGGAGCGGGTCCTTCTGGCAGGAAAGAAGCGGAGGGCAGCTTGGGAGATCGGTGGAAACCTCTTTGTTGGGCTTTCTCAGCATACATAAGGCAGCTGGGATGAATAGAAAGCCGCCTCGAACAAAGATTCCTCACAAATCTGTTGATATATCGAATCTCAAATCGAAGATCTTGATATTACGGAATTTCGGCGTCGCGGATATCTTCATCACCAGCGTGGGGAATGGGTAAATCTCTCTTTCCCCATTTCTCGAAGACCATCATTCTTCACAAAAGAATGCACTTGCCCAACTCTTGGGAGGATCGCCGTCGGGTCAAAGTAGCGACTCCTGCGGTGTCTGACCATGTGCATGATAAACTTGCACATCCGTCGAGGTCGATAGTCAAGTGCGCATCTGCGAAAAGACTATAAGTCCCATCCCACGATCGTCATTGCCGCGGCGAAATGCAAACCTGCATCTTGACAAAATGGCGATCATCTCGGGGGATGGAAACCAATCCAGCGCAAATCATAAGTGGTGAAATACCGTGGGGATTGGGCTCTATCGGACTTCTTGGACACTTAAGAACCAAATCATTAGGAAAATAATATTTTTTGAAGCGATCAATGTGTCTCCGACGACTCCCGCGAATCTTGGTCCTCCCATTTTTAGAAGGTTCCCCTCACGCCTCGTTACAAGGGTGACGTGTCTCTTTCAAAGATTCTCACCCATCTACAAAACCTCGGCAACTCGTGCGATCGAGATGAAAATTATTCAAGGAGAGTGCCCAAACTCCCACCGGGGAGGCTATGCACTGCTTGGTGGAGATGAGGAGGTAGAGGTTGATCCAAGAAGAGTGCAAACTCCCACCAGGGGGGGAGGATGCACTCGGTGGAGATGAGGAGGAGGTGGATCCAAAAAGAGTGCCCAAACTCCCACCGGGGAGGCTATGCACTCTAGAGGAGAGGAGATGAGAAAAGTGTGCCTTTCCCCCTTACCTGAGGGTTTTATAGACCCCCAGGGGCAAAGCGTAAAAGCCCTCAAATCAGTCAAAACCGCGGACCCGTGGAGCCAGTCCCTTGGAGGCCAGCCAGCGCAACCGCCAGCCAGCGCTCCATGTGCCTTCATGCAGCATAGCCAGCAGCGCCGCCATGTATCGACCAGCAGTCGAGCGGCCCAAACCCGGTACGGGTCATAGCCGTGATCCATCGAAACGCGATCCACGGCCCATGATCGGTCACATTGATCCCGCAGTGCCCGGTCGACTATCGACCCGTGACCCATGCGACCAGCCAGATTCAGTTCTCGACCGTAAGCAGCTCCGTCGCCAGCGGGCCGTCGGCCATGCAACCCGTAGACCCGATCCGCATCCGCTGACCCTTCGCAGCGACCACAGCGGCGCCAGCGCGCCGTCGCATGTAGCACAGCCCGCTGAGCCCGTCGTGGCCGCCAGAAACCGTTCGCACCCGGATCGATCCATAACCTCAAAATATCGCACCCACACATATGCGCATTTGCGACATCGACTTCCACCGGTTATAATATCTGTGTTATGAATCTCTGTTCTCAAAATGCGGTTGATGGACTCTCAAATTTGAAGAATTTGCTATTTTCAAGTATTTGACATATATTTTGGATGGCGAGATAATGTCACCCAAAAATAGAGAACAATACATCCTCGAAAATTAATCGATCACGAATCTCAAGGCATTTTTAAATGCTTGATCTAATCACCGATTTGCAAACTTCTGATCAAAGCGTCGATGAGACGAACATAGCAACATCAAGCATAGTCGATCCGCTTGAATCGACTGAAGCTATCGAGCATGAAAATGGATCTGAACCAATGGTCAAAACTAATATTTATAGTCGGTCGAAGGCTCGTCAAGGCGAATCCAACGAATCAAGATCACCCAATTCAGACATCATTAAGGCACCCAAATCATCAAAATACACACCGTCGATCGGGGATCGTGCTCGGGCGTCGATGGAGTGGTTGGAGTTTTTTAGGCCCCCACTCCAAAATCTATAAATAGAGCTTCATTCTCACCTTAGGGGACTCGATTTGAAGACCAGAGCTCGAGAACCACCCGGTGGTAGAAGATCTATCACTCACCACCAAGGTGGTGCAGATCGAGGGCTTCCTTGGGGATCGCCTAGGACTAGAAAGTTCGCTCCTTTCTCCACGAAGATCAAGAGGTTGCTCCCGAAGATCGGTTCTGCCGCTTTTGGGAAACTTCTCCCGGGTTGGAGTTGACCGATATGTATTTTTTCTACACTGAATATTGTTTCCGTAAACATCTTCTTCTCAACTAACGAAGCGGGGACGTATCTTTTGAACACATGAAAGTTCTGGTAGGCCCGGTGGTTTTCCCTTAACGGGTTTTCCACGTATAACCCCGTGTTCATATCCCCTTGTGTGTTGGATAATTTTTTTTGCTACGAAGATCATCTCAAGAAAAATTCTAAAATATTATATATATATATATATATATATATATATATATATATATATATATATATATATATATATGAATTTTTAAAATGCATATTCTTAATCTTAATTATTTAGATATCAAAAAAATTTTTATGAAAATACTTTATTAATCTATGAACGTAAATGCTATTATGTAATCAAATAATGGATTTTTATTTTTTTTTTGTTTTGCTTTTAGAGAGAGACAGAATAAGAAGAGAGAGAGAGAAGAGAGATTTTATATATATATATATATATATATATATATATTATATATATATATATATATATATATATATATATATATATAATTAATTAATTAATTAATTAATTAATTAAATAAATATATATATAATTAATAATTAAATAATTAAATATTTTAATAATAAAAAAATAATAAATAAATTTTTTTTTATTGTGTTTTATATATTAATAATTAAATAAATAAATAATTAACTATATATATAATATATATTATATATATATATATATATATATATATATATATATATATATATATATATATATATCTAATTTTAATAAAATAAATATATATATATATATATATGTATAATAATTTTTAATACATATATTTAATTTAAAGATGAATTATTATTTATTTTTTTTTTTATATATATTTATATTTTTTATTTTTTTTGTTATTATTATTATTTTTTTATACTTTTATATTTTATATTATTTTATTTTTTTTATATTTTTATATTATTTTATATATTTTATATTTTTTATATTTTATAATTTTTTTGTTATTATTATTATTTATTTTATATTTTATATATTTTTATATTTTTTATATTTTATATTTTTATTTTTAATGCATAAATATAATATTTTTTTATATTTTATATTTTTAATATATATATATTTTACGTGATTAAAGATGAATTATTATTTATTTTACTTTTTTTTCTTTCTTTTTTAATTTATAAATCTTCATCATTTTTAATAACTTTTATATATTATTTTCTTAATTTATAATATCAAAGTTATTAAAAATTATGAAGATTTATAAATTAAAAAAAAAGATATAAGTCTAAAATAATAATAATAATAATAATAATAAATATAAAAAATATAAATATATAAAAAATAAATAATAATTCATCTTTAGTCACGTGAAATATATATGCATTAAAATTATTATTTATATATATATACACTTAATTAATTATTTATTAAAATTTATTTATTTATTTATTTATTTATTTATTTATGCATATAAAAATATGCAAATTAAAAAATTTTATTTTTTATTTTTTTATTTATTAAAAATTTAATTAATTATTTAATTATTTAATTATTAATGCATATATATACCTATTTATTTAATTATTTAATTATTTATTTATTTATTTATATATTCTCTCTTCTCCGTGTGCGCGCGCTCTCTCTCTCTCTCTCTCTTACTGAAAGCAAAAAAATAAAAATAAAAAATATGGTCGTCTTTGACGGACATTTTATGACGTATTCTCCGTGGAATCATCAGATGACGACATTCTATTTTCAAAAAAAAAAAAAAATTTGATCTAAATTAATTAAAGTTAAGAATGTGCCTATTTTAAAACTTCTCATATATATATATATATATATATATATATATATATATATATATATATATATATATATATATATATATATATATATATATATTTATTTATTTATTTATTTATTTATTTATTTATTTTAAAAAAATTATATTTTAAAATCATTTTAATTAAAGTAAGTAGGTTCCAACTTCCAAGAGACTTTACAAATTGTTAAGAGTATGGTACTTCGCTTCACACCCAAGCAAGAAATTGAATGATTTTATTTTTATTTGTTTTACCTTTGAATATTCTTTAGCTTTGCTTTAAATCGGTAGTGATGCATCTCCATAAGACCAATTAGATGATGCCTTGTTTGATGGTGTCGGCATCATAGTTGTAATTTATTTATTTTTCTTAATTTTGTTTATAACTTTCCATTCCTCATTCTTAATTAATTTAAGTTGGATTTAGGTTGAAGGAAATAAATAAATAAAAAGTTAAGAGTATTGAAAATTCTTGCATGAGGGAAAATAAGGCTGGAGAGCTTTGAATGATCTCACCTTAACTTTTTTTTAATGTTAAATATTATTTATTTAATAAAAACAAACAATATTAGGGTGATTTAGGGTTTAGGATAAATGGATGAATATAAGTGCTAGATGACTCGTGGAAAACTAATGCCAAGAGAATTAACTATGGAGAAAAAGAAGCTTTCATCCACACAAATCACAAGCACAAAACTCTTTCAATTTGATACCAAAGGTTTATAATACTTAAACATCCAATGCAATTATAATTAGGATTACTTCAACAATCTCAAAAGAAATCATCAATTAAGGCAATTCAACATCTATATAACATACTGAGTTATGATGATTTCCCTTTTCAAGTTAAGTTGATAAGAATATATTCGTCTATGTCTAATATTATTGATTGATAGTAATATAGAAGACATCATTTTTTTATTAGTTTTATTTTGAGAATTATTGTAATCTCTTAATGGAGAAATGAGAAATCAATTATAATGTTCTATCATTCTGATATGAATCACCTTCGTTCTTTTGATGGAGCATTTAATGATGTGTGATTAATGAAGTAAGGAGTATTGAAAGCTCAATAACTTTGATGAACCTAAATCTTTTCAAAAGAGATTGTATAGAATAACCAAATGTCATCATGATCAAAAGTAGTTAGCTCTTGTATGGAGCCAAGGGTAGAGCATTGGTCAAGTAGCCTCTAGTTGGTGTTAGCATGGCCATCACTATCCTTTTTTATATAAGGTGTGAGGAATGACCACATTATCTAGCCTTGTTTTAAGTGTTTCAATAACTAAACTTGTTATAAAAAGAGACATGTATATCTTAGAAACCCTGGAGATGAACTTAGTAGGTTTTGGCAGTAAGAAGATTAGGGTCAACCAAGCCTAAAAATACTCTATGAACCTAAGATCATATATGGTGAGTTTAAAATTTTAAAGTTGCAAATGATATTTGATGTGTTCTTTTTTTTTTTTCTTTTTTGTTATGACCTTGCTTGTATATGGATTAGAAAAGTTTATATATGTGATATGGAGTCTTTTTTTTAAAAAAAAAAAATATTTTAGGAGTTTAAAATGACAAGTTGAAAGCAATGTCAAAAATAGCTCACAAAAATACTAGTTTGACTGGCTTGATACCAAGCTTTAGTTTTTGGAATTTTTCATTGAACATGATTGGATTTTCTAATATAGGATAAGAGATGAGGGGAGATGGAAGAGAAGAAAAGACAAAAGTTTATATGAGAAATTCAAAGAAATATTGCACAAAATTAACTCTCTAATATTTCTTCATTACAAAAATTACAACATATCTAAATGATATTCCATAAGTTTTGCCCTTGAAATTTGAATTATCTCCTAGTAGGAGGTGGCTCATTATTTGTATGAGAAAGTTGATCAATATATAGAGGAGAGCTGCAGCCAGCCCCATACATTTAGGATAGTGGCTATTGTGACTAATTGTTGACTTGATTTGATCTATAATCTTCTACTGTTATATCCTTTCATTGAAAAATATATATATTATAAGTATTTATTTTACTCATATGATTTGAGTGCAAATATAAAACTTGAAGTGCTCATTATCTCTCTTAACTTTATTTAAAATATCTAAAATCTTCTACTTGTATAGTATAATGTATTGATAAACATATGTGCTTCACTGATCTCTTAATGCTCTCAAGTCTCTTACATAATTCATTATATATATAATGGCAAAATACATGATGATATAATATACATTGTCTTTCATCACAACGAGTTAATAAAGCAACATAATCTCCAATTGGATCAATCATAATAAATTCTTTTATCTATTTGATCCCTCTAAAATTTGGTTGATTAGTTGATGTTTTTCACTATCATGACCAAATATATATATATATATATATTTGCATGGTAGAAAATTTATAGCAATTGAATAAAATTTTACGCGTTAGCTTTGTTGAGAAATCCAGCACACACATAGATATTTGAAAAGAGAATAAAAAAACTCCAAAATTTTTACGTAAAAATACTCCCGAAAAAGAGGAAAAAATCATGGGGTTTAGCATAGTAAAAATGTTTCGCTATATATCAACTATAAAGTACAAATTTGAATCTTCCCGATGACGGGATCACAAAAATCGTATGTAAGAAATCATGATAATGGGAACTCATCAGTTACAACGGAATAGTTGGGTTTACATTATTGGTGACGTATCGGCGGCAATGATACGGCGGCATGGTGGTGATGTCTAGCTCTTTGTCAACTTTCTTCCATATTCACTTCTAGCTCCTCCCTCCCCTTCATGACAAGAATGGGTTCCTATTTGTAGGATTTTGAAGACGTATTTTGATCATTGTAGCCAAAATCTCAAAACAATCAATGGGACGGCTTATATCGATTCATTTGATTATAGATAGTTTTTCGATGATTTGATCATTCAAACGATATTTGATTTGAGTGATCTTAGGCTCGTTGAATGTCTTGTCGAGTCACTCGATTCGACTATAAGCACATTAAATTTGGGACTCATTTGATCATTCAGTCAGTATTTTTGAAGTTTCATATATAGCTTTTGGGTTTGATTTAAGCTCATTGGGGCACGATTTGACCCAATTATAATATTATTAGACTCATCTTACTAAGTCATTTAATTTGATTATATATATGCTTTAACTTGATATTTGTTCTTATTTATAAATTTTAAATTGATATATCATTCCCCTCTATTTTTTGATGATAATTTAAATTTCTTCCAAAAATAAATTTAATAAATCTTGAGAGAGAAATAGAGGGAAAGATTTTTTTTTAATGAGGAACGTGGAAAGTTTTTTAATTTAAAATATTAATAATTTCTCTTTTTTTTTAGAAAGATGAAAAGTTTTATATATATATATATATATATATATATATATATATATATATATATATATATATTGAATATGAAGAGTTTTCTTCTTTTTTATTATTATTTTATTAAAAGAACCTGAAGGGTTTTTTAAATTTTATTTTATTTTTAAAATTTTTTAAAGAATTTGAAGATTTAATTTTCAAGTATAAATACGCTCCAAAGGATAAAGGAAAACTTACACCTTATTTTCTTCACTTTGACAGCCTCCACTAATCAGTATAATGGTGCTAACCCCCCTCACATGTTCCAATTCTCTTCGATCTTAGAGTTTCCAACTGACTTGGTTAAGCGGCACATCTCCCGAATTCAGGCTCTAGTGTGCTTCCACTTTCTTCTCTTTAGTAACCTCCACCGATATACGATAACCCTGTGAGACTCTAGTTCTCCCAATCTTGAGGTTTAACTAACTTTGGTTGAAGTATCCAGTTGCTGCTTTCACTTTTTTCTCTTTGGTAGCCTCTACTGACCTCTATAACGGTGTCGACCCCCCTCACAGGCTCAAGCTCTCCCCGATCTCTAGGTTTCCAGTTGACTAGGTTAGGCGGCTCGCATCCTGAATTCAGGCTCTAGTGTGTTTCCAAGTTCTTCCAACTTTCTCTAAATCCTAGAATCCTTCACTGACCTTTATGACGGTGAGAGACCCCCTCACAGGCTCTAGTTCTCCCCAATCTCGGGGTTTGAAACTAACCTGGTTAGGCGACGCGTATCCCGAATTCAAGCTCCGGCGTGATTCCAAGTTTCTCTAAATCCTGGAATCCTCCACTGACCTTTATGACGGTGCGCGACCCCCTTCGTAGGCTCCAATTCTCCCCAGTCTCGGGGTTTGAAACTACCCTAGTTAGGCAAAGCGTATCCCAAATTCAGGCTCCAGGCTCCAGTGTGATTCTAAGTTTCTTTAAATCCTAAAATTCTCCACTGACCTTTATAACGCTACGCGACCCCCTTCACAGGCTCCAATTCTCCCCAGTTCTATGGTTTGAAACTAACCTGATTAGGCGGCTTGTATCCCAAATTCATGCTTCATATTATCTCTTATGGTTGTTAAGGCTTTTACCCCTAACATAAGAAGTATATATTTTTATCTTATAAAATTTTTGCCCCATAATGACGACAGTAATCATATATTATTTTCCAGATTTTGACTTCTAAAGGATTATGATTTATATATATCTCATGATATTTTTGGTATACCTGTATCTTTTGAGGTTTTTAGTATACTTGTACTTTCTAAGATTTTTGGCTTTTGAGATTTTTAATATATATGTACCTTCTGAGGCTTTTACACCCTGAGATTTTTAATATACCTATACCTTCCAAGGCTTTTGCCTTCTGAGGTTGTCAACGTACCTGTACCTTCTGAGACTTTTGCTTTCTAAGATTTTTGATGTACTTGTACCTTTTGATGCTTTTGCCTTCTGAGATTTTTGATGTACATGTACTTTCTGAGGCTTTTGCCTTTTGAGATTTTTGATGAGTGGAGATGCTGTCAACCACTTGCTCTCTTGGAATTTTTTTTAGTGAGGACATTGTCCACTACTAGCTTCCCATCGAGGCATCCTCAGGGGCGTGCCTTCCAGGGGAGGAATCCATAAATAATTTTTGACATATCTGAGGTTGTTTGTGGAGTGTTACTCGTCGACATTTAACCTGTGTGGAAGAGATCAATAGCTTTAACTCTCATCCGAGGTTGTTTTGTCAAAGTGTTATTCCATGACGTTAACTTATGTGGAAGAGGTTAAATATTTTGATTCTTCCAAGATTATTTGTTAGAGTATTACTTGATGACGTTACCATGTATGGAAGAGGTCAAATCAAAATATCTGTTTCATATTATAGCCAAAATTTCTTCTTGACCTTTGTTTCATTTTTTCATGAGTATGATTAGATAATCATAATTTGTAATTTTTTTCAATTACTCCACATTATTGACTTGCTTCTCGGACTGATAATCAATTAGATATCCAGAACATTGATTTGGATGATCTTTTGAGATCAAGGATTGCCCCCCAATTTTTGATAAGAATTGAAGGATTAATATTTGATGTTTCTTCATTCTTCATATGTGTTACTCCCAAGTAGGATTTTATTCATCATATAGATGGTGCTGCTCTTAACTTGAAGTCAGATTATCAACCATTGTGAAAATACAGATGAAATATTTCTCACACATGGTGACAAACTGTTGTGTGCCAGAAAACTTGTAGCGGTAGAATAAAACTTCACTCCTTAGTTTTCTTGAGAAATCTAGCATACACATAGATATTTGAACAGAGAACAAAAAACTCTAGAATTTTTATGTGAAAAAACCCCCGGAAGAGGGGAAAAAATCACGGGACCTAGCTCAGTAAAAATGATCCAATATATATCAACTTTAGAGTACAAAGTTTGAATCTTTCCGATAATAGGATTACAAAAATTGTATGTAAGAAACCCTGATAATGGGACTCCAGGATCAGATTATAATAGCTATATAGCAGTAGTTAGGATATAACGGTTGTTGGTGACAGTGAGCAACGACAATAGGCGATGATCGGCGACCATGGTAGTGATGAAGAACTTCAAACTTGTAGCTCTCTCCCAACTTTCTTCCAAGTTCTCTTATAGCTCGTCCCTCCACTTCATGACAAGAATGATGTCCTATTTATAGGATTCTGATAGGGGCTTTTTGATCATTGTAGCCAAAATCTCAAAACACTCCATCGGATGGCTTATATCGATTCATTTGATCATAGATAATTTTTTGATGATTTGACCATTCCAATAATCTTCGATTTGAGTGATCTTAGGCTCGTTGGATTCCTCTTTTTGAGCCGCTCGATTCAACTATAAGCACATTAAATTTCAAACTCATTTGATCATTCAGTCAGTATTTTGAAATTTTCATATATAGCTTTTGGGTTTTATTTGAGCTCGATTTGACCCAATTCTAGTATTTTTGAACTCATCTCACTGAGCTATTTAATTTGATTGTATATATACTTTAACTTGATATTCATTTTTATTTATAAATTTTAAATAAATATATCAAATACATCTATATGTATAAGCAATCAAATAAGTTCTACGAAAACATGTAATAAAAGCTTGAAGAAGGTTAAAGCCTACAAATTTTTTAAGCAACAACACTTATGTGCAACTGTTTATAAACATAGCTATAAGATTATTATATTTGTTGCATGCTAGAAAACCAGTTGCGGTAGAGTAAAAATTTACGCCTTAGCCTTGTTGTGAAATCTAGCACACACACAGGTATTTAAAGAGTGAACAAGAAAACTCTAGAAATTTTCACGTGGAAAATCTCGAAAAGAGGAAAATCACCTGCAGAAAAAAACTTCCACTATGTATCTATTTAGTACAAAATCTTCCGATAAGATTACGAATTGTATATGAAAGGAACAATGTAGTCATTAGTGTGCTGTTACAGTGGTATTGCTGATGATACGAAAAACGAGGAACAACGGCGATTAAGGTCGTTATGATGGAGAGAGGTTGTGGCGGTGAGGATCGGCCGCGTGGACCGGCGGTGGTTGGATCGTCAGTGGTGTACGGTGCTTGGAGGATCTTCAAGCTTTAGGGCTCTCTCCTCTCTCCCTGCCTCATATGAGGAATGAGAGGCTATTTATATATTGGAGGAGTGGCGTCTCTGTAAATACATGCAAAATCTGAACCACTCCTCTCCATCGGATGGCTCATGATGATTCCTTTGATCATATGATATATTTTGTATATTTGAATGCTCAAATGAAGTCAGAATTATGAGATCTTGGGCTTGTTGGATCTGGCTCATCGAGACGCTTGATTTGACTATAAACATTCCATATTTGAAAGATTTTTAGGAATTTAACTGATGTCCCAAAGTTTTCAATGATATTTTAAGTGCTTGATCTCGATCAGTTTCAATTTCGGATCAGCTTGCTTTCGGCATCAAGATTCGTGCTTCAACTAGTGGAATTTTTAGGGTCATATCAGTTGCCCCCCTATTTTTGGATGATATTATCTCAACCATCCAAAAATATATATGCCAGATATTTGAAAATAGCAGATTCTTCAATGAAATTTATGGTTCCATTAACCATATATTTTGAAAGAAGAGATCTTCATGGGAACACAAGATTATCACCACGGAAGCGGATGCAGGGCCACGGATGTGTGTAGGTATATGCAGGTAGATTTTGAGGTTGACCATTTAGTACGAAACGGGCGCCGGGTGCTGTGGGGCGCCGCGCGAGCGAGCCGCGCGAGTGTGCGACGCCATGGACGAAGGCGCGAGCATGGTTGAAGCGGGCTGAATCTGCGGGTTTAAGCGGGTCCGTGGGCGGCACCCATCGCAGTCGTCTGATTCGGTGAGCGGTCAGGCTGGTCCGGCGGGTCAACGGATCTGAAGCGCTGAGTCAGTCTGGCGGCGAACGCTGAAGCGGAAGCCGAAGGCGACCAGCGTAATCGTGGGGAAGCGTCGCGAGCCCGGGCCAGCAACGCGCTGGCCGTTTTTGCGTTCCATCCGTTTTAAGCGGTTTTGGGATTTGGCGGTTTTGACTTTTACCTATAGGTCTATAAAATCCCAGGGAGGAGAAGGCACCTTTTCTTCTTCTTGAGAGAAGGTCGTTAAGTCGATCAAACATGCACGTCTTTATTCAATTTCTCGAATAGCGTCAGGCTCATCGGACCGTCCGGGTTTGGAAGCGATCGCGTGGTAGTTCGCGGCGTTGTTCCGGTTTTCCCTCAAAAGATCGGCCTCGCCTGTCGGGTTTGGAGCGAGCAAGGCCGCGTACATCGTTGTTCCGGTTTTCCCTCAAAAGAGGCGTCAACCGGCCTCGTCGGACCATCCGGGTTTGGAGGCAATCAAGGCCCGTAGTACATGCGTCGTGTTTATAATTTTCCCTCGAAAGAGGCATTAACTTTACTCGTCGAACCGTCCGGGTACGGAGGCGATCAAGGCCCGCAGTACATACGTCATGTCTATAATTTTCCCTCGAAAGAAGCGCTATCAGACCGTCAGTCGGGCGATCAAAGGCGCGCGACGTCGTGTCTGATTTTCTCGAAAGGCGTCGGCTATCGGACCGTCCGGTTTGGAAGCGATCATCGCGATATAAGAGCGAGGTTAACCAGCGATGCCCCATGTCCGATAATGTCAGCGAGATGATAGTGGCGAGTGATGATAAGTCTGGTTGGTAACCGGCGACTATGGTTAGCGGCGTGTGGTTGAGCCAGCAACGGTGTCAGTATGATGGTGATGAGTGCAGATACCGGCAGCGCAATGGTACCGCGATTATGGCGATGACCAGCGCGGATAGTTAGCCAGCAGATGGCGATAATGTGGCCGGCATGATTCGCGGTAGTGGTGGTCAGCAGCGATTAATGATGCAGCCGCGTACCGATAATATGGAGATGTAGTGCGAGGTGCGGCAGATTGCGAGCGAGCCGTAGTCGCAAGCAATCGGCAGTATGGCCAACGTGATGGCGATGAGGGTGACGATGAGCGAGGATGGTCAGCGAAAATTGGCAGTGACGGCGTGCCAGGTAGAGATGGTCGGTGGAATGGCAACGATATGGTGGTACCGCAAAATTATCTCGGCGATTGGCGGCGAGGTCTTTGACTATCCGGTTTGTGTGAAATGACGTCAATAAACTTATGGAAGAGGTCAAATTGAATCAGTTGAGGATTTTTGACCTATCCGAGGTTATTTGTGAGAGTGTTACTCGATGACATTAACCTGTATGGAAGAGGTTGAATTGAATCCGCTGAGGATCTTCGACCCATCCGAGGTTGTTGTCGTATGGCGTTAACTTTGAATATAGGCCAGGAAGTCCACCAAAGACCTTTTGACCTATCCCAGGTTATTTGTCGAGTATTCGATGGCGTTAACACATGGAAGAGGTTGAATTGAATCCGTTGAGAATTTTGACCCATCCGAGGTTGTTTGTAAGAGTATTACCCGTTAACTTGGTGTATGGAAGAGGTCAATTGAATCAGTTGAAGATTTTGACCCATCCGGGGTTGTTTGTCGAGTGTTACCCGATGATGTTTGCATGGAAGATGTCAATTAAATCCGTTGAGGATTTTAACCCATCGAGGTTGTTTGTCTGTTACGATGAAGTTAACATGGAAGAGGTTGAATTGAATCCGTTGAGAATTTTGACTCATCCAGGTTGTTTGTCGAGTGTTGCCGATGGCGTTAACCTGTATGGAAGAGGTCGAATTAAATCCGTTGAGAATTTTTGACCCATCCGAGATTGTTTGTCAGAGTGTTACCCGATGACGTTAACCTGTATGGAAGAGGTCGAATTGAATCTGTTGAGGATTTTTGGCCCATCTGAGGTTGTTTGTTGGTGTTACCCGGCGAATTAATATGGAAGAGGTTGAATCACCGATATTTTTTATAGGTTGTTTGTCATAGTCTTTGCTCAATGGCGTTAACTTGTATGGTTGAATTGAATCACTGAGGATTTTGACCTATCCGAGGTTATTTGTCAGAGTGTTACCCGATGATGTTTACCTGTGTGGAAGAGGTCGTGGGAAGTCCACCAAGGACCTTTTAATCTATCCTGAGTTGTTTGTCAAAGTCTTTGCTCGATGACGTTAACCTGTATAGAAGAGGTCGAATTAAAACATCCATTTGTGGTTGTAGCCAAAGTTGCTCCTTAACCTTGGTCTCGTTTTTCCATTAGTATGATTGGAAAATCAAAATTTGTAAAGTTATATTTCTTCTCAATGTTGAAATATCCTCCAACTTTGACATGTTTCTTGGGATGATAATCCATTAGATGTTTAACATATTAACATGGGCGATCTTCTGAGATTAAGAGCTACCCCCAAGTTTTCGATAAAATCTGAAGGAACGAAGTTTGATGAATCTTCATTCTTCTGCGCTCTTAAAATGCTCCACCTCGATGGTGGTTTTAATCTTGTTGGGAAACTTGGTGATACAAGATGAAATAATGGAATCGGTTTCCCAGAATAGCTGCTCTGCTAGAAAAAGCGGTAGAGTAAAGTTACGCCATTGTGAAATCCAAACACAGTATTTAAAGCAACAAGAAAACTCGAAATTTTCAATGAAAAATGAAAGAGGAAAAACCACGGAGTTTAGCTAAAAAGCTTCCACTATGTTTGAGTACAAAATCTTCTCGATAGATTCTGAAATTTATGAGAGAACAAGCTATAGTCCGTTCGTGGTATTGCTTGTGGTAGCGGTGATGGCAAACAACGGCGATAGATGAATGTCAATGATGGAGGCGAGGTTGGCAGCGGCGAGATCGGTGCGGCGGTGGCGGGCGGTGGTTGACATCAGTGGTGGCACAATGTGAGGATCTTCAGCTTTAGGGCTCTCTCTCTCTTACTTGGGTCTCCCCTCATGAGGAATGAGGAGTTATTTATAGGTGGAGGAATGGCGTCAGTAAATACAAAATCGAACAACTCCTCTCCATCTGACGGCTGAATGATTCCTTTGATCATATGATGTATTTTAAGTATTTGAATGCTCAAAGTGAATTATGAGATCTTGGGCTTGTTAGATTTGGCTCGTCGTTTGACTATAAACACTTCATATTTCAGGTATTTATGAATTTAACGATATCTCAAAGTTTAATGATATTTTAAGTGTTTGATCTCGATCGGTTCAATTTTGGATCGACTTTCGGCGTCAAGATTCTAGTGGAATTTTCAGGGTCATATCAATATTGAAGTTTTATTTGTATTTATTATGAATATTATTATTATTTTTTGCTTGTTAAAAATTATATAATAATTTCTTTATAACTATCACATAGTAAAAAAAAATTTATAATCATTAAATTATTAAAAAAAAGATAACAAATAGCCTATAATTAGTAGTAATCTAAAAATAATAATAATAATAATAATAATAATAATAATAAAGTTTGCTAGACGGACATGAGAGCTTGAAGTTGAAAAGTCATATACAATAAATTTAGGATTTGATTCTCATATTATTTTAAAGAATTTAGTTGAATTTAAAATATAATATTAGAATTTTATTCAGGTCGATAACGGCCACCTAACATCCTTCACGGTCACGTTAGTAAAACCGCGTCACCTAACAGTTGATGAAAATTCTCTGCTAACTTGGACCATGTGTTCACGTGATGGTCTTTTTTATTTGTTAACATATAAATATTTAAACTTTAATATTCATAAATATAAAATTATGTGTATTATTTAAAAAAAATTAATAATAACATTATTGTTGGATGCTAAAAACTCAGTTACGGCAGAATAAAATTTTACGCCTTAATTTTGTTAAGAAATCCAGTACACACAGATATTTGAAAAGAGAACGATAAACTCTAGGATTTTTACATGAAAAAACTCTAACAAGAGCGAAAAATCATAAGGCCTAGCCAGGTAAAAATGTTTCACTATATATCTATTTTTAAATACAAAGTTTAAGTTTTCCCGATAATAGAATTACATAATTGTATGTAAGAAAGCGACAACGGAAATCCCAAAATCGGTGATAATAAATATCCAGAGAAGTTGGGTTATGCGATGATTAGTGGCACGATAGGAATGATGGTTGTCGATGATTTATTATCAGGTGATAGTGGTGAAAGCGATGGCGGTGTGGTGACAACAATAGTGGTTGGCGGCGGTAGTCGGTACAGTGAGATCAGCGGCGTGGTCCTGGTGGTCAACAGTGTGCAGCAGCGACCACAGCAATTAATCAACAGCGATCTGGTGGTATGCAGCGCAAGAGCCGGCAGTGGTGCAATTGGGTCAGCGGTGGTCGATGTGATGACGGCTGCGGTGATGGCGGCGCAGATGATCATGGAGTCATCATCATAGCGGATAGTGAGCGGTTGTCGATAGCCTGGCCGTGGTCGATGGCGGTGGCCGTGGATGCGATGGTAGTGGCCGGTGATGGCGGTGGTCAGCGGTCCATCGAGGTAACCGATTATCTTGAGGTTTTTCAAGCCTTTCTCTCTCTTTTCTTTTCCTCTCCGACAATAATGGGGTCATATTTATAGGATTTTGATAGGGCATTTGGTCATTATAGTCAAAATCTCAAAACACTCCATCGGACGGCTCGAAATGATTCATTTGATATCTCATGTATTTTAAATATTTAAATGCTCAAATGAAGTCAGAATCAAAAGATCTTGGACTTGTTAGATCCGGCTCGTCAAGACGCTCGATTTGATCATAAACACTCTATATTTAAGAACTATTTAGGGATTCAACTGATATCCCAAAGTTTCCAATGATATTTTAAGTGATTGATCTCGGTTAGTTTCAACTTAGGATCAGATTATTTTCGACATCAAGATTCGTGCTTCAACTAGTAGAATTTTCAGTGTCATATCAGTTGTCTCCCTATTTTTGGATAACATTACTTATTTCATCCAAAAATATATAAAATTTCTTTTTTTAAATAAAATAACTTTACTTATTATTACGATTTGTAATTACATATGTTATATGTATTAATTTATTTATTAACTAATTAATTATTAATATATTTATATTTATATATATCGGCATTTAGTCTTGAAAGAGATGGAGGGGTTTTTTTAATTAAATGTCATAAAGAGGAGAGAGTTTTTTTTAATTAAATGTCATAAGGAGGAGAGGGTTTTTTTTAAATTAAATGTCATAACGAGAAGAGGAGGCTTTTTTTAATTAAATGGTTGGCAAATATTTTTTAAGAAAATTTTTTCCTTTTGTTCATTTATCATTCTTATAAAGAATGTCATTTATTTTGGTGATCAAGACCCATAGTTCACATATGGCCGAGACTCGATTTTCCTCGAAGATCAGTAAGTCGGGACCGGTAGGGTTTGGAGGGATCAAGACACACATGGTTCATATGCTCCGGTTTTCCTCGAGAGAGGCATTAACTGTTCTCGTCGGACCGACTTGGTTTGGAAGCGATCAAGGCCTGTACTTCATACGGCGAGGCTCCGATTTTCCCTCAAGAGAGGCATCAACTGTCCTCGTCAGACTGACTGGGTTTGGAAGCGATCAAGGCTTGTAGATCATACGACGAGGCTCCAGTTTTCCCTCAAGAGAGGCGTCAATTGTCCTAGTTAGACCGATTGGGTTTGGAGGCACGCAAGGCCCGTAGTTCATAAGAAGAGGTTTCCGTTTTCCCTCGGGAGAGGCATCAACTGTCCTCGTTATATCGATCGGGTTTGAAGCCATTAGGGCCCATAGTTCATACAACGAGGCTCCGATTTTCCCTCGGGAGAGATGTCAACTGTCATTGTCGAACCGATTGAGTTTGGAGGCGATCAAGCCCTGTATTTTATAGAAATTTGATTTTTTTTGAACACTAATAGTTGACAACTACCAAGGTGGTGGGGAAGTATTGATTAGGAACCATTCATCAGAAAACTCAAAAATTCTAGAAAATAATTTTAGAGTGTCATTTTTCATGATATTACTTGATGTCGTTGACTCGTATGTAAGTGGTAGAATCGAATTCGCTGAAGATTTTTTACCCATCTGAGATTATTTGTCAAAGTGTTGTTTGATGACATTAACCTGTATGGAAGATGTTGAATCAAATCTGCTGAAGAATTTTGACCCATCCAAGGTTATTTGTCAAAGTGCTACTTGATGACGTTAACATGTATGGAAGAGGTCGAATCGAATCCGCCAAAGATTTTTGACCCATCCGAAGTTATTTGTCAAAGTATTACTTAATGACGTTAACTTGTATGAAAGAGGCTGAATCGAATCCATTAAGGATTTTGGCCCATCTGAGGTTATTTTCAATGTATTATTTGATGACAGTAACCTCTATGGAAGAGGTTGAATCGAATCCGCTGAGGATTTTTGACCCATTCGAGGTTGTTTATCAAAGTGTTACTTGATAACGTTAACCTGTATGGAAGAGGTCGAATCAAATCCGCCAAGAATTTTTGACCCATCTAAGATTATTTATCAAAGTATTACTTGATGATATTAACCTATATGTAAGAGGTTGAATTGAATCCGTCAAGGATTTTTGACCCATCCGAGATTTTTTATCAAAGTATTACTTGATGACAGTAACATGTATGGAAGAGGTTGAATCGAATCCGCTGAGAATTTTTGACCCATCCAAGGTTGTTTGTCAAAGTGTTACTTGACGACGTTAACCTATATGGAAGAGGTCGAATCGAATCAGCCTAGGATTTTTGACCCATCTGAGGTTGTTTATCAAAGTATTACTTGATGACGTTAACATGTATGGAATAGGTCGAATTGAATCTGCCAAGAATTTTTGACACATCTGAGGTTGTTTGTCAAAGTGTTACTTGATGACGTTAACCTGTATGAAATAGGTCGAATCAAATCCGCTGAGGATTTTTGACCCATCTCAGGTTGTTTGTCAGAGTGTTACTCGATGACGTTAACCTATGTGGAGTAGGTACAGAGTTATGATCTATCTGAGGTTATTTTTCAGGATGTTACTCGGTGACATTTAACATGTGTGAAAATAGTCGATAGTTTTTACTCTCATCCGAGATTATTTTGTCAAAGTATGACATTAACCTGTGTGAAAGAGGTTAAACATTTTGATTCTTTCGAGATTATATGTCAAAGTATTACTCGATGACGTTAACCTGTGTGGAAGAGGTCAAATCAAAATATCTGTTTGAGGCTGTAGCCAAAGTTGATCCTTGACCTTTGCCTTATTTTCTATGAGTATGATTAGAGAATCATAATTTGCAAAGATATCTCTTTGATTTTTTTTTTGAATGTTGAAATTTCTCCATTTCATTGACTTTCTTCTTGAACTGATAACTAATTAAATATCCAGAATATTAATTTGAATGATCTTTTTAGATCAAGGGTTGCCCCCTAGTTTCTAACTAGAGTTGAAGGATCAAAGTTTGATGGATCTTAATTCTTCGTATGTGCTCCTCAAAAGTACGAAGTGCTCCACCTAGTTGGTAGTTTCGATCTTGTTAGAAAACTTGGTTGTGTGACATGATGAAGTAATGTGAATCAGTTTTTCACAGACGACTCCAAACTGTTGCGTGCTAGAAAATTAGTAGTGGTAGAATAAAAGTTTACGCCTTAGCCTTGTTGAGAAATCTAGCACACACACGGATATTTGAAGAGTGAGTGAACAGATAATCTGTTACTTAATATTCCTATATATCAAGTTTAAGTTTATATACTTGTATCCGAAAATATTGTAATATAATATATCCGGTCATATAATATAAACAATCAGAATAGTGAAATGAATGTCCGATGATTTGTATCAATGGTAGTTGGCGGTGGTGCAGCGGTTGGTGGCCAAATATGTGAGCAGTACGGTGGTCAGCGGCAACAGTGACCGCAGCGAAGGACCAATAGTAATTGACGGTGGAAGAGGCCGGCGGTGGTAGGCGACGGTGAGCGCAGTGGTCGATCACGATGGCGGTGGCGTGGTGGCGCAATGATGATGGCGGTGATCGGCGATGGTTAGCGGCGATGATCAGCGGCGGTGATGACTCGGCAGTGGTGGGGGTGGCCGGAGCTTGGAGGTTCTTCAAGCCTCGAGCTCTCTTCTCTTTATCTTGTCTCTCTCATGCGAAGAATGAGGCTATTTATTATAGTGGTATCTCTGTAAATACAAGCAAAATCCAAACCACTCCATCAGACGGCTCGAAATGATTCCTTCGATTATTTGATATATTTTAAGTATTTGAATGCTTAAATGAATTCAAAATTAGGAGATTTTAGGCTTGTTAGATCTGGCTCATCAAGACGCTCAATTTGACTATAAACACTCCATATTTAGAAGCTGACTTATATCGCAAAGTTTTTAATTATATTTTAAGCGAATGATCTCAGTTAGTCTTGACTCAGAATCAGATTGCTTTCGACATCAAGATTCGTGCTTCAACTAGTGAAATTTTCAATGTCATATCAATTGCGCCCTATTTTTGGATGGCATTACTTATCTCATCCCAAATATATTATTTTTTTCAAAATAAAATAACTTTACTTATTATTAAGATTTGTAATTACATATGTTATATGTATTAATTTATTAATTAATTAATTAATTATTAATTTTTATTTATATATATCGGCATTTAGTCTTGAAAGAGAGGGTTTTTTTAATTAAATGTCATAATGAGTAGAGATTTTTTTTTAATTAAATGTCATAGTGATGAGAGGGGTTTTTTAATTAAATGACTTAATGAGGAGATCAGTTTTTTTTACTTAAATGTCATAATGAGGAGAGAAAATTTTTTTCAATTTTTTTAATTTATTCTCTTTTTTCTCTTATAGTGGATCTATAAAAACCCCATAGGGTCAAGTAAAGAGACACAATTTTCTTTCATATGCTCTAGTATTCTTCGGCATTTGATGAGAAATTACCTAGCAGAAGTTGAGGGGCTAAGGGTAAAATTTTTTTTCTTTTGTCAGCGAAGCTCTGACCTTCTTCTAAAAAGAAGGTAATTTATTTTGTTGACCAAGACCCATAATTCATACGACGGGGCTCTGATTTTCCCTTGAAAGAGGCGTCAACTATCCTCATCGGATCGATCGGGCTTGGAAGCTATCAAGGCTCGTAGTTCATACGGCAAGGCTCTGAATTTCTCTCGAAAGAGGCATCAACTATCCTCGTCAGACCGACCAGGTTTGGAGGCGATTAATGTCCATAGTTTATACGGCGAGGCTCTGGTTTTCTCTCGAAAGAGGCGTCAACTATCCTCGTTAGACCGACCGGGTTTGGAGGTGATCAAGACTTATAGTTCATTCGACGAGATTTTGGTTTTCTCTCGAAAGAGGCCTCAACTATCCTCGTCGGACCGACCGAGTTTGGAGGAGATCAAGACTCATAGTTCATATGACGAGGCCCTAGTTTTCCCTCGAAAGAAGCATCAACTGTTGTCGTCAGACTAACGGGGTTTGGAGGCGATCAAGACCCGTAATTCATACGGCGAGGCTCCGATTTTTTCTCGAGAGAGGCATCAACTTTCCTCGTCAGACCGACCGAGTTTGGAGATGACCAAGACCCATAGTTCATACAACGAGGCTCTGGTTTTCCCTCTAGAGAGGCGTCAATTGTCCTCGTCAGACCGACCGAGTTTGAAGGCTATCAAGACTCATAGTTCATACGGCGAGACTCCAATTTTCCTTCGAGAGAGGTGTCAACTGTCCTCGTCGGACCGAATGGATTTGGAGGCGATCAAAGCCTGTAGTTCATACGACAAGGTTATGATTTTTTTCTCGGGAGAGGCGTTAACTATCCTCGTCAGACCGACTGAGTTTGGAGGTGATTAAGTCCCATATTTTATAGAAAATTGATTTTCTTGAAATTACAATAGTTGACAGCTGTCAAGGTGGTGGGGGAGCATTGATTAGGAACCATTCTTCAAAAAACTCAAAAATTCTAGCAAATAATTTCAGAGTGTCATTCTTTATGATGTTACTTGATGCCATTAGCTTGTATGGAAGGGGTAGAATCGAATCCGCTGGGGATTTTTGACCCATCTGAGGTTGTTTGTCAAAATTTTACTTGATGATATTAACTTATATGGATGAGGTTGAATCGAATATGCTAAGGATTTTTTACCCATCCGAGGTTGTTTGTCAAAGTGTTACTTGATGATACTAACCAGTATAAAAAGAGGTCGAATCGAATCCGCCAAGAATTTTTGACCCATCCGAGGTTGTTTATCAAAGTATTACTTGATGACGTTAACCTGTATGGAAGAGGTCGAATCGAATCCGCCAAGAATTTTTGATCCATCTGAGATTGTTTGCCAAAGTATTACTTGATGATAGTAACTTGTATGGAAAAGGTTGAATCGAATCCGCTGAGAATTTTTGACCCATCTGAGATTATTTGTCAAAGTATTACTTGATGATGTTAACCTGTATGGAAGAGGTTGAATCTAATCCGACAAGAATTTGTGACCCATCTGAGGTTGTTTGTCAAAGTATTACTTGATGACGTTAACCTATATGGAAGAGGTCGAATCGAATCCACCAAGAATTTTTGACCCATCCGAGGTTGTTTGTCAAAGTATTTCTTGATGATAGTAACTTGTATGGAAGAGGTTGAATCGAATCTGCTGAGAATTTTTGACCCATCCGAGGTTGTTTGTTAAAGTGTTACTTGATGAGATTAACCTGTATAGAAGAGGTTGAAACAAATCCGCCAAGGATTTTTGAGCTATCTGAGGTTATTTGTCAAAGTATTACTTGATGACGTTAACCTGTATGGAAGAGGTTGAATCGAATCTATTGAGGATTTTTGACTTATCCGAAGTTATTTGTTAAAGTGGTACTTGATAACATTAACCTGTATGGAAAAGGTCGAACTAAATATTACAAGGATTTTTGACCTATCCTAGGTTGTTTGTCAGAGTTTTGCTCGATGACATTTAACTTGTGAAGAAGAAGTCAATAGTTTTAACTCTTATCCGAGATTATTTTGTCAAGGTATGACGTTAACCTATATGGAAAAGGTTAAACATTTTGATTCTTCCGAGATTATCTGTTAGAGTATTACTCGGTGACGCTAACGTGTGGAGGAGGTCAAATCAAAAACATCTGTTTCAGATTGTAGCCAAAGTTGGTTCTTGATATTTCCCTTTTTCATAAGTATTATTGACTTGCTACTCGAACTGATAACTAATTAGATATCTAGAATATTGATTTGGATGACCTTTTGAGATTAAGAGTTGCCCCGAGTTTCCAAGAAAAGTTGAATGATCAAAGTTTGATGAATCTTCATTCTTTATATGCGTTCCTGGAGAGTAAGATTTTCTTCACCATATAGGTGGTGTCATTCTGAACATAAAGTCAGATTGTCAACTATTATGAAGATGTAAAAGGAATGGTTCTCATAGACGGTGCAAAACTGTTGCGTGCTAGAAACCAGTTGCAGTAGAATAAAACTTTATGCCTTAGCTTTGTTGAAAAATCCAGCACGCACACAGATATTTGAAGAGACAACGAGAAACTCCAGGAATTTTATGTGGAAAATAATCATGGGGCCTAGCCCGGTAAAAATGTTCTACTATATATCTATTTTGAAGTACAAAGTTTAAGTTTTCCCGATAATGAGATTACAGAGTTGTATATGGGAAAGCCTCACAACGGAAATCCTAGAATCATGTGACAATATCTATGCAGCGGTAGTTGGGCTATAATAGTGGTTAGTGATAATCGGTGATAATGAATAATGGCTGTCGATGATGATCTGGTGACTGTCAGTTGGTGATAGCTGGCGTTGGTGACCAATGATGGTGGTGACCAACAATAGTGGCCGGCAATTGGCGACCAGCGATGGTCGGCAGTAACGTAGTAATAACTCGCGTGATCGCAGCAATGATGGGATCGCAGCGTGTCAACAGTGAGCCGATGGTGGTGGCCGTGGTGGTCGGTAATGATGACCAACGATAGTGGTCGACGGCGGAGGTCAGCGGTGACCAACGGCGGTGGTCAGCAGGGGCTGCGTGACCAACGTAAGATGCGGTGTGCCGAGCGAAGCCGAGGTGGTAGTGATGTGGCGGTGGTCGGTGGTGATGATGATCGATGGCGGTCATCATGGCCGGTGATGGGGGCCGGCGGTGGTCGGTGGCGACGATGATCGATGTGATGGCCGGCGGCGGCGGCAAACAATAGTTAGCGGTGATGGCGGCGGTGGTCGGACTATCGATCTATACGATTATGCTTGGAGGTTTTTCAAGCCTTAGAGCTCTCTCTTCTCTTTAGCTTGGCCACTTTTTCCTCTCCTTCATGACAAGTTATAGGATTCTGAAGGGCATTTTGATTATTATAATCAAAATCTCAAAAAACTCCATCGGACGGCTTGAAATGATTCATTTGATCATCTCATGTATTTTAAGTATTTAAATGCTCAAATGAAGTCAGAATTAAGAGATCTTGGGCTTGTTAGATCCAGCTCATCAAGACGCTCGATTTGATCATAAACACTCTATATTTAAGAACTATTTAGAGATTTAACTGATATCCCAAAGTTTTTAATGATATTTTACGTGCATAATCTGTATTAGTTTCGACTTAGGATCATATTATTTTCGACATCAAGATTCGTGCTTCGACTAGTAGAATTTTCAGTATCATATCAATTATCTTAAATATAATATTAAATATTTTGAGTATATTTATGTAAATATAAAAATATAAATATTAGATAAGTAAATATATAAACATGATGTGATATGTAAATGTAGCTAGGGATGCAAGCGAACCAAGCTGAGCTGAGCATGTACGTGTTCAAGCTTGAGCTTGCTTAATATTATCGAGTTCAAGCTCAATTCGAGCTTTTAAGAATAGTGTTTATGCTTGAGCTTGTTTACCATTATCAAGCTCGAGCTTTATTCGAGTTTGTTCACGAATCTGCTGACGATTTTTGACTCATCCGAGGTTGTTTATCAGAGTGTTACTTGATGACATTAACCTGTATGGAAGAAGTCGAAACTAATCCGCCAAGAATTTTTGACCCATCCGAGGTTGTTTTTCAAAGTATTACTTGATGACGTTAACCTGTATGGAAGAGGTTGAATCAAATCTGTTGAGGATTTTTGACCCATCCAAAGTTATTTGTCAAAGTGTTACTTAATGATATTAACCTATATAAAAAAGATCGAACTGAATCTGGTAAGGATTTTTTATTTATCCTAGGTTGTTTGTCAGAGTTTTACTAGATGACATTTAACCTGCGAAGAAGAAGTCAATAGTTTTAACTCTCATCTGAGATTATTTTGTCATGGTATGACGTTAACCTGTGTGGAAGAGGTTAAACATTTTGATTCTTCTGAGATTATCTGTTAGAGTATTACTCGGTGACGCTAACTTGTGTGGAGGAGGTCAAATCAAAAACATCCGTTTGAGATTGTAACCAAAGTTGATTCTTGATCTTTGCCTTTTTCATGAGTATTATTGACTTGCTTCTCGAACTGATAACTAATTAGATATCCAGAATATTGATTTGGATGACCTTTTGAGATTAAGAGTTGCCCCCAGTTTCTAATAAAAGCTGAATGATCGAAGTTTGATGAATCTTCGTTATTTTTATGTGTTCCTGGAGAGTAAGATTTTCTTCACCATATAGGTGGTGTCATTCTGAACATAAAGTCAGATTGTCAATCATTATGAAGATGTAAAGGGAATTGTTCTCACAGACGGCGTCAAACTGTTTCCTAGAAACCAGTTGCGGTAGAATAAAACTTTACGTCTTAGCTTCGTTGAGATATCTAGAACGCACATAGATATTTGAAGAGAGAATGAGAAACTTTAGGATTTTTATGTGGAAAAAATCACAGGGCCTAGCCCGGTAAAAATGTTCTACTATATATCTATTTTGAAGTACAAAGTTTAAATTTTTTCGATAATGAGATTACAGAGTTGTATGTGAGAAAGCCTGACAATGGAAATCCTAGAATCATGTGACAATAACTATGCAGTGGTAGTTGGCTATAGATGGTTAGTAATGATCGGTGATAATAATGAGCGTCACGCCGGTGATGATCCATTGACTATCTGGTAGTAGTTGGCGGTGGTAGCCGGTGACGGTAATACAATAGTTGGCAGGTAGCGTCAGCGGTGTGGTCACAGTAGTAATTACGGTGGTGACCAACAATAGTGGTCAACAGCCTTAGGCGATACGGCAATGTCGGCAACAGCGAATCAAGTGGTAACAAAGTGATACAGCATAATGTAATGATGTGATAATCCGTGATTGTCAAGTGGTGGTAGTTGGCGGTGGTGACCGGTGACTAACAATAGTGGCCGACGGTGGCGGCCGGCGGTGGTCGATGGTAGTGGTCGGCGGTGGTGACCAACTCGCAGTGGTCGATAAGCGGTTAGACGACCAACGCCTATGATTAACAGCAGCGAAGGCCGGCAGTGGTAGGCGATGGTGTCGCTCAAAGAGTGACCAGCAGCGTTCAACGCAGCGTGCGTCACAGCGGTAGGGACAAGGACCGTGGTAGTGGCGGCAGCAGTGGTGAACAGCGATGGCGATGGTGGTGATAGCGGTGGCGGCGGTGGTGACAATGGTAGTAGCCGGCACGAGGGGCGGTAGTGGCGATAGTAATGATTAGCGGTGGTGGTCGGTGCGGACATCATGCAGCCAGCGAAGCGGCGGTGGTCGGTGGTGGTGGCAAACGGCGGCCGGCGATAGTCGGCGATAATGGCGGTGGTCAGCGATGATGGCCGCATGATGCGATCGTCGACCATGAACGATTATGCTTGGAGGTTTTTC
This sequence comes from Cymbidium sinense, assembly GCA_021442155.1. NCBI lineage: Eukaryota > Viridiplantae > Streptophyta > Magnoliopsida > Asparagales > Orchidaceae > Cymbidium > Cymbidium sinense. The sequence goes on along the minus strand of CM038217.1, from coordinate 158,942,942 downwards.
AAGTCTCAGAGCTCTCTCTTCTTTTTAGCTTGGCCACTTTTTCCTCTCCTTCATGACAAGTTATAGGATTCTGAGAGGACATTTTGGTCATTGTAGTCAAAATCTCAAAATACTTCATCGGATGGCTTGAAATGATTCATCTGATCATCTCATGTATTTTAAGTATTTAAATGCTCAAATTAAGTCAGAATAAAGAGATCTTGGGCTTGTTAGATCCAGCTCGTCAAGACGCTCGATTTGATCATAAACACTCCATATTTAAGAACTATTTAGGGATTCAATTGATATCCCAAAGTTTTTAATGATATTTTAAATGCTTTATCTAGATTAGTTTCGACTTAAGATCAGATTATTTTATACATCAAGATTCGTGCTTCGATTAGTAAAATTTTCAATGTCATATCAATTATCTTAAATGTTATATTAAAGATTTTGAGTATATTTATGTAAATATAAAAATATAAATATTAGATAAGTAAATATATAAACATGATGTGATATGTAAATGTAGCTAGCGATGCAAGTGAACCAAGCCGAGTTGAGCATGTACGTGTTCAAGCTTGAGCTTGTTTAATATTATCGAGTTCGAGCTCGATTCGAGCTTTTAAGAATAGTGTTCAAGCTTGAGCTTGTTTACCATTATCAAGCTCGAGCTCTATTCGAGTTTGATCACTAGCTCGTTTCAAATTGGATTATCGAGTTTATTAATGAGCAGCTCGTTTAATAATATAAACAAGTTTTAATCAAGCCTTAATCGAGCTTGTTCATGAACAGCTTGTTGATAAATATACATGAGTTGTATCAATTAAAGTTTATTAAGCCTAAAAAAGTAATAAATTGAACAATACTATTCACAAAAAAGCTTTAATCAAGCCGTAATCGAGCCATAATCGAGCTCCTTAGTGAGCTTGTTCACTAGCTTTAAATGATAATGATCATGAACATAACTATTCAAGTTTGTTCATTTAGCTATCGAGTAATTAAAAAAGTGTTCAAGCTCGTTTGATTGGTTAATCAAACAAATATAAACGAGCTCTAATCGAGCCGAACCACGAGTACCTTGTGGAATGCTCACGCTGGGTTCATTTGCAATCCTAAATACAATTTTTTGTAGGGGATTTACATACATACCACATAATTTTTATGTATTTACATATCTAACACCTAAACTTTAATTTTTATATATATAACATCATAATATTCAATATCATATCAAAAATATCACTTTATTCACTTTTTAAAAGTGAAATGTACTTTTTTAAGCATAGAAAAGTGTTATATAAGTAAATATCTAACTTTAGGTATTAGATATATAAATACATAAGAATTGTGTGGTATGTATGTAAATCCTCCTTTTTTTGTAAGGGATTTGGGTTTTAGATATACAAACTAGACAAGTGCAGAACAAGTGGCTTCATTAAATTCATAAAGATTCTAGAAAATATTAATTTACTTGTATGCTTCACAGTTTTTTTATCTTTTTTTTTTTTGTTGCTATTATCTTATCTCCTCTTTAAAGAACCATTCAATTACATATTATATCATTTTTCAATGACCGAATTCAATTTGCTTTTACTTTTACTTCTGAACCATCTGATTCTAATACATCTATTTATAATAATCAGATTGACCTAATAAACAGTTTAATTAGATTTTTAGTTCTCCTTGACTATATGAATAATATGATGAAATGATAAATTAACTTTATGTTCAAGCAATTATAAAACTGACATTTCGAGTTATAAAGGGAATAGTAATACTGTGCCCATATATATATATATATATATATATATATATATATATATATATATATATATATATATATATATATATATATATATATAGGGGTGGGGTGTCACACTAGAATTTTACATTCATAAATAAAATAGTTGATACTATGATCTCTCCAAAATTTTAGAATTTAATTATTAAGATTAACAATAAAAGATTTAATTTTTCTAAAAAATATGTATTATGCATAATTAATTATCTAAATAAAATTATTTATTTATTATTTTATTTGCCATTTATGTTTCTTTTTTTTAATCATAAAAAGCAATTAATAATTTTTTTTCTCCAAATGATTTTAGAATAGTATATTTTAATGATTATTAATAAGTAGTTGAAACTTACATTATAGATATGTGGGTTGATTAACAATTTCCATTCTTAGAAGACATAAAAAAGGCTTATTGAAAAAATATTCAAAAGAAGAAAGACACTTTATATCTTCTTATTTTTCAAGTTATTAAAGTTATCATTAACTCAATCAGTTACTATAGTCAGTGCTAAAAGAGTTTTTTTCTACTACCAAATAGAATTTGAGACCAAAATATGAATGATTTTTAGTTATTTTTACTTAGAAAATTATATTCCATGATGCCAACAGTGATGAAAAATTTAATACTGTTAAAATATTATATATATATGATACAAATTGGCTAATTATGATAAAATGTATATGAATTATTGAAATATTTAACTTTCAAAAACATAAATAAATTAATATGTTTGCAAGAAAATATTGTTTTTTATAATTTGTAAGAAATCAATATGTTAAACCAATGATAAATTGTTTGAATTGAAGCACATAAATTTGCGTTCAGTTATATATAATAATAATAATAAAATTTTATAGAAATATTTATCAAATTTATTTACAAAAGTTTTATTATAATTTTTAACTTTCAATATTTTTAAAAATGTTTGATGCTTCTTATAAATCTTGATATTATGTATTTATTGAAATATCTCTTTCATATAACTATCTAAGGAGCTGTTTGGAATTTTTTTATTTTCTATTTGTTGTTTCATTTTTTTTACTTTATTTTGTTTGCATTTTATTTCAAAATAAAATATATTTGATAGTAATAATTATTTTTTAAAATATTCAAAAAACTTGTTTTGACTATTTTTAAAAATAAAAAATATTAAATAAATATATTTTTAAAATTAACATAAAAATACAAAATAAAATTTATCTCAAACAGCTTCTAAGAAAATATATTATCACGAAAAAATCATAATCGATCAAACACAAATTAAAAAAAAAATACTTAAAAATGTTACGCGACACTGAAATGCGAAGCTCCTGTATTTGTGGGCCACATTGCGGCGGCTGAAATTTGTGGTAAATGGTAATGGAATTAAACCGGGTCAGAAAAAAAAAATAGAATCCGGGTCAAACCAGCTCGGACCGATCAACTGGTTGAATATGTCAGATGTGATTCATGTGAATCGAGCGTTAATCTAGCCTCCAAAGTCTTAGGCTAAATTTGGACCAACTTCATTCTTGATACAAATGAACCGTCAAATCATCCAGCTCACGCGGTTCACAGCTAAGCAAAGACTTAGAAAAAAAAAATCAACTTTTTTTTCTTTTTTTTTGGTGATAGAATTTAGCCTAACGCTATCTTTTTATTGGCTAGAGCTCATAAAAATGTACGAAGCACGTGTTTAAACAGTCTTTCTTGGCAGACCTAAGACTACGGTATAAATTGAGCCATCGGCCGAGCTGCAGATCAATCGCAAGCAGAGTTACTTTTCCAAGTCGTCATCCCTTCCAGTTCGGAATCCCTTGGGAGCTCTCCTGCTCTTTCTCTCTAACTCGTTTCTTCATTGACTTGCCTGTCTCTAAACCACTTGCACAGCGCCATGGCCGTAGGAGCTGAGAAGTCGAAGAGGGTGGTGGTTGTGGGCGGCGGGATCGCCGGAGGCATCATCGCCAAGACGCTGCAGTCACAGAACGAAGTCACTCTTATCGACCCGTATGGATCTCTTTCCTTCTTTTGGAAGCCTATTTGTTGATTATTTTCCCCCTCGGTCCTTCGTTAGTGTGCAACAATATTTGATTTTTAGTTTTTTAGTTTTGAGTTTCCAGTCTGGGATATTTTGACCTTTCAAAGGTCGACTCATCGTCGTTTCATCTTCTGTCCCTTATAACTTATTACTCTTAGATCTAGCTCTACGTTTGGACTTAAATTGCCCTTTGAGGTTCAATCAATATAATTATTAGGTATTATTATGTATTAATGTAATATTAATTTTATGATAATATATAGCATATATAAACATATTAATATATAATAATATACAACAGTTTGATAATCAATATATAATAATTATATATTGATACTATATTATTAAAGTCCAACATTCTAGAACAGCTTTGGTTGAAATGAGTTCTTTCCTAAGGAAAAACCATGTTGAGCTTCCTTCTAAGATTTACAGTGACTTCGATCCTTCCTTTACTCTGCACAAAGTTTAAAATAATTTTGTATTAATGCTATTTCCATGATGTATATAATAATTGACTCTTCGCATATATTCCTTTCTGATTTTTTTTTAAATTCCATTTGTATTAAAGCAAGGATTACTTCGAGATACCATGGGCGCAGTTGAGGTGTATGGTGGAACCATCTTTTGCAGAGAGAACTTTGATAAAGCACTCTGAGTACTTAACTGAAGCTACAATTGTCACTTCACACGCAACCAAGATAACTAACTATGAGGTTCAGACAGCAGATGGCCGAGCATTTCCATATGATTATCTTGTCATAGCTACTGGCCACCCAGGTTCTACTTCAGTTAACAGAAAGGACAGACTCAGACATTTTCAGCATGGTATTTATATCTAACACTTAATCTTGTCATTGTCTTGTTCTTCGACTTAATAGATGCAGTCACATCCATCTTCTCTGTTGTTTCCCTCTAACCTTAAATTTGCATCATGCTAAATAACATCGCTATCTTCTCACTGGTACTCCTCTGTAATTGATTTATAGATTATGATAAGATCAAGTCCTCAAACTCTATTTTAATCGTCGGTGGTGGTCCGACTGGCGTTGAGCTTGCCGGAGAGATTGCTGTTGATTTTCCAGAGAAGCAAGTGACCATCGTCCATAAAGGATCCAGGCTTCTAGAATTCATAGGTCCAAAAGCTTCCAAAAAGGCATCCAGTTGGTTGAAAAGGAAGAATGTAAACGTGATTTTGGGACAGACCGTGGACCTGGAATCTATATCAGAAGGTGGAGTTTATGTGACATCTCGTGGAGAAAAGATCACAGCTGATAGCCATTTTCTTTGTGTGGGCAAGCCATTGGGCTCATCATGGTTACATGATTCTATCTTGAAGCAGTCCTTGGACAAGAAGGGGCAGTTGATTGTTGATGCCAACTTGAGAGTGAAAGGCCGTGATAACATTTTCGCCATTGGAGACATTACTGATGTTCCCGTAAGTATTTCTTCTCTTAATTCTTTCTTAAGGCATATTTCTATATTGTTTTATTTGAAAATTTAGGGAAAAAAGTTTCTTTTTAATCTTTAACATATTAATCATACCTTTGTTTTCTTATCTCATATATATATATGCTCTTCATTGTTTTGACAGGAGCTTAAACTTGGATTCCTAGCAGAGAAGCACGCTGGAGTGGTGGCCAAAAACCTGCAATTATTGATAAAGGGAGCTCCTGAGAAGAAGCTTGCGGCCTATAAGGCTTCCCCACCCATTGCGATGGTTTCATTGGGAAGAAAGGAGGGAATTGCGCAGCTTCCCTTTGGCACCATCTCTGGATGGTTTCCAGGAAAGATCAAATCGAAGGATCTATTTGTGGGGAAGACAAGGAAGACTTTGGGACTTAAATCTGCATAAAGGAATCTCCATAGCTGCTCCGCTCTGTAGTTCCGAATAGTTTTGTGTGTTGTTTGTATCAAATTAAAATGATGTGATTTCTTTGTCTTTTGCTATGCTTGCTATGTATGTATGTTTGTGTGTTTGAGTGTATTTTAGTTTTGCTGCCTATGTACTATTATCACCAATTGAGTGTCATTTTGTCTTTCTCTTTTGCAATTTAGCTATTTAAATTGTATTGTCTTTATATGATCAAACATATTTTTAGAAATACATGTGCTTCTTGCAGCTATTTGATTCTGAAAATTAGGAAGTTATAGAATTATTATAATAATGCTCAGATTTATTGTCTGTGCAAATGTATCCTAATCAGAATAAATATGCAATGATTAATTCTTGCAGCTATTTTGCACACCTAATACCATGCCATCCCAACTCTTGTATAGATCTTATTGCAGGTAAAAGTCGTTCAACTGTTCTAATCGTTGTTAAACGCTTACCTAACATTTTAGGATGGTAGCAATTTTAAATTGCCACAGCTAGGTGGATTAGTTAGCAAGAACAAAGACTGTGTTAGAGCTTATAATCCATAATTATTTCATAGAGCTTATGAACTATTAATATTTAAAATTTTAAAATATGCAGGATATGGCCTAACTTTTATAGGATGAATGGTCATCATAGGTTAGAATTTTTTGTTATGTTACTATAAAAGTTTTAGTTATGTATAATATACAATTAAATGTTTTTTTTAAACTTTTGTAGTAACACAAGTATATTTAATTATTTACTTTTATGAACCCAAATAATTTTATATGATTCAACGCTCGATAGGTTAACAACATCCATAGCTAAAATCGTGCTTGCATGATTCAACTAATAACTATCACAAGCCAAAGTCCTTCACTCTAAAGTAGGTAAAGAAATCTTCACAAGAATGTTTATTCAAGGGAAATGTTACCCACTTCTTATTTTAACAAAAGAAACTTAAATAAAATACCTATTCTTTATGACAATATATCCCAACTCTCTAACATAAGAGAAATTCTATCCAAAAGTGTTTCAATAATTTGTTGGCGACCTAGTAGTATCACCAATAACTACAAGATTGAATAATCTCTTCAAATTTTAAATTATAAAACATTGAAAAAAAATCACTTTTAAACTTTCATAAATATTTAAAAGGAGAGACCACCATGGATGATTTCAAGAAAAATGCAAATTTGATGAGCACTTAATCATCCCTTATTCAACTCTTTCATATGGATGACATAAATTTGGCTTTCTGTATTTGTTGATATATGTGCAAGTCGAAAGCCGTAAATTAATTGACTTAAAGCGGCAGTCGATCGGCTCAAAATGCTGGGCGTCGAAAATGGTTGAAACGACCTTGATCGTGAGCAGGCTTGCCGTTGCATTGAAAATCGAAATTGATCAAATATAAATATTGCAAAATCTAATGAAGCGATTAATTAAGTCTTTCGAGCTATTAATGCATCGGTCGGAAAAGCTGCGGCGATGTCAACGGCGCCGATTTGCTTCGTTAAACACCAAAACTATCAAATGAGACATTCATGCTTAATTCGGACGAGTTTGTGCCAATGTCGAATAATCGATAGTGTCGATCGCGTCGGTTGAAATGCTGGGCGTCTCGAAAATGGTTGAAACGACTCGATCGACGAGCGGACTTCGTCGTCGCGTGAATGTAAAATTGGTCGATATAAATATTGCACTTGATCCATCAAGCTGGTTAATGCGTCTGCGTCGCATATTAAGTCGGGAAGCAAGCCCGCAAGCCTCGTTTGAAATTTGCGTTAGCTTAGAAGCGTCAAATCTATTATGATTGTTCCTCAATTCAACTGTAAATGTCGGCGGTCAAAATGGTGATCGCATTTTGAGGAAATTGATCGGCACCAAATGGCGCCGATTAAAAGCGGTGCGTCGTTGAGTCCGAAATATCAGAATAATTTAAGATTGATATATATATTGACTATATGAGTCTGTCGGCATAAAACTCATAATTGAGATTTAATTAAATAGGGAAATTAATTAAGCCTAAATAACCCTAATCGAAGAACCGATCCGCTCTTTATTCAAAACTCTTTCCTTAATCGAACAGAACAGCTCCCTCTCTCGGTTTTAAAAAAAAAACAAGTAAAACGGCATTCCCTATGAACTGCGAAGAGAGAATTCCGTAGGAAAAGAAAAAAGTAGTTCTCTTTTGAACTACCTCCTGATACGCAGAAAATGGCAGGGGCATCTTAAACGGATTCGTCGTGCAGCCGTCGTTTTCTTTCCTCGTTCCTTGTTCGGACTCCGGGTCCCCTCTGCCTTTCCATCCACGATCTGAGGAACCGCAAAAATGAAAAGCTAAGGCCGCATCTCAATCGTCTGCCGCCGCCCGCTTTCCCGCAGGCTATTGGCAACTCAAGATGCAGACCCGCATGCACCTCTGTGAGGTCGTCTGATAAAGTTCTTTTTCTAGATCTTTGATCTGATACAGTGAGGATTGAGAGATTATTTCTGTTTTAGATAATTCTGGTTCTGTTTGGGCTTAATTTCCGGTTTTGGATTTTTCTGGCTGGACTTGAGTCAGTTTACTGAGTTAAACTGAGTTGATCTAACCCGGCTGAGTCTAGAAAGGCTACTGAGTTTTGCGGGTGCCTTCTGGTCCGTAGGATCTCGCGTCTTTTTATCTCTGCCGTTGGATGGGATCACTCGGATCGAGTCCTTCTTTGTTTCTTGCTTGAGCCGTCAGATTGTCTTGCGTTATCTGCCTTGGATCATTTCTTGATCACCGGTTTCTCTTCCTTCTAATTTGAGATTCAGTATTACCGGATGAGCGGCTTGATGGAAGTGAATCGACCTTTGACCGAGCGTGTCGATTATGGATCGTTGGATGAAGCTTTTGAATTACCTAACCTGATATTTGCCTTATTCTTTCTTTGACGATTCGAACTGTCGAAGAGCTCTAGGAAGAACGAGGCGGAGGATGGAGAGAAAGCGGCGGTCTCCTCCGGTGGAAGCGGTTCGTGAGAAACCCTAGAAGAATCTGGCGAAGAAGAAGAAAGGAAAGGGGAAAAAGAGAGCTAATTTCTTTCTAAAATTCTTGATTAGCTTTACGGTTGTCTCTTCTTATTTATAGATTTGGTTTGCTCTTCTAGAGTGTTCCTTCGCTAAGTAACTAATTTACATTATTTATTATGGTTCTTGCCTTGGTGTGTATTTAGTTGGGTTTCTTGATTCTGCGTTCTTGGAGATTGAGGTACAAGCTTGTTATTTCTTTTATTAATACTCTTCTTGTTTTCTTGATATTGATCATTTGTCCTTGTGTTCTTTTGTCTAATTTATGGACTATACTTGGACTCTATATATGGCTTTGCTTTGGTTCTTGTACGATCGGCATGTTGGAAAGTTAATGTTGCTATTTAGAATTGGTTTTAAATTTGTAAAATTTATCCTTGTTAGGCTCTCTGTTGCTCATCTTGTATATTGGATGTTTATTTGGAAATTGTTGTTGTAAGATTTGTTATTTATTTTGTATAATTGTAATCTTCACTCTGTTTTTTATCCGTGGTCTCTATAATGATATTTATTATTTGTGGTTGTATTTGGCCTTGGAGGAATTGGATTCATAACATTACTCCCCTCTCCTTGTCCTTCAAGGTCAATCTTAGGGATGCTTTACGTATTTCTTTATTTGTTATCCGTGAACATTTGTGGCTAAAATTTCCTTTCCATTGTTTTAAGGTTTACGTAATGTGTTGATCTCTCTTATTCTTACGTGATCCAAAGCTGTATCTTGGCTGAATTTCTACCTTAGGAGCATCACTTGATAGGATTTATCCACATTTCTCATCTGTTTGTACAATCGTTTTACGCTCTCTTGATGTATGTAGTTTCTTCTTATTGTAATTACATATATCTTTACTTGATATCCCAGAAATTTCTGTGGCTAGAAATCCTTCTGTTTGCCGATATTTCTTTAATTGGTGGCTAAAATTTACGTTACGAGTCTGGGTTGCTTTATAGAATTTATTGTTTGGATGGGAATCCTTCTCTGTTTGTCCCTCTTCATTAAGGCTGTAAAGGATATGTACCAGCTGACTTAATATGGACTATCCTATTCTACATAATTGGATTATATTTGACATAAATTCTAAACTAAGTTAGTGGTTATACTATTTATAATATGTATACTTATACAATCTGTCATTTGCTTTAGCCTGGATTGAAAGGTTGGTATTTTAAGCTTGTATTTAATGTCTCTTCTTGTCTCCACTGAATTTCTGGTGGAATATCATGCTGTAGTTGATAGTCTTGGTCTTCATTGACCATCATGAAGGCACATAAATTGGCTTGACATATATGCCCTTTGTGATACTTCTCATTACAACTGAAACATAATCCCTTCTGCCTTCTTTCATCTAATTGTGTTGGTGTTAGCCTCTGAATTTCTAAGGGCTGTTTACTTTGAATGCTGTTGTGTTGATTGGCATTTGGTGGATTAGGCAGTGTGAGTGTTTGCTGTATTTGATGTTATTTTAGTGCTGGAGGTTGGCTGATCTTGTAATTTCTTGGCATTGTTACATCATCACTTCTTTGTCCTCCATCAATTTAGCTAAGCTTGGAAGGCTTCTTTGTAGTGAGCTAGGCCCAATGCTCTTACCTCCCTTTTATATCTTGCCTTAAACCAGATTCAAAAGCCGTAATAATTCAGTGGAATACGATATCGGTTTGCCAATTCCTCAAAGTCATTATAAAATTCTTTGGGTATTTTTACATTTGTAATTTAGCAAGTTCACCCCTTAAATCTCGTACAAAGATGGGCCAAATCTCATCACTTGTTCTTTAAATTACGTCCATGAGTTTATTTGTTTATTAAGATGCATATATTGATACCTAAGTCAGTCCATCCATGTGCGAGGCGATTAAGAACTTGTTCTTCGATAAATTGTGATATTGAAAGTCTTGATGCACTTTGAGCACCTTTAGGGTTGTCTCCATTAAATATCTATTTTAATAGGCATTGACATGGGTGTGTGTGTATGTATGTATGTTTGGAGAATAGGATTCATAAAGGGATGCATCACATACACGGCTTTGAGGTTGTTTTTCTAACCTTTCTATTGATGTCAATCTCTTTGATATTTCATTCAATGCCATAGTGATTGAGGTCATTTCTTTGTTCATTGTTGTTGGTCACGGTAACACATGCTTCAAGTGTTTTGGCATTGTCTCGGTTCCTTACGCCATTTTTTACGAGTGTTGTAGGTGTGAGTTGTGGGAATCGGCAGAGCACCAATGATAAAGTTCTTTTTCTTGATCTTTGATCACGTCTGATGAGGATTGAGATTATTTACATTTTAGATAATTACAGTTACATTTGGGCTTAATTTCGGTTTTGGATTTTTTTATTTGGACTTGAGTCGGTTGAGTTAAAGCGAGTTGATCTAACAGTGAGTCTAGAAGACTCTTGAGTTTCGCGGGTGACGGTCGTAGGATCTCGCGTCTTTATCTCGCCGTTGGATGGGATCCTTTCGGATCGAGATCCTTCTTTGTTTGCTTGAGCCGTCAGATTGTCTTGCGTTATCTGCTGCCCTTGGATCTGTTTCTTGATCACACGGTTTCTCTTCCTTCTAATTTGAGTGGATTACAGCTGTTACCGGATGAGCGGCTTGATCGGGAAATTGAATCAGAACCTTTGACTGAGAAAGCGCGTCTGATTATGGATCGTTGGATGAAGCTTTTGAATTACCTAACCTGATATTTGCCTTATTCTTTTGTTTGACATTCGAGCACTTGAAGAGCTCCGGGGAAGAACGGGGAGAGCGGAGGGGGATCGGAGGAGAAACGGCGGTCTCTCCGGTGGAAGCGGCGGTTTCCGGTGAGGAAACCCTAGAAGAATCTGGCGGGAAGAAGAAGAAAGGAAAGGGAAAAAGGCGAGAGCTAAGTTCTTTCGTAAAATTCTTGATTAGCTTTACGGTTGTCTCTTCTATTTATAGATTTCGGTTTGCTCTTCTAGAGTGTTCCTTCTGCTAAGCCTCTGGTAACTAATTTCTGTTATTTGTTATGGTTCTTGCCTTGGTCGTGTATTCCGTTGGGTTTCTTGATTCTGCCGTTCTTGGAGATTGAGGTACCTGCAACTGTTATTTTGCTGTTAATACTCTTCTTGTTTTCTTGATATTGATCATTTGTCCTTGTGTTCTTTTGTCGGTTAATTACATTTATGGACTATACTTGGTAGGCCATATGGCTTTGCTTTGGTTCTTGTAAACGTCGGCATGTTGGAAAGTTAATGTTGCTATTTAGAATTGGTTTGATTTGTAAGGGCATTTATCCTTGTTAGGCTCTCTGTTGCTCATCTTGTATATTGGTCCTTTGGAAATTGTTGTTGTAAGATTATTTATTTTGTATAATTGTAATCTTCACTCTGTTTTTTATCCGTGGTCTCTGTATAATGATATTCTGTATTATTTGTGGTTGTATTTGGCCTTGGAGGAATTGGATTCATAACATCGTCCCTCTCCTCTCCTCCGCCGGTTGCTTCCACACTTCGAGTCGATAAAGGCGGCTCAAGTTCTGACGAGTCGCTGCTATGGGAGGAGCGCATCGAGAAGGGAATATACAGATGCAAGTCCTTAGCTTTCCTTGGAGTGCTGGGTTCTCTGATGGGATCTGTGCTTTATTTCTTGGCGATTTTTTTAAACTAAGTATCATTAGAATCTGAATTAGATAATTAAGTATTAAGAAAAAAAATTTAAGAATAGGTATAGTCACCCAATTAGTGGGCGTGAGCACGTCATTCGGCGTGGCGTCGCGAATTGAAGCCGTCGCCCGTTAGTAGGCAAGCGGCGATTACACAAGTGTCAGCAATTAGATGACGGCTTGATTCGAGCTAGTATTACTAATGGTGGCCTCAGTAATTTTTTTTAAGATCTAAATAAGTAAAAAAGCGGGCAATCGTTTCATATTATTATTTTTTGTGTTAATGTAAAAGGCATCTCTACTAATTTTCACTTAACTTCAGAATGGATGTTTTAATAATGTTTATTATTTTTTATTGTGGAATAAAAAATAAGATGCTTCATATAATCATATCGATTGAATTTTAAAATGCATGTTTTAAGTGATTATGCCTATATATTACCCAAAGCATCTTATCTCAATACTAACACCTCAATATTTTAGTTGAATAATGTAGATTTATTAAATACATTCTGAGTTGAAACAATCTGCACAATTGCCTATTTGATAAATAGGTGTCCATCAACCATTGAATGCTACAATAAAGATGAATTAAACAACCAAGAGACTACAATAAGCGAAAAGTATATCGCCATTTTCATATGAAGTTAACCAATTCATTTGAATTTGACAAATAATAAAAGTTCATTATAACATAACCAAATTTAACGTACAAGACTCTTAAATTTGTAATGAAACAGATAAATAAAGCGTGAATGCACAAAAGTGTATTGTCCTAAACCCTAAACCGTGACAAGCTGTCTTCCCGGTGTGTAATGGTGAGGTGCAGGGGTGGACGATCACGCAGCTGATGGTGGCAGCAAGCTATGTTTGCCGGCGTCTAGCGAGGCGGTACCTCGCCATCATGTCGAGAAAAGAATCGCAAATACAATAGTGCTAATATTGTAAAATCTAAGTAAATCAGTGCAACCGAAAAAAGAAAGATAAGCATTATCCTATTGAAAAATGTACCGTCGATTGTTAATATTATGGGGGTACAATGACCTGTAGTAACCAGCTGTTTTGCATATGCTACAAGTTCTACTTGTACCTACATTTTCATCCATTGTGTTTACGAATCTATTAGTGGTTCGCTGATCTTGCGAAAGTTAGGTCGTGACTAATCCATGCTTTACACTGATAGATGGCCAATCAAAACGATCTAGTAGAGTATGAAATTCATTTATGTATGTCAACTTACTCAGTGTAATCTTGTGACACACACGTGAGATGGTTCAACCGTCGAAATTCTAATGCAGCAATCACATGTGGACATGGATAATGATATATGATCGTTCTACCACAATTACAATCACATAGGTCATTATCTAGCAAATCAACTCTGAATGATCGGCTGGACCTGTCAAAAACCTGCATCTCACGTGAGTTGATATTTACGTTGAAATGCCTAGCCTCTTCCTTTATATGCTTGATGTGGAGATCCTATAAGCATAAATAGACAAGCTGACTTCCTCTTGCTGAGTAGCAGTGGATAATCGTTTCATGAACAAAGCTACTAAATTATAATAGATAGCAGTGATTAAAGCTAAATCGGTAAACCGTGCCCATTTGACACCATTAAAACACTCAGCATTATTGTCATTGTCCCATAACGCCATCACCGAGGACTATTTTATGGTCATGCTCTACAAGCCAATTTATGCGCTTCTTCTTTAACATTTTTAATATCTAACATTAAATGGTTGAATTGACAAATATCATCAAAGTCATATACATCTTTTGGCATAGAAACTCAACATCGACAATCGATCGTCTGCGTATGACCTTTTAAAATTTTCGGCAAATGGCAAATAATGCTATGCGACGGAAAAATCTCTTTGCATCCACGTAACAGACCAGCATGTTTATCAGATATTATGCATAAATCACGTCTACTAGACACTACGGACAACACATCATGCAAGCACAACAAGAACCACAACCACGAATCAACATTCTCTAATTCCACAATAGCAAAAGCTAGAGGAAACAACCCATTATTATCATCGATTCTACGGTTAATAATGTACCCGATACTTGCCCAACAAAAGTATCGTAAGCTCTCAGCAGTCTGCGTGAACTCCATCCCATTATTGAAGGTCAAAAGCCCAAAAGTCTCGAAAATGTTAGTAGTAGATTGAATTACGTAGGCAGGTAAAATCTTGGCGATTCCATATAAAGGCGAGAGTCTATAGGACTCTTCCCAGCTGCCGAATATTACTTTTATTGCCTTACGCCTTGCATCCCATGCTTTCATATATGAAACTTTAACATTGAATTTGACTCCATTACCTATAATCTCTGGCTTGATCAATCGGTGCGATCCGGTTTGATGAAGTACCCTATGAAATTTGAACTACACTCGATGTGGGATGCACTTCTGCATTGACACATCTATGATTTTCACCAACTCTTGATATTCTCCAAGCACCCCCTAATCGTCTGCTGCTGCTACAATGCAAACGCCACTTAGGACTATCGTCTTTGTACATACAACCGTGTAGTTCTTACGGTTAGAATGCTTGGGAGAACATTATTTACTATGGACCACCCATAGCAAATTGCAAACTCGTTTACTTGCAAAACACATACCTTGACAAGGTCATTTGGAATTTCAATTTCATCTTTTAGGCGGTTTAGTGGATGGGCCATCAGTAGTAAACATCGTTGTCCCCTTTTCGTAGTTTTACATCAGGACATACTGGTTTGTGGACAATATATGACTCTCCTTGTCAATATTGCGAAATGATTGATTTTATTGATTATGGATATTCTCAAAATGCTGTAGCTTCTAACGGCGAGCATCATCATCACTAATATCTGCTTCGGACTCACTACTTGAGCCACTTCATAGTCGATACTCATCTTTGCACTCACAACGGTTCATCGAATGGTAAACGACATCGTCCACATAACTTATAAGTTGAGCAACAAATTATCATATTAATTATTACAAGTATAATCGGATAAATTTTGACGATATCTTGCACGGAATCAACCCATCAAAGCGTTGTATCCCGGAGGTGCTTGCGATGAAAGCACAGTGTATCTTAGCGGTATATCTCCGACCTTACTGGGATCGGTGATGTGGATGCAATATTAACATCTTCCCGCCGACATAACACCTGTATCGGCAAGCCGTCAAGTGTAACCATAAGCGTCGGCCATCGCGTCGATATTATGACACTACAAATACGCTACCCACTGGATAACAACCTGTTAGAGTGACTGTGTGGCTCTCTGGATCAATGTGCAAGCTTCTCATAATTCGTTACTTCAATTCTAATAAGGTTATGTGATGCTGAACCTTAATCGCGACCTCCCACATAACTTGGATCAATTGCTCATCGATACTCCGCTCCATAGAAAAGAATCAAACAACTTCTATTCATTCTTGCAAAATAAGTTATATGAATAATGAGAAATTTATAATAACACACATAATTAATACTTTTGACTACTTAACACCTAAATAAATTGATAAATAAAGTGATTTCTTGTGTGAAGAACGACGAGATGCGCTAAAAAATGTAGAAAAAAGGAATTTTCCTCAAATGAAATGGAGTGGGAATCGTCAAAAGCTAAAGTTGACTTCCAAACCGGTAAATGAGAGAGGGAAGTAGTTAAGCCAAAGCTGTCAAAAAAATAAAAGTTTCTATCGAACACCGGACAAGACGCAATGCAGGGTCCGATCTACCGGTGGCGGCCGGAAGTTCAGAGGGGGAGGACCGTGTTCTGGTCGAGTTTGGTCGGAGCTACGAGCGAGGAAGATTCGGGCAATCGAGCAAAACCGAGGAGATAGGGTCGATCGGCCCTAATAATATGTCGTTGGAATTAAGTGGCTCGGCTGAAGTCGCCGCCATTAACAAGCTAAAGAAGCTGCCGAATTAGTGGGTGATTGGCCTCATTTCGAACGCTACCACGCCATCTGAACTGACGAAATGCTGGCCGAATTAATTGGTGACTATACCTATTTTAAATTTTTTTTATTAATACTTAATTACTTAATTCAGATTTTAATGATACTTAGTTTAAAAAAATTGTCTTGTTTCTTAAAGATTAGAAGACTATAGTTTCATGTGTAATGTGCTTATTCCACCTTACATATAGCAAAACCAACCGTAGCCATCAGAGACCACAAAGGGGCATCTTCGCTTCTACCATAGCAAGATGGAGGTTGGTCCACCCAAAGAACATCGAGGCCATTTGTATAGCGGACGCATCATGATCACTCTAGAAAAGAAGATCCATTTTAGTGACTCATTAAGTAGAGTTTCTTTCTCAAACGGACAAAATCTCAGAAGGAGAAAAAATCATACAAACAGAAGGTATGAAGAACTTTTGAAGTCGAGAACGATTTGAGATAATTCGCACATCACCTTCAATCACAGAATAAATCAGAAGTTGAAAACAAAAAATAATTATATGCGATCCTTGGTCAACTTAGTAGGCCCAAAAGAAGAAACTCTACTTAAAAATAATAATAATAATAAGTTGGTTATCAATGCAGTAAGAAGATCTACTCAGAAAAAGTTTCCTTGTCATCATTTGATAAGGTCTATTTTCTGAATTAAGTCTGGTACAGTGAGGATTGGATTTGATCTGGCTTGGTTTAGGCTTAATACGAGTTAACTCGAGTGTTGTAACCCACTGAAGTTGAGTGCTAACCGAGTCCGGATGAGATCTGATGGCGTCTTTTGAACTTCGCTTGGATGATAACACACACGGATTGAGTGTTTCACTGCTTGTAAGCCGTTGGATCTGAGAAGTTTAATCCCTACCTTTGGATCTGTGTTTTCTTACCGTGCCTTGTCTTTAATCTACCGCCGTCTGATCGTTTGAGTGGATTACAGGTGGTCAATTCCGGTCGGGTTGATCCGTCTTTTGAATGGCGATGATCCGTAGTGGATTACAAGTGTCGGGATCCAACGCTAGAGATCGAATGGATGGTTGAATCGAGAATTCTAACTCATTTGCCTTGTTTCGCTTCAGAGTCGAGTCAGAGAGCGAGGATCCGGGAAGAAGAAGGCTCTGTGATTCTAGGGAGAGGGTTCGTGAAGATCCACCGTGGGAAATGTTCTGGAGAGGAAGGAGGAAGCTCGAGACAGAGGGAGAAGAAGAAGAAATTAGAAACAGAGGAGGAAGCTTGATAAGTTTTTCTGAACCTTGTCCTTCTCTTCTCATCTCTATTTATACCTTCCTGTTGGTCTTGGATCTTGAGATTCTAACTGATTTCTGTTAGGGTTTCTTGGAAGTTTATTTCTTTGTCGTGTCTTCAGTTAGACTTCTTGATTTCACTTATCCTTCCTCATTTATATGATGTCTGCTATTCTATTATACTTCTTGTTTTTAGTATTTCTTTGTAATCAGCTCTATTGGGATGGATTTAAGTTTATGAAGGCCTTGTTATCTTTATCTTTATTGGCTTGTGTCCGATGTCTGATTTCCTCATTGTAAAGCGATTTCTTTATTGTATATTTTTTATTATTTATTTATTTATTCTTATTGTAAATCTTCTTACGGATATTTGTTATAATGGCTTGGGAATGTTTGAAGTCTTTTAGCTTTTGGCCTTCTTTCTCTCTTGTGCTTCTAATATTTCTCCGGATATTGATATTTATATCATTACTCCCTCCCCACCTTGACCTTGTCCTCAAGGTCAAATCGAAAGGATTCTGTAATTATTTCTCTATCCATGAGTTATCTTGCTATACAATCCTTCCCATTGTATTAGTAATTCTTTGATCTTGATCCCCTTTAGTATAGTTCTGGTCTAGAACTTTGATTGGTTTGATAAGTCCTTCCGATAATTATGTCGGGTGGATGTTAGAATCGTTTGTATGGTTTTAATCTGAGATATGGAATACATTATGTATTCTGCCGATATAGTAGTTCAATTTTATAGGCCACATTTCCTATTTTTTGTAGTACTTTAAAAGGCCCATAATATCTCCTTTGTAATTTAGTGTATTGATTCCCAGTCACTGAAATCTGTCTATAAGGTTGTATCTTGACCAATACTAAGTCATTGACTTGTAATTGCAGCTCTCTTCTATGTTTATCAGCCATTTGTTTCATTCTGTTTTGTGCTTGTTGTAGATTGGTTTTCATTTGTTGAAGCATCTGGTCTCTTGTAACATGCTTTCCACTGTGTTGGATGTTGGAATTTCATTGTGAGGTATTACATTAGGGGGGAGTCTGTCATATATAATTTGAAAAGGGGTCATCTTTGTTGATGTGTTGATTGAAGTATTATATGAGAATTCGCCTGGTAGGAATTGTAACCATACTTTAGGTGTTTCCAACACAAAACTTCTCAAGTATTGTTCTAGGATCCCGTTGGTTACCTCGCTTGTCCATCCTGGGGTGGTAAGCATCTTGTTTTAATGTAGTCCCACTTGATCGAATAATTCTTGCCAAAAATTGCTCATAAACACCGGATCTACCATACTATTCCTTGTGGAATACCATGGAGTTTAATAATGTCCGTGATAAAGATCTTATATAGAAAAAATTATTTGGTATAAAAAATGAGCATATTTGGATAATCTATCCACCACTACTAGTATGGTTGTTTTATTGTGAGACCCCGGTAAACCCAGTAATGAAGTCCATGGATACTTCTTCCCATATGGCTTTGGTATGGGTAGTGGTTGTAATCCGCCTTTGAGTATCATACTTGACTTGTTGACATATGGCGTTGATACAAATTGTTTTATATCCTTTTCATCCGCTTTCCAGAATTGTTGGGTAATTCGGTCAAATTCTTTGGATGCCTCCATGCCCTCCCACCGGGTGTTGAATGTAATTCTCGATAAGAGTGTTTTGATATGAATTTTGGCTAGTACAATCTTTGTAGTATAGCAATCCATTAGCAATTTTATGCTTGGGAAAATTCATTTGCTATCTATTGTCAGATTCTGGAGTTCCTTATTGGCGCTTGTTTTCTCTTTAATTTGTTGGAGCAAATTTGTAAAGTGTTGAGTATAAGCATATAAGTTGACCATGAAACTTCGATTGATTTGCCTTAGCATTTACTTCAGATGGGCTCTTTCTGGATAGGCATCGCACCTTGTTTGATGACCCCGGTTTATACTCATAGTCAAATCCCAAGAGCTTAATAAGAAATCTTTGCTGTTCAGAAGTTTGAATGGTTTGTTGCATTAATTCTCTAATGCTTTTTTGATCTGTTCTGATTGTAAACTTGTTTCTCAATAAGTATTGTCTCCATTTGGCCACAGCTTCAGTTATAGCATAAAGTTCTCTGGCATATGTTGATGTTTTCTGTATTGTAGGAGATAACTTTTTGCTGAAATAAGCAAGAGGGTGATTGTTTTGAACTAATACAACTCCTATTCGTCCTCGATGCATCTTCTAAAATAAAGGGTATAGAAAATTGGGAAGGCTAATAATCGGTAATGAGATCATTTTTTCTTTCAGTTGTTTGAATGCTACTATGGATTCTTCTGTCCATTGGAATTGTTGTTTAACAAGCATTGATGTTAAGGGAGATGCCATTGCTGCATAATTTTTAACAAACTTTCTATAGTATCCTGTTAAGCCCAAAAATCCTCTTAATTGTTTTACTATTTTTGGCATAGTCATGCTTGTACCGCTTTGATTTTTGAGGGATCCACTTCTATCCCTGATAGTATATATGACCCAAGTACTCTATTCTATCTTGGATGAAATAGCATTTGGAAGGTTTGACATATAGTGTATGTTGTTTCGCTTGTTCTAAAATAGCTTATAGATGACCTTGATAGTTCCAATGTTTGATAGATAATATGTCATCAAAAAAAACTAGGGCAAACTTCCTTAAAAATAGTTTAAGTACTGAATTCATTAGTGCTTGGAATGTTGAGGGGGCATTGGTTAATCCAAATGGCATTGCTAAGAACTCATAGTGACCTTCATGAGTTCTGAAAGCCGTTTTATAGATGGCTTCCTCTGCCATTCTCGATTTGGTGATAACCGATCTTAAATCCAATTTGGAAAATACAAGAGTCATGTAACTCATCCATCGCTCTGAGTTGGAATGGGAAACCTATCGTATAGTGACTTTGTTCAAAGCCCTATAATCCAAAAAAAAATGCCAAGTGCCATCTTTTTTTTTATTAACAAGGAGATGAAAAGGGTCGGTACTTTCTCTTATGATCCCCGATTCTAACATTTCTTTAATCACTTTTCTATTGTCAAAAAATGGGGATATCTATAATTTTTTACTTTGACAGTTGAGTTCCTATGCAAATTGTATTTTATGGTCTATCTTCCCTTGGGAGGTAAACTCTGAATGAAATAATTCTTGGTATTGTGTTAATACTTGTTGTATGCCTTCGTAATTTGTCAATTTCTTTGTGGTGTGTTGCTTCTCGTGTATTTTTTGATTTGTAAGTATGAAACTATTTCTTTTTTATTTTATAATTTAGTAAACTGGTGGAATGTAATGCTATCCACTTTGGATGAGGTATCTCCTTGTAGTTGCACTAACTTGTCATTATGATAGAATTTCATGGTGAGCTTTTTATATTCAGTTGTACACTCACCTAATTGTTCTAGCCATTGAATTCCTAACACTACATCTGCTCCTTGCATAGGAAGAAGATAGCAATCAGTAGTGAAAGTGTATCCTTGTAGTTGTATAGGAATATTTGAGCATATTCCTAAACACTTTAATGTTTCTCCATTTTCTACTAATACTTTAAACACTGAGGCAGGAGTTACTGTATGGTCTATGAACTTGGCTAGTTTAGACTGGATAAAATTGTGGGTCGAGCCACTATCAATAAGTACCTGTACCATTTTGTTGCCAATTACTCCTTGTAATCTTAATGTTCTGTGGCCGACAGTAAATGCATTGAGATTTCGTGGGAATTCTTCTTGTAGTTCTTGCAATTCGTTCGTAGTCTTTGGACATACCGTTTCTCGATCCTCATTGATCACTATTACATTGAGCTTTTGATTTGCAAATGTGTCCTCTGTGATACTTATCATCACAATTAAAGCATAATCCCTTTTTTCTTCTTTCATCTATTTGTGTTGGTGTCAGTTTCTGGATGGGGTTGTTTTGTCTATTATGCATTCCATTATTTTGATTGAATGCTGGAATTCCTGGAGGTGATGGCAGTAAAGGTGGTTGATAGTTTGGATTTTGTTTACTCTGAGCTTGGTGTGTTCGTAATTTCTTGGCATTGTTATATCATCGCCTAACCCGCCCTCCATCCATCAATTTAGCTAACCTGGAAGGCTTGTCAGAGTGATAGTCGTAATGCTCTTACTTCCCTTTTATATCTTGCCTTAAACCGATTCAAAATAACTCGTAAGAATTCAAGTGGAATACCTGATATCTGGTTTGCTAATTCCTCAAATTCATTATAAAATTGACCGTAGATTGTTGTAATTTTGCAAGTTCACCCCTTAAATCTCTATACATGAGGGGCCAAATCTAATAACTTGCTTTTAAATTGTATCCATGAGTGTAATTGGTGATTAAGATGCATCCATTGGTACAAATTAGTGTCGGTCCCATTCCATGTAGATGATGCTAAGAATTCGGTCTTCGAGAGGCTATATTGAAAAAATTGGTCTTAAAACAAACAACCTCTAGGGTTTTCTCCATTGAATCTTGGCATATCAACTTTCAGCCTATTGTTGTGTTGAGTTTGTTGTCAGAGGAAAGGAAATTTCGAGGAGGGGTACATACACGTGATTGTTGTTGTTCTTGCTGAGTATTTTCTAATTTTTCTTCAATTGATGAGAGTCTTCTGGATACTTCATTTAGTATCAAAGTTATTGAAGACATTTGTTCATCTGTTTTATTCAGTCTTCCTACACACTCCTCTATAGTCTTGGCTGTGTGTCTTGTGCCTTCTGCCATTTGTGTTGATGTAGTAGTCAACAAGAGCACCAATGATAAGGTCTATTTTCTGAATTAAGTCTGGTACAGTGAGGATTGAATTTGATCTAGCTTGGTTTAGGCTTAATACAGTGAGTTAACTCAATGAGTGTTGTAACCCCGAAGTTGAGTTGCTAACCGAAATTCCGGATGAGATCCGGGTTGGATGATGCCTTTTGAACTCAGCCGTTGGATGATAACACACGGATTGAGTGTTTCTTGCGCTGCTTGTAAGCCGTTGGATCTAGGAAGTTTAATCCCTACCTTTGGATCTGTGTTTTCTTACCGTGCCTTGTCTTTAACCGCCGTGATCGCTGGAGTGGATTACGTGTGGTCAATTCTCGCTTGATGTTTTGCCGATGAGCGGATGATCCGTAGTGGATTACAAGTGTCGGATCCAACGCAGAGATGGATGGTTCAATCGAGGGAATTCTAACTCATTTGCGTTTCACCGCTTCGAGCCGTGAGAGCTCCCGAGGGAAACGAGGGATCCGGGAAGAAGATCGAAGGCTTGCGATTCTTACCGGAGAGGGTCATTCCCGTTAAGATCCACCATAGGAAATGTTCTGGAGAGGAAGGAGGAAGCTCGAGACAGAGGGAGAAGAAGAAGAAATTAGAAACAGAGGAGGAAGCTTGATAAGTTTTTCTGAACCTTGTCCTTCTCTTCTCATCTCTATTTATACCTTCTTGTTGGTCTTGGATCTTGAGATTCTAACTGATTTCTGTTAGGGTTTCTTGGAAGTTTGTTTCTTTGTCGTGTCTTCAGTTAGACTTCTTGATTTCTGGATACTTATCCTTCTGTTCTATATGATGTGCTGGCAGTTATTCCTATTATACTTCTTGCTTTTAGTATTTCTTTGTAATCAGCTCTGTTGGGATGGATTTAAGTTTATGAAGGCCTTGTTATCTTTATCCTGCTTATTGGCTTGTGTAATTGAGCATGTAACTGATTTCTCCGTTGTAAAGTCGATGTCTTTGTTGTATATTTTTTGTTATTTATTTATTTATTTATTCTCTATTTATTGTAAATCTTCTTCCTGATATTTGTTATAATGGCTTGGGAATGTGGTGAAGTCTTTTAGCCAGTTTGGCCTTCTTTTCTCCCTTGTGCTTCTAATATTTCTCTGGATATTGATATTTATATCATCATTACAAAACTCTTCAAGTAAATAAAACACTTGAGCTAGGTGGCAAAAAGTACCAAATCAAAGGTTGCTCAGGTCATGATAGGTTTGCTCGAGTATATAAAGCTTTTGTTGACAGCAACCCTGATGAGGTTGTTGCTTTTCCTTGGAAATTCTACATGTATCGTTTGTTTGATGAGTGCATTCGCCTCGAGGAAAGGTCAAGCCGCTCACGCTATAGAGTGCATATACGATTCAAGCATATTGGTGATAAATTACTTGCCCCATGGAACTCTTCAGGAGGCCATAAATTCACATTTCGTTGCACAAAAAGTCAAGGAAGAAGTACTATGCATCCATTACTCAATAGAGGTGCTCCGTGTGCTGGAGACTTTGCATGGTGTCGGCATAATTCATGGTGATTTTAAACCCATAATCTTCTTGTCCGTTATGCGAGGTTTGAAGGCCTCATCACATTCATCAGAGCGCAACAACAATAACAACAACAACAACAAGCCTTCATCCCACTAAGTGGGGTCACGCTCATCAGAGCGTGATGGGATGAAAATCGATTGAAGTGTTTCAAAACACCGACCGTCTCTATATTGCTGAAAAAAGAAATTTAATATTTGAATGTGTAAAATTATATATGCATATATATGTGCTTCTTTATACAAGGCCTTATCGCGGCTCATCGTATGCGACGAGATAAAAATCAGCCGATGTGTTGCAAAACACCAACCGTCATGCTCATCAGGGCGTATGCGACGAAGGCCCTCCAAAATTATCGATGTGGCACCCCTATGTCAAAATACCGCCGTATATATATGCTTTTATGCGCGTCGGCGGTTCGCTTGTTCTTATCGTAACGGATTGAAGGTCACAAGGCTTCAAAACACTAACCGCCATGCTCATCGTGGCGGACGGGTAGCCAAAATAATTCACGTAGCCCCTATACGAGGATGACGCCGAAATACTGCTAAATTTTGGAATATTTGCATATATATTTGCTTTTATACGTGATCAAGGCCTCATTATGCTCATCAGAACGGATTAAAGGTCACCGAGATGCTTCAACACCAACCGCCACGCTCATTGGACGGTATTTCATATGTGTGCCACAAAGTCAAAGTCAAACTCGCAAGTCTAATTCGACCTGACTCGGGTTTACAATGCATAAATTGGGGTTCAAAAGGCACTACGCTACTAAAATGATCTAAATTCCGATCGATGAACGGACTTCGCCATCGCTCTCGTAATGTCGTAAATTGGTCGATATAAATATTGTACCTACCGGATGAGCAACCCATCAAGTTGAGCCGCCAACGCACTGCTATATATATCGAGGTCACGCAGGCACCGACGCTAAGTCAACTCCTTTCACAACGATCACACCATATTTTAAAATAAATTCATCAACAAGACACAGACTAACTGCATAGCGCGAAATATCACAGAGGAAAGCGGCATATTTCGGAAATTTGACTGACTGACTGAACAAAAAACGGCCTCCGATCGAAGACGTCATCGCGTTGAGAACGATGGAATTTTAAATCAATATATATATATATATATATATATATATATATATATATATATATCGTATGTGTATTTATCGATTAAATTGTATTAAAATATTTAATAAATTTAAATTAATTAAAAATTTCTAAATTACCCCCATCCTCAACCGTTCTCTCATATTTTCAATTTTCTGAAAAAGGAAATAAAAAATAAAAAATAAAAATAACCACTCTCTCTCATTCTGAAATTTTCTTCTCCACTCTCTCATTTTTCCCTCCCACGTTATTCTCTCCTCATTTTGCCATTTCCCATTTCTCTCTCCTAAATTTCTCCCTCACGGTTCAAGAAAAGCAACCTCCCCTGAAAAAAGTATCTCCCTCTCCCTCATTCAAGACTATTTTTCAATTCCCGCCGCCAAAAATTGCTCCGTCCGGTGCAATCCCATGCGTCCCGCCGCCGGAAACTGCTCCGTCCGGCGCAATCCCGCGCGACCCGCCGTCCAGCGCCTCCGGCCCACAGCCCGCCGCCGTCCCGCTGTCCCGGCCCGCGACCGCAAACCGCGCGACCCGCGATCCGCCCGTGGCCCGCTCCGCGCTACTCTGACCGACACGATCCGCCGCCCGTGCCGCGCAGCCCACCGATGCACGCGCAATACCCCACAAAATTGGCGTCGTTCCGTGATTCGAACCCGCGTCTCCCACCCCACAGCCCGCCTTGCCGCACCCGCCGGCCCGCCAATCCTGACCCGCCGCCGGCACCGTTCCGTGATTCGAACCCGCGCAACCCGACCCGCCGGCACGCTCCGCAGCGCGCGACCCGCCGCATCTACCTGACCCGCTCCGCGCTCCGCCGAACCGCGCGACCCGCGCGATCCCGTTGCTGGCCCGTGTGACTCGACCCAACCCGCTCCGCGGCCCACCAACCTGAAACCGCTGATCTGACCCGTTCGAGCCCAGAAATTGGCTCGCCAGCCTCCTTCACTCCTTCCTTGGCCAGCTGATTCCCGTTCTACACGTCCACTAGCTCCTTATCCTGCGCCCACAACCCGCTATCAGAACCGAGAAGAATATCGTCACGGTAATTCTTCCTTCGATTTCGACGTCGATTCCTCACTTTAGCCGTCTTTTATTGTAGCAGAATCGAACAGAATATCATCACAATGAATTCTTCCTTCGATTTTGGCGTTGCTTTTGCTTTAGGCGTCTCATTTTAGTTGTACCAAATCGAGGAAGAACATCGTCACCATGCGAATTCTTCCTTCGATTTTCATTCTCGCTTTAGCCCTCTTTTTTGCTCCATCAGAAAGGAAGAACATCGTCAACAGTAGTTCTTATTTGGTTTTACTCTTACACCTTCCCAATTACCTACCCGTCTTCGCTTAGCCTTATAGCGCGCCGAAAAATGAGTCAAAATATGTGGAATTTGTGAATGTGAATATATATACATGCTTGTGTTTCTTTGTAAGTTTAAAAACCTCGTTGTACTCAATAGGGCGCGACGAGATGAAAATAGGTTGTGGTGTCGCAAGCTCGTTACTTCAATAGGCGTGCAAAGCCACTTGTTAGATGTTGCTCCCCAGGCAATCTTTTGTCTAATTTTCAGACTTAGAAAAAAAGGGGGGATGAATATATATATATATTGCATTGTATATCTTCTTTCAAATCTGAAGGCCTCGTCGTGCCCAACAATTCGTGACAAGATGAAAAATTGGTCGGAGACACCACTCACTACGCTCAACGAGTCTGTAGTATGCCAAAACACCAGATGTAGCCCACAGGGGATGACGGAGGTTCAGAAATTTGTCAAATCTTTTGACTTAAAAAAAATGGGGGAAGGGTCAAATGAACTGACTTAAGAACGCTAAATAAGGAAACCTGCAGCTAATTCTAAACTAAAAGCGTCAAACAAAAAAAATGGGAGCCTTTAAAATAAATTTTGAAAAAAAAGGGGGGAACACTCATTTAAAATGCGAACAAACTTTGGGGGAGACTAATGCTAAACGCATAACAAACTTGCAATAAACTCAAAATCTAAGGATAAATTCAAATTGAGTTTAATAACTCTTATATTAATATGGAGGTGATTACTATGCTAATTAATAAGCATAAGTGGGGCTAAAACAACAAATGCTAAAATCGGCATAATTTATCAAAATTAATATAAATTGAGCTTAATCAAATTGAGAGAAATGTAAAAACTCAACAAGTAAACTAAGTGTCAGTAATGTGTTAAACTATAATCTAAAAATATCTTCGCCATCTGATGCAACCCTTTGTCAGCAGTGGGAAGCGATACTCCAAAATTTACAAAAAATCACAAGGCTTTCTTTAATAAAAAATTAGAGAATTTCATTCTAATTATGATTATCAAAATCAATGAAATCACTAATTAGGGAAAAAGCTATAAATTCTCGTATTTCCGGACATATTGCAAGTACAAATTTTGATATGCGAAAAGGCTACTTGTGTTAAATTGGAATTAAATGAAAATATAAAATCAATCTCATAACTCAGAAATAAAAACTAAATAAAATCTTAAATACATCCGCATGTGCCCCCGATACTATGCTGAATGCTTAAATTCAAGTGCTTGAGGATGTTGTGCGGGTTGCTTCCCGGTTTAGTCTTAGGGTTAGTGTTAACTAAAACCTATAATAAGAGTTTCAAATCGGTGAAATATCGAAACTTATTTTGTCGGGTGACGGTGATCTAATCCTCATTTAGCTAAGTAAGTTGACGAATATAAAGCTCTTAACATATTCAAATTAATCAATTTTTAAATCTATCAATCAAATCAATCTCATAACTCATAAATGAAAACTACCCAAATTCTTAAATACACAGATGTGCCGACACTCAATGCTTAAATTCAAGTGTTTGAGGATGTGTTGTGTTGCTTCTTTAGTCTTATGACTAGTTAACAAAACCTAAAAACTTATAATAAAAGTTTCAAATCAATGGAATATCTAAGAAACTGATTCTGTCAGGTGACAGTAGATCTAATCCTCTGTTAGCACCTAAACAGAATTGACATGATCTAAAACTCTTAAATATATTCTAATTAATCAATTTTTAAATAGCTATTTGAAACTGCTTAAATGAAACTCTATCATTAAAAACTTAACTCAATCTATCCACCTTCGGCAACAGTTTGTCGGGGGTGACAAACTAAGAAAATTCTAGCTCACAAAGGAGCTAATGTCAAATCAAGTGTTCTGCTATGTTCACTCTAAATCAATCTCACGCCGCAAGGACGTGTCCTTCACCGCGTGGGCCAAGAGGCTCCACGATGAGTAGCCACACCGAGTCCTCGACGGTGGTTTGGCCCTTTATTTTATTACGATCACGATCGTAGTATGCTCAAATGGCTCGCCTTTGAGTTGTAAATCATTATACTTGATAGCAAAACTCTGCCGTGTAGACTAAGATCCTCTCCTACAAACATCACCCCGTGTCTACAAGGATTTTGGGACGACGTAACCCATGTGTTGATGAGGATCCTTCACGTGGGTCGACACCTCCTCTCGACGGACTGGGACCGCCGGATCGGAACCATGGGATCTAGACGGCACGCATCATTCCTCAACCATCCAATTTAAGCTATAATGATCAATTTCATATCTCAAATTCTAAAACTCTATATGCTGTTACTATACACTATGCATTAAGCGATCTAATGACTAGCCTTAATCGAAAGTTCTCTCTCACTTATTGGGAGGGGTAATTAACTATAGGGGCTTACGCCTATAGGAAGCCTGGAACCAGATCTAAAGTCTTCACCAAATGAGGACGAAATCTCTGGGTAGTGTCTTATCTACTATTTCATCTGCCTTCTAAAAATTACACCGACACTTTAAACTACTCTTTTCATCGAAGAGGTCGGTGGTGAATTTTCGGAACCTACAGACGGGTAGGCCAAAACACTCTCGATGCAGCCCCCTGCGTGGTGATGACGTCGGGAGGCTGCCAAAATTGCATTAAATCTTTTGACTTAAAACATGGGAGCATAAAATGAATCGACTTAAGAATGTTAAGCAAGGAAACCTAAAGCTAAAATTCAAATTAAAAACTCCAAACAACAAAAGGGGAGGGAAAATAGCATACAACAAACACAAAAGTAAAACAAAAAAATGGGGAAAATGAAAGCTACTCTGAGGGATAAATATTCTTTTAAAATAATAAATTAAACTGTCTTTTGCAATCTAAATCAAAATATCTTCACATCTGGATCTACAATTCTTTGTACAAGGCAGCAGACTAAATTAAATTAAATCGCGAATGAAGGAACTTTCATTCAATTCAAAAATAAAAGAAATTTCATTCTAATTATAATTTTTAATATTAGTGATTTCATTAATTATATAAAATTATCTGAGCTATAAAACTCAGATCCTCACTTATCTCAATGCAAATTCAAGTGTCCGAGGATCCGCGTGGGTTGCTTCTTTAGTCTAGACCTGGTCTGCGTTAATAAAATCTAAAAACCTATAATAAGAATTTCAAATAAGTGAAATGTCTAAAAAAACTGATTCTGTCAGGTGATAGTAGATCTAATCCTCTGTTAGCAGCTAAGCATAGTTAAGAGGATCTAAAGCTCTTAAACATATTCAAATTAATAAATTTTTTCAAATTAAATTAAGTAGCAATCTGAAATCAATCTCATAACTCAGAAATAAAAATGGTCTAAATTCTTAAATACACCTGCATGTGCCCTGACACTATGTTGAATGCTTTAATTCAAGTGTCTGAGGATGCTGCCCGGGTTGTTTTTCGGTTTAGTCTTAGGACTGGGTCCGAGTTAACAAAACCTAAAAACCTATAATAAAAGTTTCAAATCAGTGAAATATCTGAGAAACTAATTGCCGTGATAGTAGATCCCTCTCTAAGAAATTTGGATAGAGTTGACAGGATCTAAAGTTTTAAAATATATTTAAAGTATTCAAACATAAGATTACCTAAATTTACAAATACACCTGCATGGGCCCCAACACTATGTGGAATGCCTAAATTCAAGTATCTGAGGATACTACGCGGGTTGCTTCCCGGTTTAGTCTCAGGACTGGGTTCGGGTTAACAAAACCTAAAAATCTATTGTAAGAATTTCAACTCAGTAAAATATCTGAGAAACTAATTCGCCACGTATAGTAGATCCGATCCTCTCACGCTGTAATAAAGTCGACAGATCTAAAGCTCTTAATTCAAATATAAAATTATTTGAATTATTAATTACACCTGCATGTGCCCCGACACTACGCCGAATGCTTAAATTCAAGTGTCTGAGGATGCTGCGTAGGTTGTTTCTTGGTTTAGTCTTAACGGGTCAACAAAAACAAAACCTATAAATCTATAATAAGAGTTTCAAATCGTTGAAATATCGAAACTGATTACGTGATAGTAGATCTAATCTTTAAAGACCTAAATGAGTTGTGATCTAAAGCACTTAAACATATTCCAACTAATCAATATTTCAAATCAAATTAACTCAAATTGAGTGTCAATCTAAAAATCGTCTAAATGAAATTCTATCATTAAAAGCTTAAAGCAAAACTCAATCTATTCATTATTCGCAATTGTCTGTGACAAACTAAGAAAACTCTAGCCACAGGAGCCAATGTCAAATTAAGTGTTCGCTATGTTCACTCAATCAATCTCACGCCAAGGGACGTGGCGGTCCTCGACCGCGTGCTTGACCAAGAGGCTCCACGTGATGAAGAGCACGCACTGAGTCCTCTCGACGGTGGTTTGGTCACCACACCATTATATTACGATCACCACCGTATGATGCTCCCCAATGGCTCTGTCCTTTGAGTTATGAATCATAGGGTATACTTGATAGGGCAAACAACTCTCTGTCAACTAAGGTAGACTTAAGTTTATCTCCTTAGACAAGCACCACCCAAAGTCTATAAGGATTTCTTGGATGACGTAACTCATGTGTTGCTGATGAGGATCCTTCTATCAGGTTGGGTCGACTACCTCCTCTGACTAAGTAGAATAGGGACCGCGACTTCCCGGGATGACGAAAACATGGGATCTAAATCGGGCACGTCATCATCCCCCCAACCATCCGGTTTAAGCTATAATGATGAATTTCATATATCAAATTCTAAAACTCTATATCGCTACACGCCACGCATTCAACCATCTAA
This sequence comes from Cymbidium sinense, assembly GCA_021442155.1. Lineage (NCBI taxonomy): Eukaryota > Viridiplantae > Streptophyta > Magnoliopsida > Asparagales > Orchidaceae > Cymbidium > Cymbidium sinense. The sequence continues at coordinate 158,911,878 of CM038217.1, read as the reverse complement.
ACAAATAGCCTTAATCAAAAGTTCTATCTCACTTATTATGAGGGGTAATTAACTATACGGGCTTGTGCTTATAAAAAACCTGGAACCATATCTAAAGTTCTCACCAAATGAGAACGAAATCTCTGGGTAGTGTCTTATCTACTATTCCTCCATTTTCTGAAATTACACCGACACATTTTAAACACTCTTTTCATCGAAGAGGTCGGTAGCGAATTTTTGGAACCAACAGTATTCTCACTATTTATTAGGAAAGCACAAATAGATATATATATATATATATATATATATATATATATATATAGTTATAATAGCCCTTAATATTGTTTACAATAATAGGAAGTCAAGATATCTATTATTCTCGAGTTGAAGATGTGTTAGATGATCATATATATGATCATGATTACATGTGCACTTGGAACTAAAGATAACTTCCAAGGATTCTCTAATAATTAATTTGTCTGTCATATGTAATCCTTCAATAAATATATGATTATACATAATCAAATGTATGTCCTATAGATTGTAGGTTTGATTTTCTAGAAATTGTATAGCTAGTTTTTAAAGTATTTTGGAATTTATAATAGAGCAAGAATAGCCCATCTTTGCCTTCGCAAGCAAATTAAGTGCATGATCATATTCTTGGGTTCTTAATATCATATTGATCTTCTCATACATTCATTATAGAGATGAAAGGGTGAGATGTGAGATGGAGAATGTGGCGTAGTGGGAGGGGGATGAGATGACAAGAGTGGAGAAATGAGAGGGAGTGGGACTAATGTTATGTGGAGTGACAATTAAAATGCTATGAGCAAATGGGTGGTCGATATAAGAATGAGAAAGGAAAGTTGGTGTTGATAAAGGGGATTGAGGAAGCAAGAAGAGGGATACCTGGACAACCACAACGCGATCAAAAATAAACTGAGAGCAAGATCAAAGCAAAATCATGGACTATGAAGAATTGAGGGATAAAATAGATTTGATTGATTTATTGAATAATTACAATCATTCTTAACCTCCAACTATAAATCTTGTTACAAATATCATGGATTTGTAAATTTTTTGACCTACTTACTTTCAAAGATGTAGTATCAATGTCCCTCCATAAATGTAGTATGAAGGAAATAAATTTGAGCAAAAAAATGATATCATCCATTAATGTCAAAAGGCTTGAGACTAATTTCAAGGATACAAAAATGCTCATTTCTTTCTCATACTAATTTGTATCCCTTGTTCAACATCTTCGATCCATTAGAAAAATTTCTCATATGAGTGTCGTACCCATGTTTAAAAATTATTTAAAATGCACATAAAAAGTACTTCTCACAAGTCATAGTTTTTTCTTATAAATAAATTTAAAATTCAAAGATTTAAATAAAAGCTTCTAGATTCAAAAAATATTATAAAATAAAATAGCTAATAAATAAAAAAGCAAGTAAAGGATGCTGCCAAGCTGATGGAGCATTGTTATGGGGTCAAAGGCGGCTAAGGCCGCTCAAATGCTATTCTAAGCACATTATTGTGAGGCCCAAACTCAGATCAATAATATTTTCGATACAAATAGCATTCAAATCATGCAACTCACGCGGTTCGCCAGCTTAACGAAGACATCAGTTTAAGACCAACCTCCATCCTACTCTTCTAGAAGGAAATAATAATAATAATAATTAAGATATCATTAAAATTTCTATATTTATATATCTAATATTTAAATTTTTTTATTTAATAATAAGTTAATACTTAACTAACATAAAACATATCTTTAAGATTAATTTATATAAAACAATGTATATATTTTAATATTATTTACACACTAAGGTGATTAGATAGTAAATAAAAATGTTAGATATTAGATATAAATATATATAAATTATATATAAACAATTTATTTGAATAAATTAAATGTGAAAAATATGCCAAATTATTATAGCATGAATTATATTAAAACTAATTTTAAAAATACTAATTTATATTTAATTTGGGTGTGATTAATCCAGAATTTTGGCAATAATTAGCTGTAATCCACGTTTACATAAAATTTTTTGTCAAGAAAACCTCAACGGTTAAATGTATAAAATGACCCCTGCCAAACGATATCACCAAGTCTTCGGCTCTTTCAATCTCTCGTCTTTTCCCTAATTTGCTCTTTCTCCTAATTATTTGTCCGTAAATCGAGTAGATTTTGCTTAGCACCGCGCCATGGCCGTAGGTGGAGCAGAGAAGTCGAAGAGGGTGGTGGTTGTGGGCGGCGGGATCGCCGGAGGCATCATCGCGAAGACATTGCAGTCGCAGAACGATGTCACCCTTATCGATCCGTATGGATCTTTTCCCTTCTTTTCGAAACCACGTCTTTTAATTTATAGTTCGTTAGTATGATATCTGCTTCCGGCATGGATAGTTTATTTTGATCCTCGTTTGCATCCTGACTGCAATGGGGCTGTTTGGTTGTAGGATTTACGCAGGATTTATGCAGTATTTAAGCTAAATTCATCCGAATTGTGCAATAGACCATTTTAAATCTCACAGAATCTTAAAACCCGTGCCTTCTCCGTTTTGCCTTAAATCCCTGATTTAGAAAATCCTGCCAAACTTAAATCTGCGATTCTCTGGAACTCTTCTTCTTCACGCGCAGCTGGTCCCGTCGATTCCTTCTGTAGCTAGCTCCCGTTGCGACTTAAGGGCTTTGGGAATTTGGGGGAGAAAGACGAGGTTTCGGATTTTTAAAGTATTAATATTATATGGTATTTGTATTAATTTTAATTTCAATAATTAATTATTTAAATCTTTCTAATTAATATGTTTAACTGGAAAGCTATATAATTTTATAATATATTTTATATTTATTCGTCAAAGTATACATTTTAATTTAATTAGTTTACTGAATCATTAATTAATCCTTAGTTAAATATTAATTTAGATTACTTGTTATCATACTAATCTAATTAAACTTGATATGAGTTAAATAAACATACTAGGTTGCCCCAGTCATAGAAATCCTTAAATTTGAAACCAGTAACGAAACAATGTGCTCTAATTCAACATACCACATAGGATTTATTAAATATAAATATATATAGTGTTTACTAAATCCTAATCGAGTAAAATCCAACTCGCATTTAAATAAATCATTCAGTCTGTATATGTTCTGTGTAATTTATGCTTTAAAGCAACCGTATTATGAGATTTTATCCCATATTGTATATGATAATTCAACCTTCATGCAACTTTCTGATTTTAATTTTCTTCTCTTCGTTCTACAGCAAAGAATACTTTGAGATACCATGGGCGCAGTTGAGGGCAATGGTAGAACCATCAGTTGCAGAAAGAACATTGATAAATCACTCTGAGTACTTAACCGATGCTACGATCATCTCATCACATGCTACGAATGTGACTAATCATGAGGTCCAGACAGCGGATGGTCGAACATTTCCATATGATTATCTTGTCGTGGCTACTGGCCACCCAGGTTCTGATAAAGAACACAGAAAGGATAGACTCAGCCATTTTCAGCAAGGCATGTGTCTTTTAACACCTTCCTAGTTTTACTTTAGATATGCATAATTAGACATGGAAACAGCTTTTTCTTATCTTTTGTTTTGCCGCATGGTTATGTTAGAGGTTCTCCTCCTATTCGTCTGGCTAGATGGTGTTCTTTTCATTTTCTTCATGGGATGGTTTTATGGTTTGGTATTAAGGTCAAATTTGATGTTCAGATCTATTTTTCTTTTTGGACTGGAACTGTGCTATGATTTTGTTGACAAGCGTTGAAATCAAGTCCTATTAGTGTTTACCAAAAAAATTTTCTTATTGTCAACTGCTATAGGATGAATATGAAGTTCTTCCATAAGCATTCTTGTACAAGATATCAACAGACACTCCTTCACTTTTCACTATAATGCCTTTTGATAAAAATAAAAGTAAAATTAGATATCCTCACTTTCTTGAGTTATGGTTTTCTACTTTTCTTGAAAGATATCAGTCTCAAGGGCTTGAAAACAGCTGTACCGTGAAGGGCAGAAATCGCTAAAAACACTTGTATTTCAATTGAAAATTGTGCATGAGGTGATAATTGGCATTCGATAATAACAATTCTCCGTGCCATAAAATAATAATCCCTTGGTTATTTCATGAATTTTACAATAGAGGATATGAAAAATCACATACTCAGCAAGTTTGGCTGCAACATGCCCTAATACATCGCTCTGTCAGGACTAATTTCTTAGTGGTTTTTTTTTCCTTGGCAACTTTCATCATTTGTATTTCAAAATGTTATGAAATATTGGAGAAATTAACTTTCCTTTAATCTGCAGCTGTTCTGATTTTGATGGAGCCTTGCCATTGTCTTATTCTCTAATATGTACTCACCTATTATGCTTTCTATGTTGTTTGTCTTCATTTAATGGAGTTTTGTAACTGTCTTCTTATGTTGCCCAAATGGCTGTACTTAACACCACCCTCATGAATATTCCATATAATAATTAGTCACTTTCATTATATTTCAGTTTTATTTTTTGTATTGTTATTATTCTTCGAACTGCAATGTATTTGTTTTATATCATGCTAAATATTGTTGCTATCTTCTTATTGGAACATTTGTAATTAATTCATAGATTATGAAAAGATTAAGTCATCGAACTCCATTTTGATCGTTGGTGGTGGTCCAACTGGTGTTGAGCTTGCCGGAGAGATTGTTGTTGATTTTCCAGAGAAGAAGGTGATCATTGTCCATAAAGGGTCAAGGTTGATCGAATTCATAGGCCCAAAAGCCTCCAGAAAGACATTTAATTGGCTGGTTAAAAAGAAGGTGGAAGTGATTCTGGGGCAAACAGTCGACCTGGAGTCTTTGTCAGGAGATGGAATTTATGTGACATCCGGAGAGAAGATTTCTGCTGATTGCCATTTTGTTTGTGTGGGCAAGCCGGTTGCTTCGTCATGGCTGCATGATTCTATCTTGAAGCAGTCCTTGGACGCGAAGGGGCGGCTGATGGTCGATGCGAACTTGAGAGTGAAAGACCATGATAACATTTTCGCCATCGGAGACATTAATGACGTCACTGTAAGTATTTATTGTCTGAATTCCTTATGAAGGCACATCTGTAAGCTTTGGTTTGATAAGTAGGGAAAATTTTGTCAACATATGACATCTTGTAGTGTTAGCAAAGCCATTTTCAGTCTTTAAACGTACTAATTTTGGGCTTCTTCACCATGTTTCAAATTTAAAGTTTCACTGCATCCTAATGTCACGCTCATTCCTGCAAATGCCTCTTATTCCTTATCTCATATCCATTACATTGACAGGAGATCAAACAAGGGTTCCTTGCAGAGAAGCATGCTTCAGTGGTGGCCAAGAACCTGCAATTATTGATAAAGGGAGCTCCTGAGAAGAAGCTTGCGACCTACAAGGCTTCCCCGCCCATTGCGATAGTTTCATTAGGAAGAAAGGAGGGAGTTGCTCAGCTTCCCTTTGGCACGCTCTTTGGATGCTTGCCAGGGAAGATCAAATCGAAGGATCTCTTTGTGGGCAAGACAAGGAAGACCTTCTTAAATCCCCATAAATGAAACATCATAAATGGGATGGAGTTCTAATTAATTTTGTGTTCTTCTATTTTGAGTTGAAATGATCTGTTGTCTTCCGGTCTTTCAGCTTCACTATTTTTCTTCTGTGGATGTAAAGGCTCTGCCATATCTGTCGCTATCGTCAATTGAGTGTGTTTTTTATCGCATTTCAGCTATGTAAACTTTGTGGGATCATCAAAACTATCAGTCATCATGTAAAAATGTGAGATATCTCTTTAAATTGCTCTTTTCATAAGTTGTTCAAACGTTCTCATCTCTTCATGTTCTTTGTTGATCATTTTGCCCAATTTTTAATGTTTTTAATGAGAGTGCATATAATCGATCTTTTGTGGTATACATTTTGGAGAGGTCTTGAGCTCCTGGTTTTGAATTTGATTCTAAAGAATAGTACTTGTAAAATTATAATTAGGTTTTGGTTAGTCAATTACTGAAGTTTTTAAGTATAAATTTATAATTAATATTTCAAGAACAAACACTAATATGAATAGTAATAGTCAGGTATATTAAAGATAACTGCATATATAATAATGCATACAATCCTCTTATGAGCATTTTATAGAAAGAAAGAAACTCTTTTATATTCTTTTTCCATATAGTGAATATTTATCTTTTCCCTTCCTCATAATAGATGTAATTTAACAAGATTAAAACACTTAAATCTATATGTTGGGGATGACCAACTTTCATTCCAAATTTTTTTTAGACATCTTTAAAAAGACATGAAATAAGATAAATAAATTATTTCCCATTTTTTTAGTAAACTAATATTTTTAAAAATTTTAAGCAAACATGCAGAAGAGATCCTATAAATCGATCATAGATCATGCTCTTCAATGTCCCAATATCTCGTTGGTCCTATTTTGGAATCCCTTTCAATCTCTCAGGAGCTGTTTGGTTCCTGTGCATTCCAAATAGTGTGCATTAGTTTCAAGCGAAACACAACGATGTTATTTGGTCGGTTTGGTTCTTTTAAATCTAGATTCGGTTTTGGTTGTAAATCTAGATATTCGATTTTCGGTTTTTTTTTTTTTTTTTTAAAGATTGGATAAATAAACCAATAAACCAAAATTAGTTAAAAATTCAAATATAAATATGTAATTTTGATTATAAGTACTTACTTATTTTGTATAGATTTATAGATTTACTTGAGTAAGAAATTTTTAATATATAAAATTTATTATATTGTTTTAATTAATTAGTTCATTAAAAAATATTTTTATTTTTTTTATATGCTATTCTTTAATAAACACAATAAACCAATTATAATTCTTTGGTTAATTTTTATATGTTATTTGGATGGTTCTTATTTTATTATTTGGTTTGGTTTGTTCGGTTTAACAAAAATTCAACCAAACCCGACCAATGAATCTCACCCTAATTCCAAATACACACTTTCATTTGGCGTTTGGTTCAGTAAAAAAAATTAGATTTCAAATACAGAAGATATTCTGTATTTGAATTCGCCGATTAGAATTAATACAGCATGTAAAGTGATCTTTGGCGCATCCGACCACCTCCGGCCGATTGCCGCCATGATATCACCGCCATGATTAGGCGTAGCCATATAAACTTCCTTTTTACTTTTTTATATTTTTGTCAAAAAAAAAATAAAGTCATAAATTTGTAAAGCTCTCAACCAAACAACTATAAAGTAATCTTTTTCTTTTTTTAGATTCTTTTTTATCTTTCTAAATCTGACCAAACTTAATATTCTTTGTAATTTTCTTTTTTTTCTTATTTATTTGACTTTAAATAGATTTCAATTGAATTAGCATTGCGCCATGGCTATAGGTGGAGCTAAGTAGTCAAAGAGATTGTGATTTTGGTGGCAAGATTGCCGAATGCATCATCACGAAGACGTTATAGTCATAAAATAAAGTAATTCTTATTGACCGATTTGAAACTCTTCTATTCCTTTTAAAATTCATCTATTTATGATTTCCTGGTTGTGACTTTCTTGGCATAATATTTGATTTTGGGATTTCAATTTTGACATTCTTGATATAAATATGATATTTCAATCTTTTAGATATTGGCCTCATACAAATTCATCATTTTATCTTTTTTTATTATAGTAGCCTTAGAAGTAGTTATTTCTTAGGAAAAAGCTCTTCTTTAAAGATTATCTTATTTCTTTCTATGGTTGATAGTATCTTCCATTATTTATTTTAATCATTGGTGGTGGTTCATTTGAAATTATACTTGTCAGAGTAGTTGTAGTTGATATTTTGGAGAAGAAGGTGACCATTGCTCAAGAAGAGATAAGGTTGATAATGATAGATTTGGCAAGTTTAAAAGTATCCAAAAAAGTCGTTCAAGTAGTTGATTTAAAGTGAAGTTGAAAATGATTTTGGAGCAAACAACTGATATGAAAGTAATGTTAAAAGGTTAAGTTTTTTTGTGAAATCAGGTGAGAAAAGAAATTTGTTGGTTGCCATTTTTATAGTGTTTAGGGTAAGTTAATAATTTCATCATAGCTGCATGATTTTATCTTGAAGGAATCCTTGGACAAGAAGGTGCAATTAATGATTGCTGCAGACTTGAGAGTGAAAGGCCACCACACTAACATTTTTGCCAATGGAGACATTATTGATATTCATGTTATGATGTTAAGTATTTCTTTTAGTTTAGTTTTTTTTTTATTTAAATTCTTTCTTAAGGCACGTCCAACTTAAGAAACTGAGAAGTTTTTCATAAAAAATAATATTATATAATAGAAAAAGTCTTATTTAGTTTTTAACGGCTTCAATTTTGGGTTTTTTTTTGTTGTTGTTGTCATGTTTACTTATATAACATATACCTCTGCTTCTATATTTCTTATGCTCTTTATTATTTTGAAATAAGTTCAAGTAAGGTTTTCTTCCAGAGAAGCATGCTTTAGTGATGGCCAAAAACTTGTAATTATTGATGAAGGGAGCTCCTGAGAAGAAACTTGCAACTTATACGACTCCCTTAGCTGTTGTGAAAGTTTCATTAGAGAGAAAGGAGGGAGTTCTTCAACATTCTTTTGCCACACTCTTTAGGATGGTTGCCAGAAAAATCAGATCGAATGATCTATTTGTGGGCAAAACAAGGAAGATCTCCGGGATTAAATGTACATAAATGAATCGCCATAAGTGCTCTAAAGTTCTAAATAGTTTTATGTTCTTTTATTTTTAGTTAAAAATATATGTTGTCTTTCTATCATATGTTAAATGAATCACAATTTTTATTAAAAAGCCCTTTTATGAAACTAATCTAAATGAAATTTGAATAGGGTTGAAAAACATCAATCTCAATGCGGACTCTAATAATTACGGATCTTGATACTAAAGTAGTTAGAGTATCTCATACAATGAGTTTCAAAAAATAAAGCCCGCTGAGTGAAGTTTAGACTTGTCAAATAAGTGAACTATTAAGCGTGGTAAGGCAATCAAAATTAGAGTGATATATATTTGATTTATATGATTATATCCATTTATACAATCTTATAGAATAACTTTCAACAAAGTTATTATAAGTACACATAAATGGATATGTCATTCGAGAGAAGTTTGATAAATTTTAGATTAAAATATTCCCAAAAAGAATTGATTGAAGCTTGTTCTTAATTAATTGAAGAGGATGCATATCATATAAAAACTATCCCATTTAAACAAAATCTCAATGATAATAAAAAGCTCTTCATAGATAACCGGAGATCAAAAGAGTAGATTATCTTTTATAAGAAAATATCAAAGTAAAAGATTGATTAAGAGAGAAATAGGTTAAGGGAGCACTGTCTTTGATTAAATAATTAAATGATGCCTTGAAAAGAGATTCAATTGCAATTAAAAGAGCAATGACACCCACCTAAATCAATGAGTTGGTAGATCATTGGCAAACATATGATTTGAGAATTATAAAATTATAATTTTTTCTTATGAGGTATTAAATTAGTCATTTGTATCCTCACATGAGGCTAGGTTACGCCTTAGAAGGGAAAGAAGGAAGAGACCTCAAGCACTAAGATTGGGAATTGTGAGGGATATTTGACCTAAAATTTTAATTTAGAGAACATATGACTAAATAATAATATGAAGAGAGAAAGCAAAGTTAAAATTTTCTAAATATATAAATGCTAATCGTTTTTTTTTAAGGAAAATTCTACAAACCTTTTGCCAAAAAAAACAAAAAACAAAAAATGATGTTTGCAATTATATTACCTTAGACTTTGTAGGATTACTCTTAAAGTCACAGTATTTTAGCATGTGAGACTTATTTAAATTATTTGATTTACACATTATTGTGTAGAATATTAATTTAATGGCAGCTTCTAATTCAACCTTTTTGAACTTTCTCAATAAACAAATATAAACAATGTTTAATAAGATATGTTTTCAATTAAAAAAAAAAATCTCTTAAAATATTTTCCTGTTGACAAACCTATTTTATCGCTATTCTCAGTAAGTGTATTTAGTTGTTCAAAATTGTTGCCTTGATGCTATTTATTTGAATATTCGTATAACTAAGATATTTATGAATTTAAAAATCAAAGTTTCTATACAAATTTATAATTTATTCGATTTTATTTTTCAATTAAGTATTATTCAAAATTTAAAAATTTAAAATAATAAAATAAATAAGGGGCATTTAAATACTTACCACGTAGTTCTATATATTTACATATCTAATTTTCAAATTTTAATATTTACATAAATAAGACTTATATATTTAGTATAATATCTAAAAATATCATCATCATTAAAATTAATGATTAAAATAAAATGTATTTCTTCATGCATAAAAAAATATTATATTAACTTTAAGTGTTAGATACATAAATGCATGCAAATTTTATGGCAAGTACATAAATCTTTTAATAAATAAATTATATACATACTATCGTGTAGAAAATCAAATAAGAAAAAAAATTATGCCTTTAGTTTTGTTATGGAATCTAACACAATATATGTTTGATAATTAATAAGAAAACCTGCACTTTTACGAATCTGAAAAGAGGAAAATCAATGTGCCAAGAAAAATATTTCACTGTATCTATTTGAGTACAAAAGTTTCCGATAACGGATTACATAATCAGACGAGAACGACATGAGAATCTCAACCGCATACACAACAGTTATATACCGCCGTTGTGTAGCAAGGTAATGAGACAATGGGGTCTGACGACGACGGCGTCGTGATGACACCGGTAAGATGGTCGGCGGTTGGCGGCGACCCACGGCGCGGTGGCGGGCGATGGTTGCGATGACCGGCGACAAGACGGCGCAATGGTCGGTGATGGAGATTGACGACGATGAGGATCGCCAGCCGATGGCGGCTGGTGGTGTATAAACCAACGGGGGTGATCACGAGTGTAAATGATTGAGGAGGATTTTCAAGCTTTAGAGTTTTCTCCTCTCTTTCGCTTCCCTCAAGAATTATTTATAGATTAGAAGAAGACATTTCCATAAATACATGTAAAATCCAAACCACTCCATCGATTCCATGATGATTCCCTTAATTATGATGTATTTTGTGTATTTGAATGCTAAAATGAAGTCGAATTATAAGATCTTGCCAGATCCACCGATGCTCGATTTGATTATAAACACTCCATATTAGAGATTGATATCACAAAGTTTTCAATTATACTTGATTTTAGTCTTGATTCGTAATTACTTTCGACTAGTAGAATTTTCATCATATCATATTCCTATTTGGATGACATTATCTCAATCATCCAAAAATATATATTATAAATACTTGAAAATAACAAATTCTTCAATGAAATTTGTGAGTCCATTAACCATACATTTTGAGAAAGCAGATCTTCATGGGAGCACAAGATTAAGATCACAAATGTGGGTCAGATGTGCGTAAGATTTCGGTTATAAATCATCCGGGCACTTCCAGGCGCTAAGCCATGAAGGCTTGCATGCGCGGGAGCACGCTGAAGGGCCATGGCAAGCGGCTGGCCGCACAGAGGCTACGGCTGTAGCGACGAAGGCCTGGTTCATACGATTCCAAAACCGCCGATGAGGGTTTTTTGGTCCATTTTGGTCTGTTTTCACTCGTTTTCAGCGGTTTTCACCCATTTTTTCATTTTTCTTTGATTTTTATCTTTTGCCCCATATTCTATAAAACCTCCCTAGGCTGGAGAAGGCACACACCATATGCTCTAGTGTTCCTCTTCTTGTGTGGTCGCTGAATCAACCAGTCATACTGACGAGGTTCATTTTCCTCGAAGAGGAGTCAACTGTCTCCATCTGATGTTGCTGAGGCGATCACACTCTAGTTCATACAACGCTTTTTTTCCTCGAAAAGAGGCTAACCGTCTCTCGGTCAATCATCTAGGCATCAGCCCATAGTCATGACGACGCTTTTTTTTCCTCGAAGAGGTCACCGCCTGCCGACCGACTGCTCGAGGCGACCTGGCCTTATATACTCTGTGAGTTCTGTTCCTTTGAAAGAGGTTCTCACTGTTTTGTTCTCGCCGACCGACTAGGTTCGGAGGCGATCAAGGCTGTAGTTTATATGGCGGGGCTTCAATTTTTCCTCGAAAGAGGCGTCAACTGTCTTTGTCGGACCAATCGGGTTCGGAGGTGATCAAGGCCCGTAGTTCATACAGCGCGGCTCCGTTTTTCCCTCGAAAGAGGTGTCATCTGTCCTCACAGGACCGACCAGGTTTGGAGGCGATCAATACCCATAGTTCATACGGCGAGGCTCCGATTTTCCCTCGAAATAGGCATCAAGGTGAGGCTCCGGTTTTCCCTCGAAAGAGGATTCAACTATCCTCGTCGGACCGACCGGGTTCGGAGGCAATTAAGGCCCGTAGTTCATATGGCGAGGCTCCGATTTTCCCTCAAAATAGGTGTCATATGTCCTCGTCGGATCGACTGGGTTTGGAGGCAATCACGGCCCGCAGTTCATACGATGAGGTTCCGATTTTCCCTCGAAAGAGGCGTCAACTGTCCTTGTCAGACTGATCGGGTTTGGAGGTGATCAAAGCCCGTAGTTCATGCTTCTTCTTGTGGAAAATTAGATTTCTTGAAACTCCAATGGATGGTTTAACGCTTGACAATCAAAAATGGTGGAAACGCGTCGGGAACCATCGTTCGAGCAACTCAGAAAGTCTGCATGGAAGAGGTTGAATCGAATATGCTGAGGATTTTTGATCCATCTGAGGTTATTTGTCAAAATATTACTTGATGACGTTAACCTGCATGGAAGAGATTGAATCGAATCCGCTAAGAATTTTTGACCCATCCGAGGTTATTTGTCAAAATGTTACTTAATGACATTAACCTGAATGAAAGAGGTCGAGTAATCCACCGGATTTTGACCTATCGAGATTGTTGTCGAGTGTTACCACGACGCTAACTGTATGGAAGATGTCGAATTAAATCACCAAGATTTTGACCTATCCGGTTGTTTGTCGAGTGTTACCCATGACGCTAACTTGTATGGAAGAGGTCGAATCAATCCGAGGATTTTGACCAACTGGTTTGTTTGTCGAGTGTTAATGATGATGTTAACTTGTATGGAAGATGTCGAATCAACGTGAATTTTGACCTATCCGACGTTGTTTGTCAAAGTATTACTTGATGACATTAACCTGGATGGAAGAGGTTGAATCGAATACGCCAAAGATTTTTGACCCACCCGAGGTTGTTTGTCAAAGTGTTACTTAATGACGCGAATGGAAGAGTCGAAGTCGAATACCGAGGATTTTGACCTATCCAGGTTGTTTGTCAGAGTGTTACCTGATGATGTTAATGGAAGATGTCAAATTGAATCCGCTGAGGATTTTTGACCCATCTGAGGTTATTTGTCAGAGTATTATTCGATGACGTTAACATGTATGGAAGAGGTCGAATTGGATCCACTGAGGATTTTTGACATATCCGATGTTGTTTGTCAGAGTGTTACCCAATAACGTTAACATGTGTGGGGTAGGTCTGAAGTTTTGACCTATCCAAGATTGTTTGTCAGAGTCTTTGCTCGATGATGTTAACCTGTGTGGAGTAGGTCTGATCAAAATATTTGTTTGAGCTTGTAGCCAAAGTTGCTCATTGACCTTTGCCTTTTTAATCAGTATTACTAACTTGATTCTCGAACTAATAATCAATTAGATATCTAGAATATTAATTTGGATAATCTTTTAAGAGTTGCCCCCCAGTCTCCAAGAAAAGCTGAAGGATCAAAGTTTGATGAATTTTCATTCTTCTTATGTGTTTGTCACGGTAGTGGCTGTCGTGCTCCTCGTAAAAGTCGGATCATCTCATTTTGAGATTCTTCCATTCGGCGCATACGATCTTCTAAAGAGATTCCTGTTGCGCCTTCACCGACAGAGTCACACCTATCAGGGGGAAGTGAGGTAGAAGCATAGCGTTCTTGGTTCAAGGATTGGTTTCGAGAGTGACGGGAGTTAAAGGAGGCTTATTGTTCAGATATGCCTATGCCATAATACTGTGTTCACGTAAATTGTGATTGATGAATTTTCTTCCCACGACGGAAACCGTCATGAAAACTAGGTAGAATAAAATTTGTTTTAGCTTTGTCGCTAATCCGACAATACAGATATTTAAAGTAATAAGAAAATTCCAAAATTCTACAAACCTTTTGCCAAAAAAACAAAAAACAAAAAACGATGTTTGCAATTATATTACCTTAGGCTTTGTAGGATTACTCTTAAAGTCACAGTATTTTAGCATGTGAGACTTATTTAAATTATTTGATTTACACATTATTGTGTAGAATATTAATTTAATGGCAGCTTCTTATTCAACCTTTTTGAACTTTCTCAATAAACAAATATAAACAATGTTTAATAAGATATGTTTTTCAATTAATAAAAAAAAAATCTCTTAAAATATTTTCCTGTTGACAAACCTATTTTATCGCTACTCTCAGTAAGTGTATTTAGTTGTTCAAAATTGTTGCCTTGATCCTATTTATTTGAATATTCGTATACCTAAGATATTTATGAATTTAAAAATCAAAGTTTCTATACAAATTTATAATTTATTCGATTTTATTTTTTCAATTAAGTATTATTCAAAATTTAAAAATTTAAAATAATAAAATAAATAAGGGGCATTTAAATACTTACCACATAGTTCTATATTACATATCTAATTTTCAAATTTTAATATTTATATAAATAAGACCTATATATTTAGTATAATATCTAAAAATATCATCATCATTACAATTAACGATTAAAATAAAATGTATTTCTTCATGCATAAAAAAAAATATTATATTAACTTTAAGTGTTAGATGCATAAATGTATGCAAATTTTATGGCAAGTACATAAATCTTCTAATAAATAAATTATATACATACTATTACGTGCTAGAAAACCAGTTGCGGTAAAATAAAAATTTGCGCCTTAGTTTTGTTGCGGAATCTAACACACACACAGATGTTTGAGGAATTAATAAGAAAACTCCAGAATTTTTTAAAAAAACTTGAGGGAAAAATCACGTGGCCAAGTAAAATTCTTCCACTATGTATCTATTTCGTGAGTACAAAAGTTTCGATAACGGATTACGAAGATATGAGAACGCCGACAATGAGAATCTCATAATCGACAACATATAGTCACGCTCAGTTGTCGATAGTAGTGATGGTGAACAAATGACTGACGATGAAGGTCGTCGTGGTGATGACCAGCGAAGATGGTCGACGATGGTTGGCGGCGGTGACCGACGATGGTAGTTGGCGGTGGTGACCGGCGTCGGTGGTTGGCGATGATGACCGGCGACGATGGTTGACGGCAACGGTGGCCGGCAACAGTGGTCGGCGGTGACGGAGATTGACGACGATGAGGATCGCCAGTGGCGGTTGACGGCGGCCGCCGGCAGCGGTGGTTGACAATCAACGGGGGTGGTTGGCGACCGTCGAGTGGTGGCACGATTATGCTTGGAGGATTTTCAAGCTTTAGAGTTTTCTCCTCTCTTTTGCTTGGGCTTTCCTCATATGAAGAATGAGGGGTTATTTATAGATTAGAGAGAAGGCATTTCCATAAATACATGTAAAATTCAAACCACTCCATCGGATGACTCATGATGATTCCCTTGATCATCTGATGTATTTTGTGTATTTGAATGCTCAAATAAAGTCAGAATTATGAGATCTTGGGCTTGTTAGATCCAACTCGTCAAATGCTCGATTTGACTATAAACACTCCATATTTAGGAGTCGATTGATATCACAAAGTTTTCAATTATACTTGATTTTGGTTAGAGTAATCGAGCCGACATCAAGATTCGTGCTTCGACTAGTAGAATTTTCAGTGTCATATCAGTTGCCTCCCTATTTTTGGATGACATTATCTCAATCATCCAAAAATATATATTATAAATACTTGAAAATAGCAAATTCTTCAATGAAATTTGCGAGTCCATTAACCATACATTTTGAGAGAGAAGATCTTCACGAGAACACAAGATTATGATCGCGAAAGTGGGTGCAGAGCTGCGGATGTGTGCGGGTACGTGCGGGCACAAGATTTTGGGATTATGAACCCATCTCACTTAGCGCCAGGGCATCATGAAGGCCAGCTGCGCGGCGGCAGCACGCGAGACGCCAAGAATGGTACGCCACCGCCATGGGTCAGACGCTGGCGCGCGGTGCGAACGCATCGAGCGCGGAAGCGTGGCGCTGGTTCATGCTCCGGGCACAACCGCCGATGTGGGGTTTTGTCCATTTTGTCCGCTGGTTTTCACCCATTTTTTCATTTTTCTTTGATTTTTATCTTTTGCCTGGTCTATAAAACCCCAGTCCAATGGAGAAGGCACACACCATATGCTCTAGTGTTCCTCTTCTTCTTAAGAAGGTCGTCGAGGATCAAGGTCCGCAGCTTCATACTGGCGAGGTTCATTTTTCCTCGAAGAGGGCCAACCGCCCTCAGGATTGACCGGGTTGAGGTGATCAAGGCTCGTAGTTCATATAACGCTTTCGATTTTCCCTCGAGGGCGCCAACCGTCGGTTACGGGTTTGAGACGATCAAGGCCCGTAGTTCATAATGAGACTCGATTTTTCCTCGAAAGAGGTGTCATCTGTCATCGTGGGACCGACCAGGTTTGGAGGCAATCAAGGCCATAGTTCATACGGCGAGGCTCCGATTTTCCCTCGAAAGAGGCGTCAATTGTCCTTGTCGGACCGACCAGGTTCGGAGGCGATCAAGGCCTGTAGTTTATACGGCAAGACTTCAATTTTCCCTCGAAAGAGGCGTCAACTATCCTTGTCAGACCGATCGAGTTCAGAGGTGATCAAGGCCCGTAGTTCATATGGCGTGGCTCCGATTTTTCCTCGAAAGAGGTGTTATATGTCCTCGCCGGACTGACTGGGTTCGGAGGCGATCAAGGCCCGTAGTTCATACGGAGAGGCTCCAGTTTTCCCTCAAAATAGGCATCAACTGTCATCGTCGGACTGACTGGGTTCGGAGGCGATCAAGGCCCATAGTTCATACGGCGAGGCTCCGATTTTCTCTTGAAAGAGGCGCCAACACCCCTCGCTGACAATCGGGTTTGGAGGTGATCAAGGCTCATAGTTCATACACGAGTTCCCCTCGAAAGAGGCTTCAACCGCCCCTCATCGGATCACTGTTTGAGGCGAAGGCCCATAGTTTATATGGCGAGGCTCCGGTTTTCCCTCAAAATATGTGTCATCTGTCCTCGTCGGACCGACTGGGTTTGGAGGTGATCAAAGCCCATAGTTCATACGATGAGGCTCCGATTTTCCCTCGAAAGAGGCGTCAACTGTCCTTGTCGGACCGATCGGGTTTGGAGGTGATCAAAGCCCGTAGTTCATGCTTCTTCTTGTGGAAAATTAGATTTCTTGAAACTCCAATGGATGGTTTAACAGTTGACAACTGCCAAAATGGCAGGGAAACATCGGTTAGGAACCATCATTCGAGCAACTCAAAAAAGTCCATGGAAGAGGTTGAATCGAATCTGTTGAGAATTTTTGACCCATCCGAGGTTATTTGTCAAAGTATTACTTGATGACGTTAACCTGTATGGAAGATGTTGAATCGAATCCGCTAAGGATTTTTGACCCATCAGAGGTTATTTGTCAAAATGTTACTTAATGACGTTAACCTGAATGGAAGAGGTCGAGTCAATCCGCTGAGGATTTTTGGCCTATCTGAGATTGTTTGTCAGAGTGTTACCCGATGACGTTAACCTGTA
This sequence comes from Cymbidium sinense, assembly GCA_021442155.1. Lineage (NCBI taxonomy): Eukaryota > Viridiplantae > Streptophyta > Magnoliopsida > Asparagales > Orchidaceae > Cymbidium > Cymbidium sinense. The sequence continues at coordinate 158,894,139 of CM038217.1, read as the reverse complement.
TGGAAGAGGTCGAATTAAATCCGAGGATTTTGACCTATCAGGGTTGTTTGTCGAGTGTTACCCGGCGATGTTAACTGTATGGAAGAGGTCGATTTGAATCAAGAATTTTGACCAATGAGATTTGTCGAGTATTACTCGATGATGTTAACGTATGGAAGAGGAATCAATCCGAGATTTTGACCTATCCGAGGTTATTTGTCAAAGTATTACTTGATGACGTTAACTTGGATGGAAGAGGTTGAATCGAATACGCCAAAGATTTTTGACCCATCCGAGGTTGTTTGTCAAAGTGTTATTTGATGACGTTAACCTGAATGGAAGAGGTCAAGTCAATCCGGGATTTTGACCTATCTCGAGGTTGTTTGGAGTGTTACCCGGCGACGTTAACAGAAGATATCAAATTGAATTCCGAGGATTTTGACCCATCTCGAGGTTGTTTGTCGAGTGTTATTCGGCGACGCTAACTGTAAAAAGAGGTCAATTGGATCCGCCGAGGATTTTGACCTATCCGGTTGTTTGTCGAGTGAATGGCGTTAACCTGTGTGGGGTAAGTCTGAAGTTTTGACCTATCCAAGATTGTTTTCAAAGTCTTTGCTCAATGACGTTAACCTGTGTAGAGTAGGTCTGATCAAAATATTTGTTTGAGCTTGTAGCCAAAGTTGCTCCTTGACTTTTGTCTTTTCATTAGATATCGACTTGATTCTCGAACTAATAATCAATTAGATATCCAGAATATTGATTTGGATAATCTTTTAAGATTTGCCCCCAGTCTCCAAGAAAAGCTGAAGGATCGAAGTTTAATGAATTTTCATTCTTCTTATGTGTTTGTCTTGGTAGTGGCTGTCGTGTTCATCGTAAAAGTCGAATCATCTCTTTCTTTCCATTCATACAATCTTCTAAAGAGATTTCTATTGGCATTCACCGCGTGGTCACGCTATCGGAGGAAGTGAGTGAACGACGCCCTGGTTCAAGGATTGGTTTCGATAGTGACGGGAGTTGAAGGGAGGCTCTATTGTTGCAAGTATTATGCCTATTGGCCATAATACAGGTGTTCACAAAAATTATGATTAATGAGTTTTCTTCCTACATACGGCACCAAACTTATGAAAAAAAATCATAGATAATAAAAATTTGTGCCTTTTGTTAATCCACCACACACAGATGTTTGATGAATTAATAAGAAAATTTCAAAATTTTATGTAGAAAAATCTCAAAAGAGGGAAAAATCACGGGCTTAGCCCAAGAAAATCTTTCACTATGTATGCTTTTAGAGTACAAAAGATTCCGATAACGATTACAAAATTGTATAAAAGGGCGACAATGGGAATCTCGAATCGACAATAAATATAGTCACGTTGTGGTTACGGAGGACAACATGAAGGTCGTGGTGATGACCGGCGAAGATGGCCGGTGATGGTCGGCGACGGTGACCGACGATGGTAGTTGGCGACGGTGACCGGCGTCGGTGGTCGACGATGATGACCGGCGACGGTTGAAAATGGCGGCGAGTCGGCGGTGACTAACGACGGAGAGATTGACGACAATGAGGATCGGCAATGGCCGACGACGGGCGTGGTTGGCAATAACCGGGTGGCGACCATCGAGTGGTAACGATTATGCTTGGAGGATTTTTTAGCTCTTGCTCTCTTTTGCTTCGCTTTAAGAAGAATGAGAGGTTATTTATATATTAGAGAGAAGACATTTCCATAAATACATGCAAAATCCAAACCACTCCATCGGATGACTCATGATGATTCCCTTGATCATTTGATGCATTTTGTGTATTTGAATGCTCAAATGAAGTCAGAATTATGAGATCTTAGGCTTATTAGATCCGGCTCGTCAAGACGCTCGATTTGACTATAAACACTCTATATTTAGGAGCCGATTGATATCACAAAGTTTTCAATTATGTTTGATTTGGGTTAGTCTTGTAATCGACTTGACATCAATATTATTTTATTAGTAGAATCTTCGGTGTCATATCACATACCAAATAATTTATATATATATTTTAAAGAAAATCTTTATGTATTTATATATTAGATATGTAATATTATATATATATATATATATAATATTTTTTATGTAAAGTGAAAGATGTATTTATAAGTTAACCAACCAAAGAGATAGAGAAGTAAAGACATACAAGTGAGGTATTAAGGATGAAAATAATAAAGTGCTTTTTTAGAAAAGATATTGAAAATAGGTGGATGAGGTATTTTGATAAACTTTTCAATGAAGGATCCGAAAGTACGATTGATTTTAGCAACCTTAATACTAAAAAAAAATAGAATTTCATTTTATCAGTATTAATAAATCAAGTTAGTGAAGCTTTAAAGAAAATGAAATATGGAAAAGAGGATGGATAATATTCCAATAGATGTGTGGAAATATTTAGGAGATCAAGGAATTTCTTGGCTTACAAATCTTTTTAATGTTATTTTAAAGACTAAAAAGAAAAGAGTTTGTTGGTTCTTATATTTGAGAATAAAGGTGATGCACAAGAGTGTGCAAATTATAGAGGAATAATGTGCCATACATTAAAATTATGGGAGAGAGTAATGAGCATAGGTTACGATGTGATACGTAAGTTTCTCACAATCAATTTGGTTTCATGTCGTAGATCTACTATGGATGCTATACATTTGTTAAGAGGTTTGATGGAGAAGCATAGAGAAAATAAGAAGGATCTACATATGATATTTATTGATTTAGAGAAAGCTTATGATAAAGTCTCAAAGGATGTTCTTTGGAGAGTTCTAGAACAGAAATGAGTTAATATTAGTTATATTCAAGTCATTAAGTATATGTATACTAGAGCTGTTACTTGTGTCCAAACACAAGGAGGATTGACAAAATATTTTCCTATTTCAGTTGGATTACATTAAGGATCAACATTAAGCCCTTACCTTTTTACTTTAGTTATGGATGTTCTTACGAGGCATTTACAAGATGATGTACCTTGGTGTATGCTTTTCTTGATGACATTCTTCTTGTTGATAAGACTAGAGAGTCCAACGAAACTTGAATTATGGAGGTCAACTTTAGAGTCTAAAGGTTTTCGTTTAAATAGATCTAAAGCGAATATATGGAGTGTAATTTTAGTTGTAGAAGTTTTAGTGATATGTGACTTTAGGTGATCAAGTCATTAATAAGAGTGAGATTGATATTTAGGCTCATTGTTCAAAATGATGGTGAAATAGATGGAGATGTTATTAGTAGAATTCAAGTTGGATGGTTGAAGTGGAGGAAATCCGCCAATTATGTGATAGAAAAGTTCCACTTAAACTTAAGGAAAATTTTATAAGATGGTGGTAAGACGATGACTTATGCAGAATGTTGACCAATAAAAGAGAAGCATAACACTAAATTAAGTGTTACAAATATGAGGATGCTCAAGTGGATGAGTGGCTTTACTCTTAGAGATAGAATGCAAAATGAGTATGTTCGGAAAAAAGTTGGAGTACCTCAGATAAGATTGGGAGAGTCACCTTAGATGGTTTGGCCACATAAAGCGTCGTCCGATAACTGATTAGAGAGTAGATACATTAGATTTATGTTAAGAAAGGGTATAGAGTAAAAGATTTAAGACATAAAAATGATCAAGATATCAATTAAATGAATTTGACACATAATAGGACACAATGAAGACGAAGGATTCATGTAGCCGATCCCATCTAGTGGGATTAAGGCTTGTTATTATTGTTGTTGTTGTTGTGTTAAAATCTATATTTCATTAACAATTAATGATAATAATATTCTTGATATTATTTTAACAAGTTAAGTAATGCGGCTAACAGAAACGAAACACTGGAGGGACGGAAGGTCTAGGGTTGATTTGTATTCTTCGTTAACATCACGCACGCCTGCATGAATCTCTCTCGATCCCTAGCCGGATTCTCCTCTTCCTCCATCCCTAAGAAGTGGAATCTTATTAAATCTGCTTCCGTTCTCCATTCTTTCCCCTTCTCCACCGAGTGGGTAGTAAGAACGTATCAGAAGAGCTCGAAACCTCCGGCTAAAGCCAAGGCCGACATTCCAGTTGAGCCAACGACAGCGAAAAATCCGTCGGAGCTTCCGCGGCCGAGCTTGATCCCCTTTCAGCCGAAGGTTGCTAACTCCGTCCACCTCGTGGGCACCATTGACACAGGCGTCAAGCTACAGCAGCTTTCCAATGGAATTTACGCCTCTGTCTCAATCCTTGTTAATGAGAACATGGAGATGTCCAAGGACACCTCGCGGTTTTGGTAAGCTGTTTTATTTTGACTTCTTATGTATTTTTTATTCAAACTAACAGCTGAGATCATATCGCTGCACATTATAGATCATTGCTTTGATCTCAGATGGCAAAGATTGATGCTTGAATGGGCTGGGATGTGCTCTGAAAGATGATTCTTCTTCTCTTTTAAGCTTTATTAATAAACGGACATGCTAAGGATAACAGTTTCTTGTGTGTATGGGGAGGGGGGCGGGAGGATTGAGAAACGCTAAAGTTTATCAGCATATGTAGTGAGAGCAGGAGCTAAAAGCTTGTTTCTTTGAGACAGTGCTGCTGCTCATTATTGTAATGGCTGATCACAAGAAAGATAAATATGTCAACCCTCATATTTTGGATGTTTATCTTATTATGGCTGTCTGTGCTTAAACATCTTCTGACAAAAAGGAATTCGATTTTCATAAGCGATATTTAAGTATCTATACCAAGAGTTTTTGGGGGGAGACTCTGTGTCATCATCTTGTCAGAAAATCTATGATCTCTGTCATCAACTATTGTCATTCCACTAAACTTTCTCCAAACTCTCATATTAACTGTGGCATGTTTCTAGTGTTTTGGATTATATGCATGTTTTGTTGTTATTTTCATTTTTATTGCATTATTTTGTTCTCAGTATCATTTATAAGATGGACATAATAGCATTTAATATCTTCCAATTTGCAAACTTATTTCAGGATCCCCATAGTTTTTCGAGGAGACTTGGCTGAAATTGCTGCTTGCCATTTGAAGAAAGATGATCTTATATATGTTTCTGGGCAGCTTACTGGAGACAATCTAGCTTTTACAAACGAGGATACTAAGGAAAATATCAAGGTGTATCTTTATTTGGCTATTAATTATTTGGTTAACTTTTAGTTGAACTGTTGGATTGACTTCACATTGCAGACATATATCCTGTGATAGGAATTACAGGTCTTTAAATTTGGCTTGTTTTTCTCACTTGTTGGCATTTGTAGATGCTTGATCAAGCTATTTTAAGATGATTTTTTTCTTGAAATTTTCTTCCCCAAGACTCCAACATTTTCAGTAAGAGAAGAACAAATTGTCACCCCTGACCCTTTACGCTATCAGTTGAGAATGGTGATTAATTGACGGGACACGATTCCACATCGCTCCAACTGCACGCTGAACGAGCAAGTGATTAATCCAGTCATATGCTTAAGATCACTGCGAATCGCTACGAAATGGGTTAATTAATAAAACAAATTTAATTAGGCAAATTAATGGATATTACAATTTCTCCCTCTTAAACAAAAAAATTTAGCCATCAAATTTCTTCGCTCGAATCATTCACCCCGGATGACCCTTTACGCAGTCATTGTAACATAATAGACGATGATTGGACACGATTCCAAACACACGCTCCAACTGCGGCTCGAAACGCAAAAGTGAAAGTGTATCTAATCAAATCATCACTAAACCATCTATATACTACTTAACTTAATTCATATCACAACACCAAGTAAATCTTTAAGTTTAAATAAATCTGAGCCTAAAGACATTTAATTCAGCGCATCAAAAGCTTTGTTTCCCAAAATTATACAATTCAACAAAACAGACAATTATCCATTGCCTTTTCCTGAAATTTTCAACGGTAAGATCATGTAAAAGCTAGAAAAGAATGCAAAGTAGTTCAAGAGACAAGAGAATCGTGCATTTACATTAAATTTACAGTGGTAAACTGTAGAAATCAGATCAGTAAGAATGAATATCAGAATCAAACAATACGCAGGGTCTTTGTAGGAATGAAGAATATAACGAACAATACGCCAGGTAATACGTAGGTATCCAGATCAACGCCGCGAATGAATTTTCATTAAATCATTTCGGTTCGCCTATATCAAATCATTTTCTAGAAATGCATTTATAATCAGATAAGTTTTGACTTTCATTCTAAAGTCGCCACCCTACTACGTAAAGTCAAGGTCGGCGGGCTAACCATACTCTACATACCTAACAAACTGATACAAATTTAACGACCAACCTCTGCGAGTCGGGGATACTAAGATCCCCTAATCACTACCATCTCCGAACTTTGCTATTCAAGGCAGATCCTTTAACATACCTCTTCCTATCACAATTTTCCGACATTTCTCTGTTTCATCACATTACTGATTTAACGTTTTAAAATATTTCTATATCTTCAATGAAATCATACGCTAGAACTAATGTTTATAATCAAGATAAATCGCATCTATACTGTCGTGTAAAGATTGAATCTACAATATGACGTAGATATATTATTCATACAATTTATACAAGTAGAAACAACGATAATGTAATAAATCAATTTACATTAATTATGTTCACCTCGCCAAGTTAATACATGCCCTCGATTCCTCCTCGAGACACAACCTATCACAAATAACTCTTCTAAATACTTCTAATACACGCAACTCATAAAAAACTCATAATTAACACCAATCTTACAAATTGATCTCCTCATGTTTTTTAAATACTAAGAGACAAAAGTATCTACTCAATATTACCTGCTTCAATCAACAAAACTAAAATTAACAAACAATGTCAATCCTAAATCCCCATTCAATAATTCTGCAACTCACCTAGCGGCCAAGATCGATTTCGGAATTTCCCAATCACGCATTTCAACACCAGACAAAAGAAAAGGGATAGTGAAAATTAAGAACTTACAAAATTCCCTAAGTTTCCCGATCGAAGAACGCGGAAATCCAACGAGCCGACGGTTCACGGATTTCGACCAGCATTACGGGATTTTCCAACCGCCGGACTTACGCGGCATTTCCAACGATGGCGAGCGCAATGAGTCCAGCGAGGCGACGCCGATTTCGCACCGAAAGCACGCCAAGTCCGCCAGGGAGGCGGCACGCCTTGTCGACATGCCGAGGGAAGGGACGGCGGCTCGAGCGCCGGTCACGAGCTGAGCCGGCCGGGAGGAACGAGGAAATCTCGACACCGGCCGGGGAATGGGAAAGGAGGAGAAGAACTCGCATCGTCAAGGAAATGAAATAAGGTCGCGCTATGGAAGGAAATGAAATTACCTTCGATCGATCCCGGCCATACGCGCGTCGAGTGCTTTAATCCAGCCAGACGCTAAGACCTGGTGCTACGAATCGCTACAAGAATGGGTTAATTAGCTAAAACAAATTTAATTAGGCATTAAATTAATGGATATTACACAAATTTTTCAAAGGTGCATTTGTAAATTTCAGCCTTAGATCCAAACATGTCTTCCTCATAGCTATGATGGTTGTTGTGAAATAAATGATGTCAATGTGGTTGCTCTTTGATTGTCAAATACTTCATGAACATAGTTATCACACACTAGAAGACGTCTAAGTGCTGAGCGTTCGTGATGTCATAGGTTTGATTTTCATCTTGGTATTGGACATGATTTCAATATCATTATTAATAGAAATATTATGCTATTGTGCTATGATTTTTCTGTTGTGTTACTGTCTTTTTTGTCCATTTTGGTTCAACATAAGTGATTACTCAGTCTTATTGCATGATTTCTGGAATTAATTAATTGAATAAATCTGATAAGGTGTTATTACTCCAAAAAATTTGAACTTTGGTGAGAAATTTGCTTTGAATAATTTATTAAGTGTCAATAATGTTCATGTTAACTTAAATAATTGAAGTTGTTGAGAAATCTTCATGATAGTTAATCATGTTTGTTTTGGACAACAGTGCTGTCTAAACAATGTTATCATCTTTCAATACTTTTAATAACTCAAACTTTTGAAATAATATGTAAACTGTGAACGTTTTTTTGTTTTACTTGGTGTTTGGAACAGTAAATATTTGGAATGATAGGTTAGGGAGGGAGGGAGGGAGGAAGGGAAGGGCTTAGCTAATTTTTTCATCGTTCCAAGTGATGGAGAGAAAAGAGAGCTAAATTAGTAAGAGCAATGGCTCTCTTGATAATCTAAATTTTAGCAAATATTATTTATTCAGTTATTTACTTCGGTCATGATGGAATGACGTTACACTTCTTTTTTGTAGGTAAAAATAGACATTGAAGGGCAATAATTTTTCTTATATAGTTTTGCAAGGGTTTATCTTTCTGATATTGCGAACGCACTTTTTATGCTAAATTCTATTTATTGTCTTATGCTGAATTTTACATGTTGTAGTTGTGAAACTAATATATGGCCTATACGTTTTTTAGCTTATAGCTCACAGCCTTAACTTTGTCAAGGATGCTAGTAAACCAAAAAGAGGTGGAGGCATGCACAAGCAGGATGAGATATCTACTTCTGATTCAGGTATTCCAATTTCTTTGTTGATTTTGATTTTTTTCCCACTTGAGTTCAGATTTTATTCACATTATTGATTGTACACTTGTCCATTTATTTATCTGGTTTCTTTTTGCACAGTTGTTGACCTCTTTGTTATTCCATTTTTTGGAATAAGAAGAATAAAAAAGTTTATTCCAACACCACCTAATAATTTCAAAAAAAATGGGGGAAGAAGACTCTCTAAACGCAAAATGAAAATATATATAATAATATGATAAATTTAAACTATATATATATATATATATATATATATATATATATATATATATTGTCATTAGTATATAATAACAAAAAAAAGAGAGAAAAAAAATCCAAAATGCTCTCATTAATCTCCCCACGCACATGCCATCCTTGGACGGTTTTGCACAAGAAAAAGAAATAATTTATTTATTTTTAATAACTCCTTTTACTCTCTACAGGAAAGAAAAAGGGATTTTCTAATTCCTATCTACAGCATCCACTTTGCCTCACGCTCGATCCCCTCACAAACTCTCTCGTGCTTTTCCCTCTCGGCTCCGTCTCCCTCAACCGCAAAAGAAAATCGCACGCACGATCCCGATTCCTCTCCCCCCTCTCGGCTCCGTCTCCCTCAACGGAAAAAGAAAATCGCACGCACGATCCCGATTCCTCTCTTCCGCCTCTCGGCTCCATCTCCCTCAACCGCAAAAGGGAACCGCGGAGAACAATCTCCCATCTCCCTCTCTCTCTCTCTCTCGGTCACTACGGCAAGCCAAAACGTAAGCCTCCGTTCTCGCCCTTTCTCTCGCTCTTTCTCCCGCTCTCTTTCCCCCCCTCGCATTCGTCCTTTGTCCTTGCTGTCCGAACAAGCCTCCCTCATTCTCCCGTAGAAAGGAGCCCTCCAATCCCTCCTCCTTCACCCAAACCGCGAGACCTAAGATCCGATCCTTCCCTTTGCCGCAGCCGAGAAGGAACTCCATCATCAGATGAGTTCCTCTCGGTCTCCAGCGCTTTCCCATTTCTTTCCCCCTCTTTCTCGGTTTACGGCTCCAACAAGTAGACACACTCCTCTCCGATCCAGTTAATCAATCCGTGGACCTTCCTAATTCTGAAATTTGAACTCATTTCCACCAATTAATCAGTTGAATGCTTCCTTGTAAAGATCATTATGTTGTTAGTCACTGAAGAGGTATAAGATATGAATGTGTGTGGAAATTGCTCTATGTATATGCGTATGTCTGATTTTATGTTGGTTTGAACGTCTTGTCACGCTCATCGTGAAACGAAAAATCGTATGTTTTAAAATACCAACCCATTCATCGCATTTACCAACCAAAATTGTTAAATGTTGCACTCTATGTTGAAATTGTCGAAATGTTGTCAAATGTCGAAATATTTAAATTTGAACGTCAATAAACTTGTCGATATTTTAAAAATTGAGACTTAAATAAATTTAAATGGAAATCATCTAAACTTAAATTGAATTAAAAAAATACATGATACATATGAAAACAAATATTAAATCAAAGAGAAATAGACGGAGAGTACTTAAAGGAAAATTTTGAAAGAATAAAACACTTACTTTGAATGCAAGTAAATCCTCTTCCTTGCCTCAAAATCCTTAAAGGCTATGAAATATTTTCAAGCAAATAACAAGAAATGCAAGGCCCTCTCTTAGCCTCATTTATAGAGATGGGAAGAGTCAATATTGGACCTATTATTGTTAAAACTTAATAATTAGATATGAGAACGGGTACGATATGTGTAAAACATGTCGCGCCCATTTCATTCCATATTAATTACTAAGTCAAATGCATGCATGAATTGGGAAGCCATGCAAAAGCTGTTGAAAGTTTGTATTAAGTTAATTACAAGGGTAACTCTCAAATATGAAGTAATTTGGTTTGGATTCTAAGGTGATCCTATTAAGAAAGAAATTAATTGCTCGGTGATGAGCAAGAATAACACTTAATACCTCGTTGGCAACACTAATAATAATATTTTTATCGGGCAAAAAAAATCACGACAATGATAAAAGGCTATCATCTTTATAGGATAGACGATTAATGATTTTAAGTGGAAACTCACAAGGGACTTACAATAAATTTGAAGTCTAATTTTCAAATAAATATAGAACTTAATGTGGAGTTAATGATGAATCTAGAGAAAGTTTTAATGGACGAATGTGATTACAATCTTAGCCAATAAGCATTAATATGGTTTATGTAATAAACAAGGAGATTACCATGGCTTATTCCAAGTGAATTAAAAATGATCTGAATTGAACATGAGCAAATTTAAAGGATTTATATGAAGCTTGATAGCTTATGTTAGCATGAGTGGGCTTTGACATCTTATCAAATAACATGAACAAGCTTCTTATTGATTATTCAAGGTGTCAACTTCATGAGCAAGTAACAAGCATAAATAGAATTAATTGAACACTTGGATAATTACAATTGATGTTGAATAAAATGAAGACCTTTGATGAACACAAATAGTATGTCAATCAATATAAGAAAAGGGTTTCTCAATAAACGAATGTCTCATGCTTAACTCTAAGTGGATGAATTGAGAAGAGTTGAAGAAATTTGGGTAAAATTTACAAAGAATTTGATAGCTTGCCAATAGATTTGAATGTAGTTCTTGCAATATTTACTTAAAATAATTTGAGAGGAAATTCAATTGAACAAATAATCAGATTACATGAGA